>JAOWBW010000478.1:743092-814981 GCA_026119855.1 Campanula takesimana | reverse complement strand
AGAAACGACAAAACAAACACACTTAGCAGATCCAACGGTGGAGACACGCTCAAGAATATATTTCAAATGAAGACAGCTGTCAACCATCTAGAAGAAGCTTTTTGAATTTGGTCTTCATGCTCAGTCTCCATCGGATCTATATACCCCGCGCACCATCATATTGTGCCAGGTCATCAACTTTGATTAGAGCCCCAACGGCTATAAGGACACCTGCGCACCAATCATATCGTGCCAGCTCATCGTCCTTGCTCAGAGCTCCAACGGCTATATTCAATCTCTCAGCTATAAATAGCCAGCTCATCTTCATTTCCAAGTTGCTAGAGTTTGTGCTTTATAATATCCTTGAAGTTTGAAGATGCTGCTTACTCATTTTCAGCAGATTCAAGATCAACCTTCAACCTTATACCTTCAAACTCCTGCCAGATCCTAAGCCCTGAAATCACCAGAATTCTTCGTGCTCTTCATCTCATAGATTCATAGAGCCCAGAATTTCTGAACACACACACACCTCTTGAGAACTTTGATCATTTAGATCTTTCTTCTTGAGATACACCGGTTTTAGTCTAGTATTTGTTCTTCATAGATTATAGATCTTGAGATAGTTGTGTTTCATTGTTGTATCTTGTAACTCTCTCATATAATAAGATCTCTTTAGAAAAAGACTAACCATCTTGGTAGAGGACGTAGATCTTTCATTGATCGAACCTCTCCAAATAGCTTGTTCTTTAATCTCGCTATTTACTTTCTGCTAATCATTTCTGAATTACTGCTTTGTTTGATCTTTCAGATTGCTACTATGCTGCTGTGTTTGTTTATTGCTTATTGCCCTTAGAACATTTTATCCAACTCTTTAAGCCAAAACTTAGCGCGTGCGTTTTTATCCTTGCGTAGCTTTTTTACTGGCACAGGTGCTGCTTTAAACTTCCGCTGTGCATTTCGCACTCTGCACTGCGCGCCTTATACTTATTGCTTATTTGAGAACTGTGCACATAAGCCATCGATTTTCAAAAGGGTTTGAAAATAATTTTAAAACGCTATTCACCCCCCCCCCCCTCTAGCATTTTTCATACCCTTGTTGCCCCTTTGGGACCAACAAGTGGTATCAGAGCAAACACCTTCATAAACTTGTTTTGTTTTTCAAACTTAAACAGCTTGGGTGCCGATTCAAGATGGCTTCAAATCTTGGGCAATGGCTAACTATTCACAATGTCCCAGTGCTGAATGAAGATCACTTCGAAATCTGGAAGCACTGCATGCTCACGCATTTTTCTTCTATCGACGAGATCCTCCACGACATCGTTCTTGAAGGACCCTACATTCCAATGAAGGCTAATCCTGATGCTGCTACAAATAAGGAAAACCCTACCATCAAGAAGAACAAGGAGGAATGGACTGATGAAGAAAAGAAATGGGTTGGCTATGATGGAAGAGCAAGGAACATCATTCTTAGCACTCTAGACCTCTCCAGGCACAATCAAATTGTGAGCGGTGGAACTGCAAAGGAAATATGGGATGCTATTGAAGGATATGTGAATGGAGACAAAGAAAACAAAAGATTGTGGTGCAAAGAAATTCAACTGCTTCATGAGGAAAAGATGGTGAAACCTTGAGACAAAAATATGATCGCTTCTGTGCTGTTGTAAACTCTTGTAAATCTCTTGAACTACTTTCAAATAAGAAGTCAATTCTCAATTCTTAGATGTGCTAGGTTCCAGATATGTGCACAAAGCAAGTCATCTGGAAGATTCTGGATTTCTAGATACTTGGCCTCTGCGTAGCTTATACGCTAACTTAAAAGTGTATGAGCTAAAGCTTGATCGAATCGACGAAACTGAAGGCAAAGGAAAGCTTGTTTCCTATGTTGCGCAAAAGGAACCTGCGCCTGCTCAATCCTCAGACAAAGTCTCTACTTCCTCCCTACTTGAAATGGATGATGATGATTTCGCCATGTTCGTTAAGCGATTCCAAAAATTCAGGAAATTCTCTAAACCTAGATCCTCGAGCAAACCACCTGCTAAATTCTCTCGTGGAAGAGACTCAAAGAATGATGAAGAGTTAGTCTGCTACAACCTGCAGAAAGCCCGGTCATTTTTTGCTTCAAAATGCCCCACTCCAAAATATGAGTACATGAAGAGAATAATGCGCAGAGATCATCAAGGCAGCGCGGAATGATTGCTGAAGAAGACTGCGCAGAAAAGGAACTGAAGACTTGGATAGAGACTGACACTGAAGACAGTGATGTGATGACTCTGAGGATGGACTGCTCTGCTTGATGGCCAATGCTGATGCTGATAGCGATTCAGACAATGATCAAGATGCGGACACAAAGGCTGCGCCAAGGACAAAGAAGAAAGGTCCCACTATCACAGAACTGGTGGAAATGGGACATCTGACTCAAGCAGACAGAATGGCAAGAAGTACTTGTTTGCCAGAGCAGACTTATCAAGAAATTTGTAGCTGCGCCTTCCACGCAAAGAATCTCTTGAAATTCCTGCTGAAATTGTAATAGAAAGAATGACTCTGCTACTGAGCGCGAGTCTATTTTTCAGCAAGTTTGAAAAGGTAATCAAGAAATTTAACTCTATGAAAGAAGCAGTGGACTTATCAATTGGAGAAATTTCACAGCTTAATACGGAGAAAACTCTTTTAAAATCTGAGATCACCCTCCTTAAGGAGCAGATTAAGAGCATGACTCTCTTACTGAAAAGAACCGTTTTCACAGATCAAAATGAGCTATTTAAAGTAAGAAACGAAGAATTGGCTGCTCAAGTAGCTGATCTCACAAAGATCACTGATGAGTGGACCAAATCTCGTGTCACTATGGACCAAATTCTAGAATCCCAAAAAAGCTAGTGGAGACAAGGAAGGCTTGGGATTTCAACTAGTGATAATTTAAATTGCTGAAAAGGAAAAGGAATTTACACCACATAAACTCTTGAAATTCCTAAAGCAAAGCATTCTGCTTCAGTGGGTAAAGGACAGGAGAAAGTCCAGAGACAAAATTTCCATTATGTCTACCCAAAGAAGCAAACTGGAAAAGCCAAGGGTAAGGCTAAAGTTGAACCTGCGCATGACAACTCATATTCTGACTATGGTTGCGCTTCACTTCAAATGTCAAATCTGCGCAAAAAAGGTCATGCGCATGAAAGTCATGCGCCCCAACGCCAGATGCGCATTCTTAAGAAAAGCGCACCCAAACCTCAGAAAATGATATTTGTCAAAGCAAGTTCATCTGCTCCAGTAAAGAATGCTGCGCCAAAGAAAAGTAAAGAGTTTGTAAAAACCCAATCTATAGTGGTTTTCATCATTGTGTTGTGTGTGATGGTTAGGTCACAAGGCTGCAGAATGCCTTTTGCGATTTGCTCCTAATGCCAAGGGACGTAAAAATCCTAAGGTCAGACAGGAGTGAGTTGTCAAAAGTGCTAACTCTAGACCCAAGAATAAAGGGGACCTCGTTCTTAATGTCTATCTTTCAGGTCTCCTGCTTCACTGCGCACTCTTCACAAGCTAAAGCGCATATATGGTACCTCGACAGTGGATGTTCTAGACACATGACTGGAGATGCTACCGCTCTTGAAGAGTGCATGAAGGAAGGGTCCCTCTGTAACTTTTGGAGATAACAACAAAGGGCACATAGTTGGATATGGAAGAATCAGAAAAATAAGTGTGCATTGAGAAAGTTGCGCTCGTTGAAGGTCTCAAGCACAACCTGCTCTCCATATCACAATTCTGCGATAAAGGTTTGGAATGTCACTTCACTGCAACGCACTGCTACATCAAAGATGGCATATCCGGACTAACTTTTCTCACAGGGACTCGTAAGACTAATGTTTACATTATTGATCTTACTCTATAGATTCTATCACTAATCTTTGTTTTGTAGCAAAGAATGTAAGTGAAAGCAGCTGGCTATGGCATATAAGCGCTTAAGTCATTTGAACTTCAAGTATTTGGCTAAGCTAGGAAGGGAAAATTTGTCAAAGGACTTCCTAAATAGCTGACCATCATGATAGAAAATGCGCAGCATGCCACTCGGTAAATAACCTAAGCAGTCTTTCTCCAGCAAGATTGCTTCTTCAACGACCAAATGTTTACAACTGCTTCACATGGATTTGTTTGGACCTGTCACCACCGCAAGCATTGGAGGAAACAAATATGCCTTAGTCGTGGTGGATGACTACTCAAGATACACATGGGTTGAAATGATGACATCCAAAGAAGACTGCTATGATATCTTGACTTCACTATTTCGAAGGCTCCAAACTCAAAAGGAAGACGACATCGTGAGCGTGAGATCAGACAACGGAACTGAATTCAAGAATAACGGTGTTGCTCAATACTGCAACGACCATGGAATTGATCATAATTTCTCTGCTGCTGGAGTTCCTCAACAAAATGGCATTGTGGAAAGAAAGAATCGCACGTTGATTGAGGCTGGAAAAACAATGATAGCAGAAGCTAAGCTTCCAAAGTATTTCTGGGGAGAAGCTGTCAACACTGCTTGCTTTACTCAGAATAGATCCCTCATTAACAAAGCCTACAACAAGACTCCATATGAGCTATGGAGAGGAAGAGCGCCCAACATTGCTTTCTTCAAGATTTTTGGCTGCAAATGCTATATCCTCTATAATGGCAAAGATCATAGAGGTAAATTCGACGCCAAAGCAGATGAAGGTATTTTTCGTTGGGTATGCCAAACATTCTAAAGTTTTTCGTGTTTTTATAGAACTACTCTAGTAATTGTAGAATCTGTACATGTTAATTTTGATGAGCATTCTCTCTTTGAGCCACATTTGGCTCCAAATGATTCTGATGATTCTGCTGAGAATGTGAGACAGGTACGCAGCCTCAAAATGTACATGCGCAGAATGTTAATCAAGAAGATCAAAACCAGAATCAAGCAAGTCCATCGCATGCTCATACACCGATGTTGCGCCAGAAGTGACGACTCCTGATGCGCAAACTCCTCCTCCTGCGCATGATGTTTCTCCACTTCAGCAAATCACTTTTGATGATCTGATGCTGGAACAAATGAAGTACCCATTGAAGATCTTCGTATTCCTACCACTCAACCTAACTTACCTCCCGGTTCGTGAAGTTAGAGATCATCCAACTTTAAACATCATTGGTGATCTCAATGTAGGGGTTCGTACTAGGAGAGCATCAAACTTTGATGATGAATATCACTCCTTTATCTCTCAAATCGAACCAAAGAAGATTGACGAAGCGCTCCAAGATTCAAGTTGGGTTACTGCTATGCAAGAAGAGCTTAACCAATTTGAGCGCTGCAAGGTTTGGACCTTAGTACCCAGACCTCATGACCAAGGAGTTATTGGTACAAAATGGGTATTCAGAAACAAGATGGATGAGAATGGAAGCATCACAAGAAACAAAGCAAGGTTGGTTGCGCAAGGCTATAGGCAAGAGGAAGGAATCGACTACGATGAAACATTTGCGCCTGTAGCAAGACTTGAAGCTATAAGAATTTTCTTAGCTTATGCCTCTCACAAGAAATTCAAGCTTTATCAAATGGATGTGAAGAGCGCATTTCTCAACGGTGAACTCCAAGAGACGGTCTACGTAGCACAACCACCTGGATTTGAAGATAGCAGATTTCCAAATCATGTCTTCAAGCTTCAAAAAGCTTTGTATGGACTTAAGCAAGCTCCAAGAGCATGGTAAGATACGCTATCAAAATTCCTACTAGAGAAAGGCTTCAAGCGCGGTAAAATCGATACAACTCTTTTTATTGCTAAGTATAATGATCATTCTTTACTTGTTCAAATTTATGTCGATGATATTATATTTGGTTCTACTAATGAGTTACTTTGTAAGCGCTTTGAGAAGCTCATGAAAAGCAAGTTTGAAATGAGCATGATGGGAGAACTCACAAATCAAGTCAAGTACACAAAGGACTTAATCAAGAAATTTGGACTTGAGAATGCTAAAGCATACGACACTCCAATGGCCACAGGCAACAAACTTGACAAAGACTTGAAAGGTAAGAAAGTTGATCAAACTTTATATCGAGGTATGATTGGCTCTCTCCTTTATCTTACTGCAAGTAGGCCAGATATTATGTTTAGTATTTGTGTCTGTGCGCGCTATCAAGCGGACCCTAGAGAAGCGCACTTAACTGCTGTTAAACGCATTATTCGTATCTTTCTGGAAGTGTTAACCTTGGACTTTTGTACACCAAAGATTTGAATTTCGATTGCTAGGTTATTCAGACGCAGACTACGCAGCATGCACTATTGACAGGAAGAGCAAGTGGAACTTGTCATTTCCTTAGGAATCGACTTGTTGCATGGGCAAGCAAGAAGCAAGCTGCAGTGTCCATCTCCACTACAGAAGCTGAATACATTGCTGCTGGAAGCTGCTGCTGCCAAATCTTATGGATGAAGCAACAATTGGTGGACTATGGAATTCATGAAGCAAACTGTCCAATATTCTGCGATAATATGTCCACCATAGCTGTCTCTAACAATCCTGTCATGCATTCAAAGACAAAGCACATCGACATCAAATATCACTTTCTCAAGGACCACGTGGAAAAAGGAAACATTCATTTAGAGCACGTGGGCACAGATAATCAAATTGCTGATATCCTTACAAAGGCTCTTGACGCAAAAAGATTTGTATTCTGAGAGGAGAAAGGAATTCTTTCTACTTCCTACAAGGCTGGGAACTGGATCTTGCTGCGCCTACCCAAGATGCTGTCGGACGCAGGATTGTCATCTTATGGATTCTTCCGGCATCTTACCTCTCTTTACACTGGCTCAGGACTTCTATGTCCCCTCTCTTGTAGACGAGTTCTTTGAGAACTCAGAGAGAGTCACCATGACACACAAGCAGACTCGAGAAAAGATTGATGTTATCCGCTCAGTCGTTCAGAATTATTCAGTGCGCATTGTTCCTGTGTCACTTAAAAAGCTTTGCGGATTTAAAGTTGATGATGCGCCAGAAGCCTATTCTGAAGCTAAACAAAACAAGCTTGCGCAGAAACTGGTTGGGGAACCTTCTCTGGTTAAGAAGTGGAGCGTTCATGATCGCAAGGAGTTTGGTGAGGTGATGTATCACCTTTGCACCATTATTGGCGACTCCGTAAACTGCAAAAATGGAAATAAGGGCAAGTTCATTTCCAAGCAGGGCTTATTGTGCTGCGGTCTATAATGGCGATGCTCTAGACTGGTCATCTGTTCTTTTTGACGAGCTATGGGATGCATCGGAGAGCTATGACAAGCGCATGGACAAGAAAAGTAGCCAAGTACAAAACTCACTGTAGGGCTTATCCAAATTTCTGATGAATGTCTCTGAGCTGCGCACCTTCGTGCAAAAGCGTCCTGATCTCAAAGTCCCCTGCACCAAGACCTAATCCATCTCTCACCTCTACTCTCTGCGAAATGAAATTGGTCGCAGTGATTATCGCAAGATTTGGAATAAGGACACAGCCTAGACAAAGAACATTGGGTTGATAGTGATGATGATGAAGCCCCTCAACCCAAGTAAAGAAACACTGCCGCGCAGCCTTCGAAGGCCACTGCGCCTAATGAACCTGAAACTGCTGCTGCGCAGGCAAAGCGCAAAGGCAAATGTATTGCAGAACCTACGCCAGAAAAGGTGAAGGAAATCCTAAATGTCAGATCAACTGCTGGCATTAAAATTGGATCTGATTTACCGCCACCTGCTCCCAAACCTTCAAAAAAGCGCAAAGATCCTCCTGCGCCTGCTCCCTCTCCTGCCAAAACCAAGAAAAAGCCTGCATTTACCAGACTTCCTCCTGCGCTGCTATGGTTGAAGAAGACAGCGAGTCTCGAATGGATGAGACTGCTGCTGATGCTGCGGATGATACAGCGCAGGGGGAGCAAGATCCAAAGGCTGCTGACGCCCCTCCTGCTCAGGGTACAGGAGATAGTGATGATTGGATGGATGAAGCTTTTCCCGTCTCCGGTACTCCTGCCAAGACCGCTGCTGCTGCACCTGCCAAGGATCCTCCTCGAACTCCGCGCAAGAAACAGGTTGTGCGCAGCACTGCGAAAGGACAGCCAAAAGCTGCGGCTCCTCCTTGTCCTGAACCATCATCAAGTGCCTTCCAACGCCTTAATATTCCGATTGGAAATACTCAACCTGGAACCTCTGTCCTTCATGATGATTTGGACTTGGAAGATGAGGATGCGGATGAGGTTACCAAGTCTGCGCAGGGCGATGATGCTGCGCAGCAAGCTCCTGTTAATCCTCCTGAAGGTGAAAAGGAAGGAGGTGTGCGCACAACTGATACAGATAGCAGCAGCACGCACTCATCTACGCATAGGTCTCCTGCTGCTGATCCTATTCATCTCTCTCCCAAACAACCTTCTCCAACGTACTCTCCTCCCAAAGTCTCTCCTCCTCCAGCTCAAGCTATTCCTTTTGTTCCTACAGTATCTACTTCCTCTCTATCTTCCTCCGCTGATCTACGCCAAATTCTCCAGGCTCTCAATACTATTCAAGTCAACCAGGTTGCTGCGCAGTCCCAAATGACTCAGCTCATTACTGCGCAGACAGCTATCCAAGAGCAACTTGATGCGCAGCGTTTAGAAATTGCTGCCATTAAGGGGGAGAATATATCAAAGGCAAGTACCTCCGCCGGCCCCTCTGCGCAACGCGTTCCTGATGCATTAGACCAAATGGTCCTGGACTCATTGAAGTCAATAGCTGGGATGCTTGAAAACGTCTGCACCTATACCGCTATCAATGATGGGTTATAGGACTGCTTAAGCGTCTGCGCAAGAGCTTAGCCGATGGGTTGCATGAAGGATTTACTGGGATGGAAGCGATGATGTTGGAGAGATTGGAACAAGGTCCCGGTCCTGCGCATGCCAATACGCTTAATATGGAAAGTGTCAGGGAGTGCATAACTCAAGCGATGACTGATTTCGCTGATGGGTTCAACGCTAGGATGGATCAAGCCATGTTCGATATTCAAGCCAGCGTGAACACTCAGCTCCTCCACACTGACCAAAGACTCGAAGCAACACAGGCCACCGTTATCAGCACTATTGAAACTGCTGAGCAGTCTTATTTTAATCAGATGACGGGACATCAAGTGCAGTATAGAGCCAACTTCCTAGAGCTGCGAGAAGATAACGCAGATATGCGCAGAGGAATGGCTACCTATGTCGGTGAGGCCGTAGCGTTCAGAGAAAGATTTCAAGAACTGAAGATTGAACTTATGAATAAGTTCAACAGTCTGCAGAATGAGCTACGTGAAGCCTTGCACCGGATCAACATAGACTAGGTTCTATGTAATTTATTTATTTTTGCGCAAAGTATTTCTTTTTGTGCGCATTTTTGTTTTTCTTATTCAAACTTGTAATCTGCAACTCTTTACATTTCAAGTTTTAATGAGAAAAATCGCATCATGTGTTTCCAAAACCTTGTTCAATTCAAACTCTTTGTTTGTGGAACAATGACTGCATTATTTCAACCCATGCGCATAATCTTAACTGTTCATATTTTTATCGCATAATGTTTAAACATTCAGTTTAAACGCATTCTTAAAACTAAAACTCATATTATTTGTATGCGCTGAATGATATTTCTGCCTTTCCCTTTTTTGTAAGCAAATCTTTTGGATAGACTAGAAATCTATGATATTGGCTAATGTGTGCATTGACTTGAGGCATGATTTGCTATTCACATCTTTATGGACATGTTATTATCAAGTACAATGAATTGCCTTTGTTATAGTAGGTAATGGCATCAATCATTTAGGGGGAGATTGTTGGGTATGCTTACTTCTTAACCCTTCTATTCTTGTTAGAATTGATTGATACCATCACCTATTAATATTTTATGGACTTTAGGACCCTATGTAAGAAGTTTTATAACTTCAATTTTTAGCTTAGTCCATTTTATAGTATAGGCTTAGAACACAGGACTTGAAGCGAAAAAGAATGATGGTCCAAGTGTCAGTGGTTACTGCGCAGGACTTCGCTGCGCAGGACACCACTGCGCAGGTATATCCTGCGCAGCATTCTTCCTCAGTTCAATTCATTCAGATCACCTAACTTGGAAAACGCTTTGAAGATGTACGCTTTTAAGAGTGTTAAGGTGTGCAGAAACGACAAAACAAACACACTTAGCAGATCCAACGGTGGAGACGCGCTCAAGAGATATATTTCAAATGAAGACAGCTGTCAACCTTCTAGAAGAAACTTTTTGAATTTGGTCTTCATGCTCAGTCTCCAACGGCTCTATATACCTGCGCACCAATCATATTGTGCCAGGTCATCAACTTTGATTAGAGCCCCAACGGCTATCAAGGACACCTGCGCACCAATCATATCGTGCCAGCTCATCGTCCTTGCTCAGAGCTCCAACGGATATATTCAAGCTCTCAGCTATAAATAGCCAGCTCATCTTCATTTCCAAGTTGCTAGAGTTTGTGCTTTATAATATCCTTGAAGTTCTGAAGATTGCTGCTTACTATTCACAGATTCAAGATCAACCTTCAAACCTTCATACCTTCAAACTCCTGCCCAGATCCTAAGCCTTAAATCACCAGAATTCTTCGTGCTCTTCATCTCATAGATTCATAGAGCCCAGAATTTTTGAACACACACACCTCTTGAAGCTTTGATCATTTAGATCTTTCTTCTTGAGATACACCAGTTTAGTCTAGTATTTGTTCTTCATAGATTATAGATCTTTGAGATAGTTGTGTTTCATTGTTGTATCTTGTAACTCTCTCATATAATAAGATCTCCTTTAGAAAATCCAAGACTAACCATCTTGGTAGAGGACGTAGATCTTTCATTGATCGAACCTCTCCAAATAGCTTGTTCTTTAATCTCGCTATTTACTTTCTGCTAATCATTTCTGAATTACTGCTTTGTTTGATCTTATCAGATTGCTACTATTGCTGCTGTGTTTGTTATTGCTTATTGCCTCAGAACATTTTATCCAACTCTTTAAGCCAAAACTTAGCGCGTGCGTTTTTATCCTTGCGCAGCTTTTTACTGCGCAGGTGCTGCTTAAACTTCTGCTGTGCATTTCACACTCTCACTGCGCGCTATACTTAGCTTATTTGAGAACTGTGCGCATAAGCCATCGATTTGCAAAAGGGTTTGAAAATAATTTTAAAACGCTATTCACCCCCCCCCTCTAGCATTTTTCATACCCTTGTTGCCCCTTTGGGACCAACACTCCCCTACCCATAAAATTTGCAACACCATAATATAAATCAAGTCAAGTTCTTTGGATCATCAAGTCCTTTTGTCAAGGCCATCCATAGGATTCTCGAAGAATGCTTAGGTAACTTGTAACGCCCCGAGTTCTAGGGTCCTATTTGGTACCTCGAACCAGGCGCGTTATCCTTGCTATAAACCAACCCTGATACCGAAACCTGTATAAATATATATTAAATTCACTTAATCGACTAATGGTCATAATATTAAACAACTATGAGAGTTATACATACAACTCTACTCCACAAATATAATACAATACTACCCAAAATACAGAGTTTAAGCAACTCGTTACAACCAACTTCCTTATAACAAAAATATATACATGCTCCGTAGAGAAACTACCCCAAAGTAGATAACATGCTCGATAGATCTCAGCCACATGCGATCTCACAACGTACTATCACTTTCTTTCTGGGGGGTTAAGGAAAACAATTTGAAATGAAAGGGGTGAGAATAAATCACAGTAAGTTACTAATGCAACTACATGGCATAGCAATATGCATAACAACATAAAGGATAATAAACAAGTAGCACATAGTCACGCAGCGGAATTAAACACATTACAAAGGATACTGAGTCAAGGTTTTCCGTAAGGATATAAACTCTGAAGCTTCAACAAACCGCATCAACAAACATCTTCAATAAATGAAGCAGGGGTTCCGGAACCAAACAGTAACCAAACAACAACGGGGGGAAAATGACACAAATTCATATCCTAAAATGCCCAACCTGTGGCCCAAAGGAAGGGGGTTAGAAATGGGAAACCAATGGAGAACATTATAATGGACTTGACTCGGGTGCCATTATAATCTTCAACCATTGCCCGATACACATATATCAGCTGGACTTTTCTAAACTATTGCACAAATAGTACATAATTCCAAAAGAGGGAATCATGCCAAACACATCATAAAGATGATAAACTTTGCTCATAAAGAGCCCAACAACATTGTGCAATATAAACAATCTCAACACAAAGGATTTCAAAGTAGGAAATCCCACAATTGCATCACAAGAATGATCACAACACCAATTTAACCCCCACACGGTTACATATCTTGAACTCGATCACAAATGGACCATTCCATTACTTTCGTGCCCTAAAACACCTATCAGAGTACCATAAGGTAAAACCCAAAGCCTAGCCACGCCTTGCCTAATCAAGTCGAACAGAACCATTCTATATTTCTAGATAACTATACGGCCAACAAAACCATTACATAGTATTCGAAGAGAGATTTCCAACGATAGTTTACACGTCCAAAACGGAGTCCGGATGAAGAAGTTATGTCCTCCCTAAAAGGGAGCGCGCGCTCCCTTCCCGATTCAGCTTTATCTTGCAAATTTTCTGGGTTTGTGACTAAGGTACCTACTTCTTAAGCCTAAGGTGCAATTAGACCAAGCATCACCAAAACCCAGCTGTAACAAGATCACTCACACAACAACCTTTCTTTACCTTCCAACACAATACTACCAACTAGTTCCAAAAATATCACAAATAACATGCAACCACTAAGAATAACTCCAAAATAATGCATGAACAATCCTAAGGGGAAAAAGGGGTAGTGACTTACCTCTTCCAAGCTAAAAGTTGAAGAGGAAGAATCTTTGATCGGATAGAAATGATTTACTCTCTTCTAGGAACATCTTGGTTCAATCATCTCTTGATTTGGGGAAGAAATGATGAAGAAATTGGAGGAGCTTATGGAGAGGTCTTCTTCTTCTCTCAACACTCACTAACACTAGGAAGAAGAAGGAGAAAGGGAAAGTGAAAGTTTGGTGGGAGCTGGGATCTTTCCCCTCCTAATCCTCAATCAAGTATCATAGAGATCCCCCAAGATTGGCAAGACACAATTAAGCCCCTGCACTCAATTTACACTAAGGCCCCCTAGATTCTAACTTAATCAAAGATTATCCTAATGATGCTAGACATATTGCTAGATGTAATGAACTAACACATAATTGTCAAGTAATAATGTAATGCAAGTAAATACATAATGCACCCAATTACTCAAATAATGATAAAAAAAAAATTGGGTCCGGATTTGGGGTCGTGACAGTCACTCCCCCTTAAGAAAATTTCGTCCCAAAATTTAGGTGAATTTACCTGAAAGACCAATATACCAAGGATGTTTCCGCTCCATCTCCTCCCGAAGTTCCCAAGTTGATTCCTCCACGCTACTCGAACAAGTAGGATATTCTATTTCTCTCTTTTGAACTTTGGTGCCAATCACCCGATACAACCAGGAATCCTAATTCTTTCCGTTAAACCATTTTAAGGACTGCTAAGGTAATTCCTTTTAAACATAAAATCTCTCACTTAAACTCAAAATCTCATCTTTTCGAGCCCAGTCCGGACATGTTACCAATTACACATTCTAAACCTCAATAAAGTAACCTTAAATAATACTTACAACATGATAATTTTCCATACTTGACCTTCTGCAATCACTATCTCAACTACTAACTAAAATCCATACCCAGAATCAAGGAATCCAAATTGTTCCTAAAACCGAATTTTCGAGATATCACAAACTTGTCTCATTCACAACCTTAATTGCACTATAAAGATACTTCCACTAGTAAGCCATACACTTAGTCTCGCTTCCCAGAAATCTAAAACAATAACATTACTTAAGCGTAAACCATAATAAGCTAAATCAACTCCTTAAACTGTGAAAAGATAAAGAAATTCTTCTTCCCAAAAATTTTCATCGAAGTGACTGTCTCCACGGATTTCAAGTATAGTGTCTTTTCTTTAGTTAACACCTTAAACCAATGGTACATTGTAAGCCCAAAAATTCCAATACAAAATGTCCACTTAAATCCATCCATATTATAATAATATCATTGCACTATTCCAACCTTTAAAACCAAAACAATTCCATATACTCTATTAATCTATTGAAGAAACAAATCAATCTAAATTTTACCTTCAAAAGATTTCCTCTAAATTCCAATTTAGGTTAGAAACTCTTGCTTAAATACCCAAAAGAATTAACAAATTCTAAATCTCCAATGGCAGCCAACTTAGTCATTGACATTTATATTTACTATCACAATAGTACCTTTGCCCAGTAGTATTGCTAACATAATGATCCAATTAGCAAGCATCATATATCAAATGACCCAAAACAAAACATAGTATCCTTTAATTAGCCCATATATATATATATATCCAACTTTATTTACTAATCCTCAACCCAAATAAGAAACTCCAAAAGAAAAGAATTGCATATAATAGAAGTCAAACGAAATTTAACTAATTAATTTCCTTTAATGTGGACTGATCAAAACCATGTAACCCCTTAACTAAAACACAAGATTGCCCTTAATATCTTTCGGGTTATTACATTTTAACCCTTTAAAATATGCTTAGTCCGCTAAACTTAACGCGTCTACAATCTTAAATGACTATTACTTCCCAATATACTCATATTGCTATAACTCAACTCCATTTATGTACTAAAATGATCACATAATAATAACTAGCACAAAACAAAAACTCTCTGTCCAATATATTTCATTCTCTAGAATCCAAAAGTATGAATTGTTGCTCTCTTCCTCGATTAAATAAATTTAATCCTTTAAGATAACCTTTAAAGACTATAAGCTTACTCATCAAGTAACTAAATGTCTACAATGCATCTGATGCTCATTCTATAACCATCACTTAAGGATAAGCCATCAACCCAATTATCAATAACTACTATCATCTTAAACCAATACTTAAAAGATAAAATATTTACTACTGACCCTTTTTCACCCGATGATATAACCCATCTCTTCGTCAAAATCTTTGGTCATAAACCTATAGACCAATATATTATGTCAGTGGTACATAAGAGGAATTTCAAATTGGTCAAATGTGACACTCTCTATTCTAAACGAAAGATTTCAAACGCCACAATCCATAGCGTGAATTCAGAACACCTTAAAATTAAATGCTAGATTCCAATATAATATAACCTAAATGCTTAATATTACCCATAATCACTTTTTATATTTCTTCATGTCAAACAAAACCAATGCACTCCACGAAGATATCCTAAACGTGATAAATCCCTCATCAAGTAATTTCTCAATTTGAATCTTCAACTCCTTTAACTCCACCGATGTCCTATGGATATTGATCTAGATATCATCACTGTATCATTGCGCCATAACCCCTCAATCTAACCCAAGTTTCTCCTTAAGTACTATATACTATTCAGTAGAAAATATATCTAAGATCTCACAAAGAATGAATACGTCCTCCAGTTTTGGTGTAGACATCCCAATACCAATCACGTAAACTAAACACTAAACACTACTTTGTGATAACAGTTTTCGGACTTCCAATGCAGAACATAAATATCATCTATAGATCTCTCATGCTCCTATACCATATCAAGCATACTGACATAGGATTTTGCACCACCCATTGTGGTGAGCAGAAAATGTTTAACACGTGGAAACCAGACCATACCACACATCAAATCAATGCCCCGTATAGGTCACATGACTACGTCAACGCATAACTTCTAGGGTGTTGCCACCCACAACTCTATCGAGTTTCTTATAACTACATTTAGCAATCCTGCAGTCTCTTAGTAGAGAGTACACCTCTACGCAAATCAAGGAATGAAGGCAACATACCTATATGGCACGACACAACAAAATAGATATACTTAAGTCTTTAAAGACTCGCACTCTTAATTCTCAAACGATCTAACCCCAATTGAACCAACCTTATCAATACTAGTCCTACGCCTAATCGAACAACAAATAAAGAAACACTCGACGTCAATATCACACTCATAAATTAACCCACTAAAGCCAAAAACCCACTCCAGGCTTAGAGACAGTCCATGAAATTATAATTATGGGCATACCACAAGTACTCACATCCCATAAATCGAATACCAATCAATCATACTATACAACTCGGTGCACTACTTATGTCCAAGTCTAGTGGTCAAACAATATCCTACATTATTAATCTCAATGGTTCTAGCTCAAAAGAACTAAAATTGAGTCGCTAATAATTCGTCAAAACCAGAGCTCTACCAAGAAACTCCATAATTGAGCTCGTATAATCCCCAGCTAAAATCACTGAACTGCTTGATGCTTACTCCGTTCTCGTTTCCCTTACCATCATTCCATATACACATATGAATTCCACTATTTCCAATAGCTTCTCGCCGCCTCTCGTTCCGTCCCGAGAACGATCAACCAAAAATATTCCCAACTTCTTAAATAATCTAGGTTTAGGGTATTGCCTATTCATTAACCCATAAATTTTAAAAAGGGGTAATGACAATTTAGGGTCCAAATTTTAGGGGGGGGGTGCCAATAGGGGTCTGATGTATCAATTTTGTCAATTTAGGGTCCAAAGTTAACAACGTTAGTCAATTAAGGATTTTGGACTAAGTTGCAAAGATAATTCAGTTAAGTAACAGAAGAACTTTACTGGAGTTTGTTTTGGATGTTTGCCTGGGCTTGTGTCATTTCACACACCCCTTATACAATGGACCCTAAATTTTCTTTTACTCTTATTATTATAATTTTGAATAATTTAATTAATTAAAAAATACTAAAAAATAAAAAATAAGCAAATAAAAAATTAAAGTGGTTTTTTTTACACTATAAAAAATAAAGTTATAAACAAGGGAAATTAATAATAAAAATTAAAAATAATTTTATGAAGAAAATAAAATAATTAGAATACTAATATTAATAATAATGAAACAATACTAACCACCACCAAAAAAAAAAAATTGTCCGAATTCCCACTTTCTTCTTTCTAAAAAAAATAAAGTATTTTTTTTTGGAATATAATTTTTTTACGCTTTTTCCTTTTTAAAAAATATACTTTTTATTTTATAGTGTTCTAAATGAAAAAATTATTTTTATTGTATTTCTTGAAAAAATATTTTCGGTAAATGACTTCTTAATTATTAGTTAATTTAATATAAGAAAGTAAAATAAAATATTTCAATTTTTTTTAATTAATTTCTTCGTCTGAAATGACGATATGCTTATGCAAATATTCAAAACGAACTCCAGTTAAGTCCATGTGCAAAACACGTGTGACTTAACTGGATTTCGTTAACAAAATCGTTAAAAAACCTAACCTGCACAACTTTTGCAACTTTAGACCCTAAATTGACAAAATTGATACATCAGACCCCTATTGGCACACACCCCCTCAAACTTTGGACCCTAAATTGTCATTTCCCCTTTTAAAAATTGACCCAATAAAATATTTCTTACTCTAAAGGCCCAAATAATCATCATTCTTCTTGTAATTCCAGCTGGTCCAATACAAACATTTCTTATAAGTGTCCCTAAATAATCACAACTAAAAATCTTCAAAATTTTCTCCTTAGAAGGAATTCATCCTCGAATTCTATCTTACCTTCATCTCGTAAATCCGTTAGGTTTATGTCCCACAAATTCTCAATACCAAATGCAACTCGTTGTCCTCAAAGAAAGCTTAGTTTTCTTAATCGCTCAAAATCTTAATATATGAATATCCAAACATATTCAATATCAGAGTTCTTATTCCCTTTCAAGATCTAAAACCATTGCTCTAATACCAACTGTAACGCCCCGAGTTTCGGAGTCCTATTTGGTACCTCGAACCAGGCGCGTTATCCTTGCTATAAACCAACCCTGATATCGAAACCTGTATAAATATATATTAAATTCACTTAATCGACTAATGGTCACAATATTAAACAACTATGAGAGTTATACATACAACTCTACTCCACAAATATAATACAATACTACCCAAAATACAGAGTTTAAGCAACTAGTTACAACCAACGTCCTTATAACAAAAATATATACATGCTCCGTAGAGCAACTACCCCAAAGTAGATAACCTGCTCGATAGATATCAGCCACATGCGATCTCACAACGTACTATCACTTTCTTCCTGGGGGGGTTAAGGAAAACAATTTGAAATGAAAGGGGTGAGAATAAATCTCAGTAAGTTACTAATGCAACCACATGGCATGGCAATATGCATAACAACATAAAGGATAATAAACAAGTAGCACATAGTCACGCAGCGGAATTAAACACATTACAAAGGATACTGAGTCAAAGTTTTCCGTAAGGATATAAACTCTGAAGCTTCAACAAACCGCATCAACAAACATCTTCAATAAATGAAGCAGGGGTTCCGGAACCAAACAATAACCAAACAACAACGGGGGGAAAATGACACAAAGTCATATCCCAAAATGCCCAACCTATGGCCCAAAGGAAGGGGGTTAAAAATGGGAAACCAATGGAGAACATTATAATGGACTTGACTCGAGTGCCATTATAATCTTCAACCATTGCCTGATACACATATACCAGCTGGACTTTTCTAAACTATTGCACAAACAGTACATAATTCAAAAAGAGGGAATCATGCCAAACACATCATAAAGATGATAAACTTTTCTCATAAAGAGCCCAACAACATTGTGCAATATAAACAATCTCAACACAAAGGATTTCAAAGTAGGAAATCCCACAATTGCATCATAAGGATGATCATAACACCAATTTAACCCCCACACGGTTACATATCTTGAACTCGATCACAAACGGACCATTCCATTACTTTTGTGCCCTAAAACACCTATCAGAGTACCATAAGGTAAAACCCAAAGCCTAGCCACGCCTTCCCTAATCAAGTCGAACAGAACCATTCTATATTTCTAGATAACTATACGGACAACAAAACCATTGGATAGTATTCGAAGATAGATTTCCAACGATAGTTTACACGTCCAAAACGGAGTCCGGATGAAGAAGTTATGGCCTCCGGAAGATTGAACGTAAAACGGACAAAACTGCGAAAGAGTAAGGTGCGCGCGCCGTCTCCCAAAAGGGAGCGCACACCCCCTTTGGACAAAAATCTGGTTTTTGAGTTCACAAGAGGGAGTGCACGCCCTCCCTAAAAGGGAGCGCGCGCCCCCTTCCCGATTCAGCTTTATCTTGTAAATTTTATGGGTTTGTGACTAAGGTACCTACTTCTTAAGCCTAAGGTGCAAATAAACCAAGCATCACCAAAACCCAGCTGTAACAAGCTCACTCACACAACAACCTTTCTTTACCTATCAACACAATACTACCAACTAGTTCCAAAAACATCACAAATAACATGCAACCACTAAGAATAACTCCAAAATAATGCATGAACAATCCTAAGGGGGAAAAGGGGTAGTGACTTACCTCTTCCAAGCTAAAAGTTGAAGAGGAAGAATCTTTGATCGGATATAAATGATTTACTCTCTTCTAGGAACATCTTGGTGCAATCATCTCTTGATTTGGGGAAGAAATGATGAAGAAATTGGAGGAACTTATGGAGAGGTCTTCTTCTTCTCTCAACACTCACTAACACTAGGAAGAAGAAAGAGAAAGGGAAAGTGAAAGTTTGGTGGGAGCTGGGATCTTTCCCCTCCTAATCCCCAATCAAGTATCATAGAGATCCCCAAGATTGGCAAGACACAATTAAGCCCCTGCACTCAATTTACACTAAGGCCCCCTAGATTCTAACTTAATCAAAGATTATCCTAATGATTCTAGACATATTGCTAGATGAAATGAACTAACACATAATTGTCAAGTAATAATGCAATGCAAGTAAATACATAATGCACCCAATTACTCAAATAATGATAAAAAAAAATAGGGTCCGGATTTGGGGTCGGGACATAACTCCTTTGTTTTCTCTCTTCTCATCTCCTTCTTTGCTTTGAAGTAGTGTGATTCCATCAAAAGGATCAGCCTAGAGCCTCTCCAACCCATAGAGATGGTCTCGAAGCACATGATCCAACATTCCAAATATATAAGAAATTATTTATTTGGTTCCTTTCGTACATGTTTTGCATGATTTTAAGACGATGATGATGATTTGGTAGCAAGACCAATCCTAGATTGGGTGGATTGGGTGCTCCTTGACCTTCCCAATCTATAACTTAACCCCCGAATCTAAGATCTCACGGTCCGTGTTCCGTTAAACATGGTGGCGACTCACAATAATCCGAGCACAACAAGTCCTTACGATCAAACCAACGTCCCAAACGATGGCAAGAAGGGCGCGCGCTCACAGTGGTGACTCCGCTGGGGAATAGTCGAGCTAAGAGGGTTAGACTTGCGTAGAAAAAATATCGTTGTTCTTAAAATTCTGCAGTTCTGTACTGTTTTCTGTTCCCAGAAGGGATGTCTCGTACGAGGCATCTCTGGTCTGATCTGACAGTCTGTTCCTCTGGTTTGAAAAAGGGATTATGTCCGGTTCAAACACGTATACAGTGTTCCAGATCTGTCGTCCCCTCTGTTTCTGAGTCTTAGGACCTTCCTAACGAGAAAGAAACTCCCCATATATCATGAAGCTAATCTTTATTTTGCGGGAGTATTTGCGAACTTGAAATTTCCTTGCTTTGCTTATGTTTTGCTTTATGTGTGAACTGCGAAGGCCTGAGTTCCTCCACAAGAGGGAAATGTAGGCAGCCACTTGGCCCGGCCAATGCATGTTTTTGTTTTGTCTTCAAAAAAAAAAAAAACTCTATATTTTACCTTGATACCTAAAACTTGACTCTCACATACGTGCACGCATGTAGAATAATTGCACTACATACCCTATAAACCCGGGTCCCAATCGGAGGACGGATTTCGGTCAGCACCCACACTCAAACGAGTGGCCCTTTTCGCTCTCTCCAAAGATGGTGTACCCACCCCGTGACACGCTCCTTGACTATGTTCATGGGGAGCCTTAGCCGTAAGCCATGCATCAACCTCATGCATACATAATAGTCAATAGGATACTCATAGAGACCGGTCAGTTCGATTCTTAGGACTGTTTTAATCTTTGCCCAAGATAACGCATTTTTATAATCTATAATCCTCCCTTCATGAATTCTTGACGAATGTCCCTTCGGAAAATTGTTGAACAAAGGGTTGCGATGGTGAGATGAGAATTTTTCTATGAGGATTCGAGTCTAGTCTCTCTCATCATCAAGATCATGCGTTTGACAAAGTCCCTTTCAGTTGTCCCTTACAAGAATTCATAAGGTTTGATTGCATTAAGGCATTGTTTAACAAAGTGCAAAACAATTACGGAATCACTTAGGTTTGGCTAAATTGAATGGTGGATTCCGATGAGAATATGGGACCTTTGCCCAAATTGTCCGTTTGGGAGAGTGCAATACAGGTGAAAAACAAGGGGCTCATATTCTAGGGTGACAGAATCCACTGTTCCAGGACGAACTAAATAGTAACCCTCAAAATGGATTAAATTCTGTCCGACCAAATAGGACTAAAATCTATATTCTGACTGTCAGGTTGGATGCCTCGTACGAGACATCCCTCCTATGTATGTGTTTCTGCCCTTTTGGTCAACTTGAAACCCATAAAAACCGACTTGTTGGAACCCCAGCCTGGATTTGACACGATCTCTGAACTCTAGGTTCGTCTGAATCAGCAAGGTAGCTCCATACTCCCAACACAATTGCTTCGGTAATCTACATCCATGATCCTGAAACCAAGAGACTAGAAAAAGTTGCAGTAACGGCCGGTACCCCTATCACTGACTTGGAAACCGCTAAGGCCGTCATTGCACGACTCGAACAACAAGTGAGGGAACAAGCTGAAATCGCTGCCCATGAGAGTGATCGTCAAGCCCAAGACATACAATATGTCTTACAAGAGCTCCAAAAACTCAAAAAGGGTGGTAAGAAGCCGAAATCCCCCTCCAAAGACGGGGAATCCCGTGCTAAGAAAAGGAACAAAAAGGATTATGATTCTGACTCTGATTCGAATACATCAGACTCTTTATCCTCCTCCGATGAAGAGGATACTAAGGCAAATGATAAGAAGAATAAAGCTAGCGATGACACCAACATCATCAACTCCGTCACCACTGAGTTTCTCGAAAATAGGTTCGTGCACCTTGGTCTAGCAAAGGGCTCCATTGTTCCATTTGACCCCATTGCACTCCGCAAGTCAATCACTAAGCTCCCACGGAAGTTCCGCACTCCCGACATCGCCAAGTTCAATGGCACTACGTGCCCCTGTGTTCATGTTGAAACATACACTTGGGCCATGCTCCCAATGAAAGTGGATGACACTGTTTTAGCCCAAAGCTTTCCCCAAACTCTAAAGGGGGCGGCAAGGGATTGGTACATGTCTCTCCCCTTAGCTACGAGAACCAATTGGTCTACCGCATGTGAAATCTTTCATAGGCGCTTTGAGGACAGTACTACTTACCGTCTGTAGATACCCCGGGAAAACACAGCTTGGCTAGAGCGGTGAATTATCCTAGGATGTCTAATTGATTTTAGAGTCGCCACCTATGTTTTTAGAGGAACATAAGAAAACCTAAGAAATAGCCTTTTTATACGAAAACCAAAGATTCGGGAGAGAAGGGTTCGGGGGTTAGGTGACGAAGTGGGAAGTACTTAAACACCCACTCTGCCCCGCTTACGTGGGTCTTGCTACTATTGGTGTTTTAATGCTAAAAAGTCCTTCAAATAATAAGAGAAATGTACTAACAATTACAAGGGAAAGAAAGGGGAATAAAAGAGAATTGTTTTATTTATAAATTTATGCTAAAGACTACATTAAGAGAAGAAGAATAAATTAAAATAGAGTGGAAATGTAGGGAGAGAACCTTAACCAACTTTAATGTAGTAAAGTGATTATTTGGTCATGTCCCATTGATGGGGATTGCATACATTAAAAAGACATGTAAAATAGAAGAAGAAAGATGAAGTTGTACCTTAAGAAGGAGGACCTTAAACTTGGTGGGAAAATAATGTTTGTTGTACAGAAATTGCTATGGAATAATTTGTGTAGAGTTTGTTGCTAAAACTCTTGTTGGGAGAATTTGTGTATAATAAAAGTGTATGGAAATGAAGTTTTTGGGTCCTTTTGTGTTAAGAGGGAGAGTCCCTTGAAATAAACCTAGGAGGTTCTTTTTATAGGTAAAAGGTTGGATGGAAAAGATGATCAATCCATGTGAAATGGAATTGACCAATCAAAAATAAGATAAATAGTAATAAATAAAATAAAATAAAATAAAATAAAATAAAATGGAAATATTTTGTTTTTATGAAAAGGGCTAGAAATATGGGATTGGGAGGTTACAAAGTAAAAAGGGGTTAATGCTAGATTAATACATGTGATAAAAAGATGTTTTTGACTCTAAAAATGGAGGGAAAAGGCTGTAATCCGTAACAGCCAAAGTGGGAAGCGCGAGGGTCCGGCCTATTGGACCAAACGCGCGCGCGCCCCATGACCATTACGAGAGGCGCCCGCGGGTGAGAAAGGCAAGATGACAGAAATGACTCTAAAAGTTAACTCTATTATTCAGTTTAGTCCAAAACTAACGGAATCAGTTAGGAACTTAACCGAAGTAACAGAAATTAACAAAAATAAGTTAAATAAAAATACTATGTATGCAATCGGGGTGAGAGGTCCAAGGCGGGGTGTCTACAGCGCCCCTCGGCGATGTGGATTGCAAGGCGAAACGCGTCGACGAAAGACAGACAACCGCCGAGGACATCGACAAAGAAAAAGAAAGAAAAGAAAGCAAAGACTCAATGAAAGCGGGAATTTGAAATTGCGAAAGATAGAGGTGTGCTCCCTGTGTGAGCGAATTTTGTCGATAGACGAGGTGGCATGATCCGTTTGTAAATCTGCCGACTGAATCCATTAGTGAATCCGCTTGTTGAATTTATTGAATGAGGTCGTTAGTGAACCCTTGAATGAGGCCGTTAGTGAACCCTTGAATGAGGCCGTTAGTGAACCCTTTAGCGAACCCTTGTATGAGGCTGTTAGTGAACCTTTGAACGAGGCCGTTAGTGAACCTTTGAACGAGGCCGTTAGTGAACCTGAGGCCGTTAGTGAACCTTTGAATGAGGCCGTTAGTGAACCTTTGAACGAGGCCGTTAGTGAACCTTTGTTGACGAATCCGTTAGTGAATCCGTTGAGTGAATGCTTGTACCTGTTTATATGTATGCTTTGCAGATACATGTGCTTGTGTGAGAAGTGTGAAATTGTGCTTTGTGGTGCTTTGTGTTTTGAAAAGCAGATTTATATGAGAGAGATATTTTGCAAAGATGGAGAAATTGTTTTTGTGTGTGATGTGATTTGAAAGGAGATTTGATGAATGATGTTCATACCTTCACTTACCATGGTCGCTTGATTCGGGATGGATTTCTGATGCCGTGGCTTTGATGAAGGATGTCGACACTTTTGTCGGTGAGATGAAATTCTGGATGATGGGTTGGTCGTGCCAAAGACTGCCTACGTATCCCTTGAAGGGAATCAGACCAGCATAGTTCAAGGATGATGAAGAACGCTGGGGAAGAAGTTATGGAGCACATACTTTTATGCAAGTAAGAAAAGAAAAAGAAAAAGAAAGAAAAATCCTTTTTTTTTAGTTCGTAGGTGAACCATTTTAACCATTGTGTGTTTGTAAAGCCAACCCAAGATCAAGTCATGTTCGGTCGAAGTCCGGATTGCCTCGCTTGAATTCTATTGTCGTTGTTGTGCCCAACGAAGATGGACATCTAGCCCCAAGAGATTTGTCGATTATGGGGCTTCAAGAGACTTTTGATGCCGAGATACCAGGGGGTTGTTGATTGTAAAGCCCCTAGAACGCTTTCGATGCCAAACTTTGAGTGACTTGCATAGCCCCAAGATAAATCAGCTCTTGGCCCATTCAAATGAATCGCCTTTTGTTGTTGACGTAAGTAAGCCCCAAGCTTCGAGAGATTGCTAAGCCCCAAATGTCATGGACTTGTTTCTTGCGGGCTTGGAGATGGTGGATGTGAAGACCTTTCGATGTAAATCCCCATATTATCTTGTGATCGGCTCGGCATTGAGAGCGGATGTACCGTCGGGTAGAATTCTTGATAGAGATCTCCTTCTTGCTCTTACTGGGGAGATGAATGGCCTCATTGTGGTTGATACCCAAATGGCGGAGGGCTTATGTCAAAGGATGCAGTAATGTCTTGTGGTGACGTTGAGATCGCGGATGATAAGGTCTTGGTGTGATAAAGTCCCAAATGAGTATGCTTGCTTGACTTTTCTTGAGTTGAACTAATGACGGATCTTCGAATGCAACTAGTGTTGCAACTATGTGCTTGGACGCACTTGATGCTTTTGATCTTGGAGAAGGGGGTGCTGAATTGCAGAAATATTGGGATTGGCCGGGGCATTTCCCGCTATAACTCTGTTTTGATTAGAGTTTAGCATGTTGAATCTTTTACCTTTTCTCTAAGACTTTCTTCATAATCTCGTCGTAAGTCACAACGTGAGAATCATCAAATTCATTCATAACATCGGAGTCTTTCATTCGAACCAAAAGACCTTTGACGTGAAGTATTGAGAGACCCTTGAGGCTTACTTGGTTCCATGAAGACTATTCCCCACATTAAATTTCTCGGGTATCATTCCCAAAAAGATTGCCAATTGTGAAGCCCCAATATTTCCCTTTGCTTGGATTACTGTAATGCCATAGCCCAAGAGATTGTAGATTGCGAAGCCCTTTGAGACCTCGGTGCCAAACTAATTGACGGAGCTTCCAATGTTGCACATGACTTTGCTAGGGTCACCGTTGGGGGAGGTGAAGTGAATTGCCTTTTTGCTGAGGGAGGCTTTCAAACTTGAGTGTAGCCCTTAGAGTGCCACCATTGATTGCAAGTGGAGCAAGAAAGGCCCATCCTTGATTGGGGGAACAGGCACGAGCACACATGATAAGAAGGCTTTTCGTCATTCCTTTTGAGAGACTTTGAGTATAGTCTCACACATATTTCTTGTGCGTAGCCCCTAGGGCTCATTAGCTGTCGAGAGTAGCAAAAGAAGCTCTCGTTCTTGAGTCGCATATCCCCTAGGGCGTCATCATTTGTCGAGCAAAGCAAGAGACTAGTCCTCGTGTGAGGGAACAAACAAAAGAGGACATGGCAAGATCTACTCCATTCTCGGGAAGCCTTTTGACATACTTTAGGGGTACATGCTTGGAGAAGCTTGAAAACTGAATTTCATGTTGTTGCTACTTGCTGCCCAAACCAATTGATTCACTGGGGACTATTTATGCATCCTCGTACCCCTCAATGATGGGCTCATTCTCGGATGGATATTGGTTACCACGGGATTTCTTTCTAATGACCCAATAATGCTCATTACAAGAACAATCTCCCTTATGCCAAAAACCCAAAACGACATTTGATTGTGCCATATCTTGTCGAGCCTTTTGCAATTATGAAGTTGACTCGGTGGGGAATTGACTTGCTGAGGAGATTCAATGTAGAACTTGTCTTCTTCAGAGGCCGGGGATATCCATTTCTCTTTCCCTTCTCTCTCTCACTCTCTCATTTTTTTTTTCTTATGACGCACCCTGTTTTTTGTCTAGACCGCCCTTTCGGGTTTTCTATCTAGCGGGCATCTCTTTTGCTTCTTCTTTTTGACTCGATTAATGAGGAAGTGTGCATTGACTCTAGCTGAGGATGAGAGACATGTGATTTGCGGTGAAGACCCTTTTGTCACTAATGATGAGTGACATTGACTTGACTAGGGAAGTAGCCCCTAGTATTGACATGTATTTTTATTTATTCAATGACTTACGAAGGCAAGTAAGTCAATAAGAGAGAAGAGAAAGAAAGCCCCAATTTGATTGCAAAAAATTGGGAGTATCGCTGGAAGATAAGAAGCCCCTAGACTCGACAAGGAACGTTAAATGATTTCAAATCTAGGAAAGTTGTTCAATCTTGAGGTGATTAATTAATTGGCAAATGACTTGTACAAAGATGTCTTGAGAAGTTCGAGATGAAGGCCAATCACCATAATGCACTAGGGCTAAACATATCTTCTTTCTTGTATGAGACCGAACCCAAAGGTTGCCTACGTTCCTCCAGTGTAGAGGCTCAGGTCACCGTAGTTCTTGTGAATACTCCATTCTTCGTGATGGAATTGTTGCTTCGTCGTTGTAGCTTCATCCTTTGTTGGTGGATGATGATGTTGATCTTGTACTTCTTTGAATGAGGGGATTTTTTTTTTTTTTTTTGTGCTCTAACTTTTGCCTAGGTTGTTTTGAAGAGTTCAACCTAGCGAGTTTTTTTTTTTTTTTTTTTTTTAATCCCCCTTTGAAACATCGCTTGATACTTTCGTGGTTATTGCTCCGCCTTGCTTTGGCGATTGATGTCTTGGATTTGTCGTTGATGTTGTCGCCTTCGTCACGATGTTTAGCCCCTAGGTGTTCAAGTGATAGCCTTCGTTCCAAAACTTGTTTAGACATCTTTTCATCATTTTGCCAAGAATTTGAACAACTTGGAATAATGTATGAGGATAAGAACGACTTTTATTGATGACTCAATGAACTCGAACAAGACGAAAGAAAACTTAATGCACACTTAAGAGGACTTTTGACTCTTTTTTTAAAAATCCTATTTCTAGGTAGAGAAAGAGAAACGGAGACTGTTGTAGTCGTCCTTGTTGTTGTAGTCCTCCTTGTAGCATGATCTCTTTGTTGAAGCCCCATTTCAAATCTAAGCCTCTTCCTTGATGAGTTGCTCTTCACCCAAGGTAAATTCACCATTGTCGATCAAATCTTGGATGATGTTTCGGAGAAGGAAGCATCCCTCGGTAGTGTGGCCGCTATGCTGGTGGTAGTTGCACCATTCACCAAAAGTATGATTCTTCGGTATCATCTTCGGCTTGTAACCTTCCAAAGGCTTAACCTTTCCACTTGCCACCAAAAATTCAAGTGATTCGGCTCGAGTCATTCCTAGGAGAGGAGTGAAAACTCGGTTGTTGGCGGCACCTTTTCGACTTTTGAGGGGCGGGCCATTTGAGCATGTTTTTCCATTGAACTTTGCTTTGTTGTTGGTGAATTCTTGCAGACGGGCCTTAAGTTCGGACACTTCTTCCTCATGAATTCTACTCTCAAGATCAAGACGGGCTTGCCACAAATTATCCTTGCGGCGGGCATTCTCGACAAGTCTATCCATTTGTTCCCCCATGGCTCTTATTATGTTGAAGAGCCTTTCGTTGGACACGGGAATATTCTCACCCTTGTTGTTGTTGCCGTTTGAAGCCATTGGACCTATGGAGAGAACACGGTTGATCTTAGATTGGCCCCACAAACACATTTTGGGTAAAAATAATTTAACCCACAAACAAGAAAAGACTCAACCACATAAAGAAAATGACTCTTTTTATTATTATTATTATTTACAAAAGTCGGAAGGACATGGTCCTTTTTGGGGTTTCTAAAAAAATAGTGGAATCGTCACACTAGTATATAGACCTTCTCGCGGTCCCATATACTCATTGGATTCCACCACGCTTGTGATACCTACATGTGACGGGATTAAACTAAATTAATGTCATAAAGCATACATGCGGGGACAGAGTTTTATTTCATCCATGATAACCACTTGGCATATATGTTTTGAAGACATTAGTTTAGGGAAATCTCGGCATATGAAAACTGACTTTAGTCACGGAGTGTTAGACCCTAACTAGAATTGTGTTGGCTTGTGCTCGGCTAATGAGAGGCTTAAGGTCACCCCAGGCATGTAGTCATGAACTACGCCACGGGATGAGGTTTACCGCTTTGAGAGAGTCAAGGTCGGGTGGAGCTTGAAACTCCCTAGGACGGGCCTCGACGGGTTTGGGGTTATGAACTTTGTGCGACTCAATAGTGAGCAATTCATAGGACTTTGTGCACGTAATGTGAGGTCCAACATGTGACAAAACATTTTATTTATTTTTTTAAAGAAAAGAAAAAAAAAACAAATAAGCACATATTTACAACTTTCGAATCACCCGTGTGACCGATAAAATAAACAGCAAGTAAAAACTGTCCTGTGCAGGCCCGATGCCCACACACTATCAAAACTGTTCTGTTCTGTGCACTGTTCTGTTTCTGGAAAATGACCAGAAGCGCGCGCTTTGTACTGCGTATGTGGGAGGCACGCGCATTAGAGAAGGAAGGACAGAGGCGCCCGCTTCTGGGTGAAAACCAGCAAACTGATGGGTTCAAGGGATTGCCTTGACCCTAAATGAAAACTTTCCCCTGCAGAGACTGTTAGCACAATAACATGGAATTGAAGGACGAGATGAGAGGCGGGCGATTCTGGTGGTGAAGGTCGGAGGCGCGCGCCTTAGGCCAAGAAGGCCAGAGGCGCACGCTTCCCCCTTTTTCCACCAGAATGCCCAGAATGCAGAAATAAGAACACAAAAAGTTAAGAACGCAAGTTTAACCCTCTAAGTTGTCCCCAGTGGAGTCGCCACTGTAGATACCCAGGGAAAACACAGCTTGGCTAGAGCGGTGAATTATCCTAGGATGTCTAATTGATTTTAGAGTCGCCACCTATGTTTTTAGAGGAACATAAGAAAACCTAAGAAATAGCCTTTTTGTACGAAAACTAGAGATTCGGGAGAAAAGGGTTCGGGGGGTTAGGTGACGAAGTGGGAAGTACTTCAACACCCACTCCGCCCCGCTTACGCGCGGGTCTTGCTACTATTGGTGTTCTAATGCTAAAAATTCCTTCAAATAATAAGAGAAATGTACTAACAATTACAAGGGAAGGAAAGGGGAATAAAAGAGAATTGTTTTATTTATAAATTTATGCTAAAGACTACATTAAGAGAAGAAGAATAAATTAAACTAGAGTGAAAATGTAGGGAGATAACCTTAACCAACTTTAATGTAGTAAAGTGATTATTTGGTCATGTCCCATTGATGGGGATTGCATACATTAAAAAGACATGTAAAATATATTTTACATGTCATTGAGTTTTGCCTAACAGTTTGCAGGTGCCTTTTCATGTCATCTTTAATGAAGCCAAGGTTCTCAACGCCACCCATTTCATTACCCATGTACTCGTACACTTCCCGCGTTTTAAGTTCGGACTCGCATCCTAGCTGTGCAACAACAGCTTGAGCAGGAGTGAAAGTTCTTTGTGACCTCAACATGTGCTTACACTCAGCTTTGTGTAAGACGTGGTTATGCCACTCATAAAACTTGTTTAATACGTACGCTTTCTTATCTTGATCCCAACAAATAGAATAAAGGCATCACATCCGCAACGTGTCTCATCCCGAGGATTCGAGACACCTACTCTCCTATCGTCCTTCTGTTTCACCCCTTGTTATTTGCAACAAAATTTGCAATCCACCCTCATTGTTTTATCTTTGTTATAATGGCTTTGGTTAACACGAATGCTAAACCCTTGCCGACCTGCATACGCATTATAAAAGTCATATGCCGATTTTATAGTGATGAATACTTGGCCAATGTATCGTTTATCCAAGATTTCAACCTCAGGATCAAGCTCCATCTCTCCTTCCAGAGTGCCATCCTGCACATAATTACAAATATTTTTTTACAACAATTAATTATTACTACACGGAAAAAAATTGCTTTAATGATAAGAGCCATGCACTTAAAGTTTGGGAGCTAAAGCAGAGCAGCTGCTAACAAATCATCTAATGCATCGATAGCTTTGGAAAAAGGTCTAGCATTCGTATTAACCAAAGCCATCTTAACAAATAACATAAGGATCTACAAAGAAACATAGGGATCTACAAAACCAAAGTCATCTTAACAAAAAGCATAGGGATCTTAACAAAAAACACAGGGATCTAAAAAAAAAATATCCATCTTAAGATTTAGCCTTCGTATTAACCAAAGCCATCTTAACAAAAAAAACTCATATCTGTCTAATTTTGGGATTGAGTTTCACGATACAAAAACCAAAGCGATGAGGTCAAAATGTACTAAATGAAGTTACGAGCGATGGAGTAATGATTGATTAGATTAAAGAAAAATGATTATGACACGATTTAATTTTGAATATAGCTATTTGCATCGATAGCTCTTGAAGGAGCTAACAAAGGTATCTCATTCAAAACCTAACATACAAGGCATGTGAATGTTGTACAGAAGAAGGTAAATAGATGTCAACACAGGGAGCCAAAACCACAAAAGTAGTCGTATGGGAGCCATTACAAAACTCAACCAACCAAGCATGTATTTATTATGCTGCATCAATAATAACGACAAAAATGTACTGAGAACCACACTGTTTGATTCGAATCAAAATGTGCAAAGGACGCGTACATCAACTACAAAGAAAATAACGAATCATAATTCTATACCTAAAACAGAATTGAATACCAGTAAATCTTAAATGTGACTTTTTTTTTTTTTATCTAAACCCTTTATTTTCACGATCCTTTCAAAAATCGTTATTATCAGACCCTAATCTTCCGATTGGGGTGAGGGAAAAACCGGTATCGCAGCAAATCAAGATATCACCAAGCTGGGAGCAAAATCGCCTTTGTGTCTCCGCTCCTTTTGATTTTTGAATAATGAAGCAATTAGGTTATTTGATCACTAATACCAATTAGATGATAAGACGTGTTTGAGCGCCAACATTTGAGCGGGCGATTCTAGTTATCTCCGTTAACGGCAGCGTATAGGGGTGAGCAAAAAAACCGAAAAACCCAATAAAACCGAAAAAACGGGACCGAATAACCGGTCCAATAAGCTATTGGTTAGGGCTGATTTCTAAAAATTAGAAAACCGAAATTAGTGGTTTGGTTTAGGTTTCCAGCTTGTTAGAACCGATAAGAAACCGAACCGAACCGATAACCTAAAATTATGTCGTTTTATTCCTAGCTTATTATTTGAATTAATAGTTGTAAAATTTAATTTGTAGTTTTTGGCCCAAGTAGTATGGCCCATCGGCCTAATTCATACTTCAACCAGAATATGTGCCTTATTTGACCTTATTATTTATTATGTGCAAATTGGGTCTCATTTGAATGTAGCCCATTAAGGTTGCCCAACAGTCCCTTTTATTGGTTTGACACCGAACCAAGCCGAAATCACACCGAAACCGAACAAACCTAACCATTAAGAAACCGAAGCTTAATGGTTTTGAATTACATAAACCGATAACTATTGGTTTGGTGTCGGTTTTGGCCTAAAACCAAACCAAACCGACCCGTGCACACCCCTAGCAGCGTATAGCTCTTCCGAATACATAATTTTCCAATATTCGAAATACGGATGCAAACGACATCGTTTTATTAATTATAGCTCCAGCCGTTTGATTAGCTCCATCGAAGTGATCAAGAAATACACCATCCAGTGAAGCGGTGCAGCTAACGTTTCGGTGGAATGGTTCGAAATCCTATAGAATAGATATCAAATTTAATAGCCAAAAATTAAAAGTGCAACCCAAATCCCTAATATCAACTTTATCCCATAAATATTCAACTGTTTGTTTGTCACGTGCTCATCGTCCTCTATCCTCATGAACTCGTTTTTTTTTCCCTAGCTTTCCGGTTCCCTCCGTACTCTTTCTTCAAATGACTAATTCACCCTCACCTCAAAAACTTCATCCCCAAGTAAAGGGATAATAAAGTAAACTCCTCCTCCTCCTGAAGCACCTGACTCATCAGCCTTACCCTTGCAGCTTTGGCACCACACCCGACAAAACACACACTAACACCAAAAAACACGCACCACCCACACGCTTCACACCATCCGTCCGATCAACCCTCACCCGTACATTAATCCAACGGTCCATAAAAAACGCTACATAAAAGACAAACCAAATTTGTTGTATCTATTCTCCGGCACCGGCTAACCTGAGGCACCCGACAAAAAGGACAGATCTGTTATACGTACACAGCAAATCATTTTCGCCGCCGTTACGTCTGTACCTCCACCGCCTCTCCCCGACCGCCACGTGTTATCCATCCTTCTCTATATATACTCACCCCTGCAACGTCGTTCGTCTGTGTGTGTGCCTGTGCTTTTTTTTAGCTGTGAGAAAAATGGAGAGAGATTTCCGATCATTGTATGCTACCGGAGAATACTTGCCGGATAATCCTTATATTACCGGCTTGAATTTTCAGTCGTTGGTGAGCCTAGGTCAAGAGAGAGCTTTACTTCCTTCTCTTGATCAGTATCCGTCTTCCGTCATCTGTTCCGTGCCGGAGTCGGTCGCTTCTGTTGATTTTTATGATCGTGGTAAACAGGTGGCTGATCATCGGGTGATGAAGTCATATGACTTCATGGAGATGGAGCCTAGGGTTAAGATGCCGAAATACGAGCTTTCGCCGGAGTTGACGTTTCCGTACGGTTTCGTTGTGCCGAAACACTCTGTTCCGGTTTCAAATGCTTTCTATTCGAGCAGTTTCGGCCAGTTACCGGACCTCCGGTCAGTCGAACAACACGGTAGCATTTACAATCTCGCTGTTACTGAACCGTCGTCGTCTCGTAAGCGAAACACATCTTCTTCGTCGTTGCAGTTACAGTCTCCGACAGCTGATGCATACTTTCTCGAATCGCTCTTCAGAAGCTTCGAACTCACAAACGCTGCTGCTGCGCCGCCGGTGAATCAATATCCGATTCCGGCGAGGAACACGCCGGTAGATGCGGCGCGCAAGCGGCGTTACACGCTGAGCGAGAAGACACGGAGCCTACAGAGGCTTTTGCCATGGGACACGAAGATGGACGCAGCGACGATGTTCGAAGAAGCGCAGAAGTACATCAGGTTTCTCCAGGCGCAAATTAGCGTCCTCCAGTCCATGCCTCATGACTCCGGCGCCGGTACCACCAATTTCTCGACCGATAACCCTGACGTCATCAGTTTCTACGGCGCATTAGGTCGGTTGAACAGGCAACAGCTGTTACAGGTCCTGGTTAACTCACCTGTTGCTCAAACTGTTCTGTATTCAAAAGGATTCTGTATTTTCTCGATCGAACAGCTTCATTCGTTGAAGAAAATTGCGGAGAGGAAGCTGTTGATGAACCACAATCCTTCGGGAAACCAGCACCATTGAAATTTGATGACAGAGGTTGCTCTAATGGCGAATTTTGCAGGTTTTGGGGACGAAGACGAGAGTCACGTGACTTGCGCGTGATCTTAATTTTGGCGTTTAAGTTTTTGAAATGTGAAGTTAGGCAGCATGACTATGGAGTAAATGGTCTTTTTTTTTCTTTTTCTTTTTTCTTTTTTTGAAGTAGCAGTTTAAATTAGGTAATATGAGGTTCATTATGATTCTGAGGAGGACGTGGAAGTGGGGGTGGAGGATGGAGATTTTAGTGATGATGAAGTAATGTGTTTTTTGTATTAAGAAAAAGTAAAGATACGATCTAGAGCTAATTACTACGACTAAGATTCTGATTCTACATTTTATTGTTCGTTTTCCAATTTTTTTTTAAGTTGTGCTAAAATCATTTAGATAGTTTGTGCCACAATTCAAAACCATTCATTCATCTCGACATGTTGCGGTAGGGGCTAGCTCGTTGTAACCTTTCTCTATTGTATATTTAGACAGACGAGAAATAATAAAGTTACAAAAAATGATTACAAAATATGGTCTACTAAATGAAGTGTCATAATTGTATTGATGTTTTTAATTAGAGTATGTCGGGTTTACTATCGATATAACCAATGAAATATCGACACCACAACTTGTATCCTTCATTTTGTGAACTTCTTCTTTTGTAAGCCTAGCATTGCCCTTTTTAGACTTGAAACTGTTGGAAAAAATTAACGCTTTTGCGAACGGTCCAGATTGCTCATGATTAATCAAGGATTAATATCGTACTCCCTCCGTCCCACTATAACTATAAGGTTCTTACTTTGACTTTGCAAGGAGATTAAGAAAAATTAAATTTTGTGAGTGTGGAAAGTAAAGTAAGAAAGAGAAAGTGGGTAGGGAGTTTTTACTGTGAGAATGACAAGTGGGTCCCAGTTTTCATTTTAGGTAATAAAGTAAAGTATGAACCTTAATTAAATTGAGACATACTAAAAAGAAAAGTAAAACCTTAAATCGAGATAGAGAGAGTATTAATTTGTGATAGGTTCACGTTAGCCAAATTGATTTTAATTCTTTTTTATAAGCAATAATTTAAAACTTGGCCGTTTTTGGATAGACTGCAACAAAGGCTTGTATTTTTGGGTGAGGGTATTTTTTTGTGTATCTATATTGGGCTCCATAGAACCAGCCACATGGGCTGAAAACCATATAATTGGTCAAAGCTTTTGAGCCCATTTAATCTGTTATCACTGTTATTATCAACTAATGGGCCCAATTTATTCATCATAATGATGGTTACGAAATGAAAAAAAATCTCCCAAAGATATATTTGTGTACGATTTGCAAAGTTTGCCAAAAATAAACCTTTTAAGCAAATCCTTGAATAGCCTGAAACACAATGAACAAACGTAAACTAAGCCAGGGCTTCTCCGGTGAAGGCCCTCCGGCGTGTATATAGTGAGGAAGTGATCGACCCTCGCAAATCAAACGGGAAGGGAATGGAGATGTGGGGAGACTACTCAGTAATCAATTGATAAGAGTTCAGAGTCAAGAGATTCATTACCCGTAAACGTGAATTATAGAGTGTATTTATAGTGCTAGACCAAATATTTTCCTTGCTTGGGAAGGAAGTTAATGAGTCCGAATGGTCATGGATTGAATAACGGAAGTAGAATCCCGATTATGCATGTGTTCTATGTTTCCATATAGGAGAAGGCCTTCTAATTCAGATGTAAATCCTTGTTGTAAAGGATCTTGGACTCTGCATGTGTATTCCTTATTTGATTAGGATTCTTCATGGTATTGAGAGTTGACCAAGTCACGTAAGGCAAATGTCCTTGGTCGGTCTACACCTCTTCGTGATCGGCCTAGGCAAGGCCGAGGAGAGTAATCAAGGTAATTTGGGACTTGGTTCCCTTGGCGTTAATTGACTGGGCACAAGCTTCACCTCATCGTAGTCGATCTTGGTAAGACCGAGGAAGGCATGTGGTCATTATGGCTTGGTAGGCATATATGTAGGCCAAGGAATGGGTATAGTGAGTGGGGTTGGCCTATGTCCTAGGTCGTCAAAGTATTCTTCATAGGTCTAAGGTTTCCCATTCCCTTGGTTCTGTTGGGCCTTGCCTGGATATTACCCGACCCAAAGCTATGTTTGGTTTATATCGTTCAGTGGCCCCGAGTTTCTATCTTGGCTTTGCTGAGTAGAAATTAAATAAGATCGTCGTCGGTCCCTGATTTTTGTTGTTAGCAGTCTGATCGTCCTCGTCTTTGCGTAGGTGAAGGGTTTTTACAGATGATAAAGCGTCATGTCTCATGATGTCAAATCAGTTACTCTTATTTATCGCGTGGGTGTATCAGACGGCGATGTGGGTATTAATGACAAGACTTCTCATAGGGAACCTGCACGCGCATTAAATTCACCCCTTGATGGATTTGACGGGTAAAGTGCAACCCGCGTGCGTGACCCATTCGTGATTCGGGTTAAACCCAATTGACCCGACATATAAAAACGAAAAACATCTTCATTTTAAACCCTTTTCACCGTTCTATTCCATCAGTTCATTATCAATTTCAGGTAATTTCTTCTTCTTTTTCTCACATTGATTTGAATGTATGCACGAATGCGGACTGAGGTGGTTGTCCGGATACACGATAGTCAACATCGGGATATTTCATGTTCTTGGGTGAATATTTAGTTTACTGGGCTACCAAACGCCAACCCACGATCTCCCGTTCCAGTGTAGAGGCTGTATACCGGGGTGTGGTCAATGTGGTATCCGAATCGTGTTGGTTACGCAATCTACTTCTCGAACTACATTGTCCAATCCACAAAGCTACTCTTGTGTATTGTGATAACGTTAGTGCGATTTATCTTTCCGGCAATCCTGTTCAACATCAAAGGACGAAGCATGTTGAGTTGGATATACATTTTGTTCTGGAAAAGGTGGCCAAAGGCTAGGTCCGTGTTCTCCATGTACCATCTCGTCATCAGAGTTTAAATATTTTTATTAAGGGAATTCTCTTGATCCGTTTTAACGAATTTTGGGAGAGTCTCAATGTTTGTCATCCTCCCGCCAAGACTGAGGGGGTGTGTTAGAATATTAGAATATCTCTCTCGAGATATGGCAATGGGCTTGTCTGGTGTAGGGATGGTCAAACCGAACTGGAACCGAAAAACCGGAGAAGCACAGAACCGGAGCAAACCGGCGAATAACCGGAACCGCCTTCATCCCGGGTCGGTTAGGGTTCACATAAATGGCGAACCGGAACCGGAACGGAAATCCCTTGTTTTTCAATAATTTTTAACCTGTTTATTCATTATTGTATGATAAAAAAAAAGGGGCGTGGAACAGGACCGAAACCGTACCGGAACCGGATTGTGGTAACCGAAACCGATGTAACCAAGGGCCGGTTAAGGTTCGCATAAATGGCAAACCGGAACCGGCGTTGGCCATCCCTAGTCTGGTGCACAGTTTAAAAAACAGGGATTTTTCAAAAACAAAGCTTCTTTTTTAACGCTACTATTTGGAGCGGCTAAAAAAAGCTAAGATTTTAAAAAGCTCGACTTAAAAACTCTTCATTGATACACTTGATTAGCAAAAAACCGATTCTTTTTCCATTAATTTTGAACGCACCGCTCTACCAAACAAGCTCAATATTGTGTTGTTAGTTTGCTAGTATTTTGTAAATATCAGTCAGTATCATGTATAGTATTTGTTTTGTAATCTAGTTACCTAAGATACAGTAGTGATTAGCTTGATTAGCTAGAATCATGGGAGTGTTGGGCCCTGTAAAACCCTATTGTATATCATTTTGTGATTCAAGGAAAATATTATCTTTTAACAAATAATGTTTACAAACTTAAATTACATTTATTAAAATTATTGACAATATAATTGCGACACTTATTACTATGAGAATAATTAGAAAAATAAGGGATTATTACTGTATTAGTTAATATTATAAGAATTAAAATTCATGCTATGCAATGCGATATTTAGTCATTATGTAACAAATTCGAAGCACAGTTACATGTATCCAGGCGTTGGTCATTCTCAATTTTGATTTTATGGTGAATATACAATAAATGATGAAGGAAATTGAAATAAAGTTTGCATATACTCCCTCCGCTTCAAAATAGATGTCGTTTTGAGCATTTGCACAATTTTAAGAAATATAATTAATGCATGTGAAAAAGTCTTATACACCCTTAAACTAATTCAATTATCTGGCAATTAGTACATGCTTGTGCAAGAGAGTTCACTATCATTAATAACGGTAAAGTTGGTATACAACAAAAAAAAAACTTGAAAAATAGTAAAATGACAAATATTTCGAGTAAAAATTAACTCTCAAAACGACACGTATTTTGAGACGGAATGGAGTAAATGGCAAAAAGTCAAAAAGGACCTTTAATTACACACCATTCCATTCATCTTTATAGATCAAAGATGGTTGTGCAGTGTGCACACATACCCTTTTCTACTTACCTGTTTTATACCCTACTTTCCTTGTTACACCTTGAAAAGAATCCAAGGGAAAGCAAAAAAGAGTAGACACACATGAACCATTTAGTGTAAAGTAATCACTGTTTAAATAAACCTTTTCCATGAATTAACCCAAAGCAAAGCAAATAAAGTAGACATTTTTCTTCATGCTAGAATATTTTTATAATTTTTATAATTATTGTAAGCCATAGGCATGCCCTTTATATATCTTCCTTGGTCACTTTGTTCATCTTCTCTTTCTCATCCCAAAGAGAGAGAGAGAGAGAGAGAGAGATTGAGATTTTCAATTTTGAAGATCATTGATTTATTGAAAGATGGCTAAAATTGTTGGTATTTTTGTGTGTCTTATACTCTTGGCATTGGACATCATAGCCGGGATTCTTGGAATTGAGGCAGAAGCGGCACAAAATCAGGTTTGTTTCAAGAGCAAATTTGAAAAAAATAAAATAAAAAATAAATCAGACATTTATTTTGGAACGGAAGTTGTTTTTTACTAAAACTTTTTTTTTTTTTTTTTTTTTTTTTTTCCGATTTGTAGGAAAAGCATTTGAAGTTATGGATATTTGAGTGTAAGCAACCAAGCCCAGAAGCCTTCAAGTTAGGAGTAGGTGCAATTATACTTCTATGTCTAGCCCATGTTATTGCAAATCTGCTTGGTGGTTGCAGTGTTTGTGCCACAGAAGATGTTTCAAAAGCACCCCCTAATAGACAATTGGCTTGGGCTTGCCTTGTTTTTACATGGTACCAATCTTTAATCTCTCTCTCTCTCTCACACACACACGTACATGATGCATGCGCAAATAATATATATACAGGCGAAAAACATCTTAAATCTTAAGTAAATGTCTATTTTCTTAATTATTTTGCGAGAAACCATTATGTTTAGCATTTGTTTAGGGATTTATGGATCATATATTGATGTGGTTGACCATATGATTTGACTAGGATAACATTGGCCGTTGGATTGGGAATGCTAGTGATTGGGACATTATCAAACAACAAGTCAAGAGCATCGTGTGGTCTCTCACACCATAATTTTCTATCCATCGGAGGGATTGTCTGCATAGTTCATGGCCTCTTTTCCGTCGCATACTATGTTACTGCTACATCAAGCACTTGAATACATCAAAAGGATAAGGAATGGATGGTCAATATTTATTATTAACGTTTCACTTAACCCCTCTCACTTTTTAGTCTTTATGTTTGATACAAGCACAGTATAATTTAGAGTGCTATTATTCACATATGCCAAATTTCTAAGTATATCCACTTTTATTATTTAAAACGGGGTACATACTACACAATATTCAAGCATAAATATGGAGATTTGCTAGGTGTGCATAGCAACTTTCTTTGACTTCACTCCCCAACTTGTAGTTTTAAGATATGATAAGACTACCCTTTGTAATGGATTTTTGTCAAAGAGCCACCCATAGTTTGAGTCTTTTGATAGTCAAGCGTTACATTTTATGTCTCTTTCTTTTAATTGTAATATCTTCTGAATGCAACTTTGCTTAAGAATTCTTCATCTCCATTGTTCAATAAAAAAAATAATCATCTCATATATTGGTTGTATTGTTAATGTTAATTGATGTGTTATGCATTTTGTCTTGATATAATCACTCCATCCCGGACTAAGGTTCTTAGTTTGACTTTACAGTTTACACGGAGATTAAAAAAAAGTAAATGTTATGAGTATGAAAAGTAAAGTAAGAGAAAGTATGAGAGTGAAATTGGGTAGAAAGTTTTTGCTGTGAGAATAACATGTGGGCCCCATTGTCCATTTTAGGTAATAAAGCAACTAAAAACCTTAGTCTGAGACAAACAAAAAAAGAAAGTAAGAACCTTAATCTGATACAGAGTGAGTATTATACTGTACAATTTTACTCAAAATACCATCTAATGAATTTTAGTAATAAAATCAGACGGAGAAACAAAATGACATGGGCATAATGTTTTTTTTTTCCCCCTTAACTTCTTAACAACATTCGTTGATGCTCATTTTGGAAAGATTTGGATTTGCGCTCTGAGTTAAGTTGGGTTATTGAATATTTGAGATTTTTCCATGTTAAATAACTAAGGAATGGACGGATGGGTACAAATTAAAGTCATGTCGATAAAAAAAAAAACTAAAAAAAATAAAAAATAAAATATATAACTATTAAAGTGGCTAGGGCTTTTCAACGAAACCCATGTCAAAAGCTCGAACTCGAATGAGCTTTAAGGTGTAACTCGATGTTGGAATAAAATATTCGACCAGTTCAGATTCAACAGATTTAATCAATTAAAGGGGCAATCACGAATTCAATAGCAATACAGATTATAGCCAAAAGCATAACAGAAATAGCAAAGGAACGCGTACCAGGAAAACGGCAAACAGAAAACAAGAGGGAGTCAGAATACTTATCAGATCGAGTCGCCTGTATGAAGACTCTCCTAAGAGAATTTATTGCCCCCTTACTGGTGCGACAAAGAGTTACGGCAAAATCCTCCGAGGATAAAACGATCTCAGCAAACGTACCAAGAAATCTCGCACGAACAGGTACAGATGCACTTGCGGCTGCTATCCCACTTCGCCTAAATCGCCCGCTCAGATTAACCACAGAAACAGTGTATGGAGAAGACATATTTCGAGTTGCAAAAATCAGAGAGTATTTTTGCGCGCATGAATCTGAAACCGGGGCTGTTATTTTATACACGTATGAAGTCGGTTTAGAGTTTTTAGAAGGACTCTAAAACCTACCCGAATTACAGTAGCTTATTCTTGAAGGAAAAACAACTGTACAGTTAGAGTCCAGTTAGGAAACTGACGAGACTAACTGTTTCCGTTAGCAAAAAGGAAACTTCAAATGAATTTTGACTAAAAAGATACGCCCACGAACCGAACCATTCGCCCTTAGCCCTAGCCCTAGCCCTAGCCCATGCCCGTGCCCGAGCCCGGCCCGGTCGAGGCGAGCGAGCGAGCGTGTAGGGAAAGGTTCAAGTCCACCTCACATGTAACTTGAACATGAGACTATGAAGTGCCTTGTAATTTATGGCACTTCAACTTTCCATTCCTATTCCACGTGGGTTGGGACAAAAAGCCTTTTATATTCCCAAAGAAAGGGGAGGTTTGGCCTTCCTATCCCATGGGGGATACTAACCAACCCATTTCATCTTTGAGAATTAAAGCACTTAAATGCCCATCTTTGAAGTCTTAGAACCATGGATTAAATCCATAATTTGGCTTTCACCAAAACACATAATTTCCTCATGCTACATCATACAATGTATATCAACATTGACCATGGTCAAACTCAAAGGGACCCACAAATGGAACCCACCCAAAGTTGACCAAATGTCAAATTTCCAACACTCGATTCGGGCTCAAATCGACTTTCATGGTATGTTATCGTGCTCGACCATGTTCGACTGGACCATGAGTTTTAGCTCATTCAAAGCTAGAATTTTATTTATTCGCGACTAACTCAAACTCAGTTCGATAAGCTTGTTGGAACCTGATTTTTTTTTTGTTTACAATCGGCTCGAAAAGATCGCTAACAATGATTTGTTAAGATCGATTTGAACTCGAGCTCGACTAACGTCATATTATTTTAGGAAAAAATAAAAAGGTTCTAAGCTAAGGCTCATTAAATGTCGCGACCCCGAACCCCGCGGCCCGAGATCGCGAGCTGGACGTCGACTTAAAACCAAAACTCTAAAATATAGAAGTTAAAAATTCCATTTTGAACCAAAAGATGATAACACAAGGTTTTACAATCCAAGTTTAAATCAACAATGTACAACCAACATAAGCTCCACAGCTTATACTCAAAAGAATAAATATACAATTCTTAATGACGTCAATAATGGTGACACTATCCCCAAAAGGTTATACATTTAAATAATGTAAACCGATCCATAACAACCTGCCCCAATATCTCAATCCTCTCGACGTCCTCCTCGATCCGCGAATCCTAATCCTTTTCCTCCTGGGGGGGGGGGGTTAAGGAAAAACAAAGATGGAAATAAACGGGGTGAGATAAAATCTCAGTAAGTTACTAATGCAACTACATGACATGCTAATGCAATGACCGATAGCAATTAACATAAGATAGATAGCAGCGGAATAATAAGTGACATGCTGTCGAACAGTAACATCCAATAATCAATCATATAAATAAACATATAACAACAAATGAGAGGCTACCTATCGCCAACCGTCCCATACCGGTTGGAAATAACGACCAGCTCATCATGCAACACATAAAGCTGAAATAAACACTCATAAGTGGATACATAGCCAAGGTTTTCCAAACCGGAACACCCAAATAAAGGATCGCTGCGCAGCTTCAATAATCAACAATCAACATCTTCATAGCAGCATGAAAGCTCGAAGAGAAAACCCCGGTACCGGAACCAATAACCAAAGAAGTGTCACAAAGGACGGGAGACATGCCACAAAGTCATGCTCCAAGTAAAGCTAAATGCACACAAGGGAGCTAGCTCTTCTCACATCCAAGGCCAATCTGGAGGAGGGTAATAAGGGGGCAAAACAATGGTCAACAATCACAATGGACTTGGCTGTGCCATCATAATGTTTCGCATCGCCCAAACACACACAAAATACCAGCTGGACTTTCAAGTAAGGCTAAGTAATAAAATACTAGCACAATAAACAACCATTGATTCCAAAGTAGGGAATCATACCAATTAATCACCATAAAAGATGCAAACGATTACTCAAGAAGAGTTCAACAACAATAGCACAAGGAGTTTCTCATAAAAGAGCACAACAACGATAAACGGAATTTCTCATAAAGAGCACAACAACGATAAACGGTATTGCTCATTAGGAGCCCAACAACAATGATTATTAGAATACGATAATTCCATAAAGAGGAACCATACCAGATACATTTCAAAGATGATACCCATAAGTTACTCATAAGGAACACAACCCAAACGGTCGCTCACAAATAGTACAACGACTACAACCCAAAATTATCCTAAACGTTTACTCATAAAGATGTACTAGGACTATGAACTCAACCATCTCATCACACCTGAAATTCCAAAGTAGGAATCAGAATGAATACACTTTAAGGTTAATCAAACCGTAAGTACCCAATTGCCAATACACGCTTTACCTTCGTCCTTAACGAACCAATCCCAAAACCCTCAAACGAATCAAAAAGGTTAATCTTAAGAACATGATCACGACCGGACAAAACCCTACACTTTGGTGTTCAACCACAACCCTCTAGGTACTATGGGACATCGCCTAAAACCTAGACCGAGTCTTACTCGAAATCAACTCGATTGGAACAACCACGAACACATCATAAGATGCCCAAACACCCAATAAAATCCCGAAGTATAAAACTTATAACTTACTGAAAACCTATACCATCTTGTAGTACTCGAAGAGAGCTTCGAAACGATAGTTTGTACGCCTAAAACGGAGTTCGCATGAACCAAATACGACTCTCGAAAGATTGGACCAAAAAGGGGAATAAATTCATAACAGGGGAGGGGGGGTGCGCGCGCCTCCTAAGGGAGGGATGCGCGCGCCTCCTAGATCAGTTGGAAAATCGAGTTGGGAGAAGGAGAGGGTGCGCGCGCTTCAATATAAGGGGTGCGTGCGCCTCTTAAGGACAGAAGGTCTTGATTCAAGGATGGCCTAAGGGTGCGCGCGCCTCCTAAGGGAGGGATGCGCGCGCCTCCTTGCCCGGAAAGGCAATTTCCGGCCAAATTTCTGGGTATCCTCCATTGACAACCCCAAATCCAATACAAACCAAATCTTTACCATTTCAACACTACCAAGAAGGGAACTAGGGTACCTACACCATTTTGAGCCAAAATAACTCCAATCAACATCAACTAAAGACCTCACTCAAGGGTGATTCAAATACCCAAGATTTCACAAAAATGAACAAAATGCAAATCACTCCCAAATCAACCCAAGATGCAATAAATGACATTCATAACATCAAATGAACATGGAATAGCATTTCTAGCATAAAATAGGGGGAAAGCAACTTACCCGGATTTTCTCAAAGTTGCCGGAACTCGAAATTTCTTGGCTTCCTACGATCCTATCGACGATCTAAACAAGATTCACGTTTTAAGAAATGAGAAATAAAGAGAGGAAGATGATGGAAATGTAGAGAGAAGTGAGAGAGAAACTTACCCATTGTTAGAGAGAGAGGGAGATGGCTGGAAAGTGAGGGAGAGGTGAGGGAGAAGAGAGGGTGTAGGGGAATTATTTCCCAAAACTTACACTCAGGCCCCTCCACTACACTACACACAAATACTTACACTCCCTACTAACTATTAAGACCCAACAATATTGCACTAACCCGAATGACTCAAATAAAATGCTAGTCATAATTTATTATGACACATAAAGTGCACACATAAATATTTAAATAAATAATAATTTAAATAAATAAATAAGCAATTAAATAAATAATAATTATTTATTACTAATAAAATAGAGCCTAGTTTTCGGGTCGTGACATTCACTCCCCCTTAAAGAAAATTCGACCCGAATTTTAACGAGGCTTACCCGAAAGACCCAATAGCTATGGATACGATAGTTCCGCCATTTCTCAAATTCCTCAATTGTCCAATCTAACCTACTAAAAGGTAACCTTAAATAATGCTTACGATAACACCACCTCTCGAACCGAATCATTCCATCGTTATCTTCATTACTAATCAAAATCTGTGCTCAAAACCGAAGAATCCAAATTATTCCCACACATAATTCTCGAGATATCTCAAGCTCGCCTTATTCATAACCTTAACTACACTGCAAAGGTACTTCCATTTGTAAATCGCATACTTAGTATTATTCCCCAGAAATTCCAAACATTCCATCTCGAGCTTAATTAGCTTTTAAAATATGAAAAGCTAAAGAAATTTTCCATCCCCATAATATTCACCAAAGGCTATATCTCTAAAGATTCCCATTATAGTGCTCTCGCTCTAGGTAGCACTTTAAATTAGAGGTGTAATATAAATACAAAATGCTCACTTAAACCTACATCATAATATCATCGTCATAACACTCCAATCCTTGAAAGCCTAAAATAATTACGAATACCCAATAGTCCGAAAATGGTCTAAATTTTATCTTCAAGGGATTTCCTCTAACTCCCTTTTAAGTTATAATCCGTGCTCATATACCCAAAGGAAATCAACGAACTCTAAATTCAATAGCTAACCCCAGTTAGTCTCTCACGCATACCTTTATTAACTTAATGATACTTAAGCTCAATGGTACTATCAAATCATAAACCAATTAGCTAGCCTCATTCCAATAGCTCCATTACCAAATCACAATATTCTTTAATTATGCCCAAGTATTGATACTTAACTTTCTTCACACACCCTTGATCCAATTCGGTAACGCCACCAAGAAGGGATTTAGAACCATAGAACCACTATCTAACCAAAATTTCAAAATGCCTTTAACATAGATTGAGAAATTATTACTCTCCCAAAATGTACTTAGTCCTTTCAAACTTACGCGCTCACCACTATCGATGATTATAACTTCCATAATATACTCATATCCCCTAACACATCATGCTTTTCCTCATACTATCCAATTCCGATGCGCTCACGTAGATGCACTACAAGTAAACAAAATCTCCTATCCAGAAATCCTCAATTTGAATCCTCAACTCTTATAACCCAACCGATTCCATAAGGACATTGATCTAAATATTAGCACTACAACCTTGTACTATAACAACTCAATTTAACCCAAAGTTCTCCCCAATTACTATGTACTACTCAGAAATAAAATAGAAATTTTTACAAACGATAAATACACCCAACAATTGGTATAGACATCCATTGCCACCCATCGAAGCAAAATAGTCAGATTCCAAACAAGAAAAGATTTGCTTAACTCTACACAAAGGAACGGTCTCAAAACAATTTTAGGCAAAAGGGAAGAGAGGATGTAACAATTTCCCTACAACCATCGACTAAAGCATGACATTTCCCTTCTCAAAATAACATCAAAGCCTTATAATAGCAATACGACCAATTTAGCAGGTAAGTTATATCTACCCTTAAGCACAACATGAGCACATAAGACTCTATCAGATATCCTACACTCCTCCATAGGAGTAGACACTGACAACACATAAGTCAAAGACTCAAAAGAAATAAATGCAACTAAATGCACAGAAACATATGAATGCGATGATCCTAAAATGCACGCGCTCGCTCTCTCGACGCAAAATAATACCTCCTGAACTGATGAGTCACCTGCCGAGTGCTGATTGATTGAAAATACTCTACCTGAAACCTTGGGCTTCCCCGAAGCATCCCTTTTCTGACCCTGTGCAGTACCAGCTCCACTTCCCGATGATTGATATCTGAATTTAGTACAGTCTCTCGCAAAGTGCCCAAACCGACCACAATTAACACATTTTCCTTGTTTCTTCCAACACTTGTCTTCTGAGTGTCCTTCCCCCTGGCAATAGCTGCAGATCTTCCCATTTCGTGTCCCCTGATTTGTACCTCGATTTCTCACCATCGGCTGCCGTCCAGAGTTATCTCGGTTATCCGATCGCTGCGGTTGTGACTTGCCTTGCCCTCCTTGATTACCCGGGTTAACCATCTCAGTCTTCCTTCTGTGTTCCCCAATATCCTGCTCAATTAAGTAGGCTCGATCCACCGCATCCTGATAAGTCTGAATCCGCTGTGCTATAAACTGAGTCCGGATGGATGTCTTCAACTCGATCTCTTTCCGGTTTTGATTCACTAAAAAGATAAAATGATCCTTGAATTTCTTCACGAACCACTCCCAAGGATATGGCACAAGAGTCGCATCCCAACTGGTCTTCAGTGCCTTCCACCAATGTTCCGCAGCCCCCACGAGCTTATAAGCTGAAAACAGAACCCTATCCTCATCAGTGCAACCAAAGACCTCGTAGATTTTCTCCATCGATTCTATCCATAGCTCGGCCTTCTTCACATCAGGCTCACCGTCGTACTCACTTGGTTTCAACTTCAAGAACTGCTCCAACCCATATCGCGGAGGTGCTACATGTTCCTTTCTCGGCCCTTGGTCACGAATTGCTTTCACGGCCATTTCAAACCTGTCCTGAAACACTGCACGGTTTTCTTCCCTTAGACCATTAAGATTCTGAGTCCCACCAGAAGCTTCACCAATTCTTCTTCTAGCCATCACAAACAAATACCTGCATAAAATACTCATCGTTACTCACTCCGAACACAACTACCCACCTAGGTCATACTAATTCACCTAGACTTATACTTAGGGCCAAACCATGGCTCTGATACCAACTGTCGCGACCCCGAACCCCGCGGCCCGAGATCGCGAGCTGGACGTCGACTTAAAACCAAAACTCTAAAATATAGAAGTTAAAAATTCCATTTTGAACCAAAAGATGATAACACAAGGTTTTACAAATCCAAGTTTAAATCAACAATGTACAACCAACATAAGCTCCACAGCTTATACTCAAAAGAATAAATATACAATTCTTAATGATGTCAATAATGGTGACACTATCCCCAAAAGGTTATACATTTAAATAATGTAAACCGATCCATAACAACCTGCCCCAATATCTCAATCCTCTCGACGTCCTCCTCGATCCGCGAATCCTAATCCTTTTCCTCCTGGGGGGGGGGGGTTAAGGAAAAACAAAGATGGAAATAAACGGGGTGAGATAAAATCTCAGTAAGTTACTAATGCAACTACATGACATGCTAATGCAATGACCGATAGCAATTAACATAAGATAGATAGCAGCGGAATAATAAGTGACATGCTGTCGAACAGTAACATCCAATAATCAATCATATAAATAAACATATAACAACAAATGAGAGGCTCCCTATCGCCAACCGTCCCATACCGGTTGGAAATAACGACCAGCTCATCATGCAACACATAAAGCTGAAATAAACACTCATAAGTGGATACATAGCCAAGGTTTTCCAAACCGGAACACCCAAATAAAGGATCGCTGCGCAGCTTCAATAATCAACAATCAACATCTTCATAGCAGCATGAAAGCTCGAAGAGAAAACCCCGGTACCGGAACCAATAACCAAAGAAGTGTCACAAAGGACGGGAGACATGCCACAAAGTCATGCTCCAAGTAAAGCTAAAATGCACACAAGGGAGCTAGCTCTTCTCACATCCAAGGCCAATCTGGAGGAGGGTAATAAGGGGGCAAAACAATGGTCAACAATCACAATGGACTTGGCTGTGCCATCATAATGTTTCGCATCGCCCAAACACACACAAAATACCAGCTGGACTTTCAAGTAAGGCTAAGTAATAAAATACTAGCACAATAAACAACCATTGATTCCAAAGTAGGGAATCATACCAATTAATCACCATAAAAGATGCAAACGATTACTCAAGAAGAGTTCAACAACAATAGCACAAGGAGTTTCTCATAAAAGAGCACAACAACGATAAACGGAATTTCTCATAAAGAGCACAACAACGATAAACGGTATTGCTCATTAGGAGCCCAACAACAATGATTATTAGAATACGATAATTCCATAAAGAGGAACCATACCAGATACATTTCAAAGATGATACCCATAAGTTACTCATAAGGAACACAACCCAAACGGTCGCTCACAAATAGTACAACGACTACAACCCAAAATTATCCTAAACGTTTACTCATAAAGATGTACTAGGACTATGAACTCAACCATCTCATCACACCTGAAATTCCAAAGTAGGAATCAGAATGAATACACTTTAAGGTTAATCAAACCGTAAGTACCCAATTGCCAATACACGCTTTACCTTCGTCCTTAACGAACCAATCCCAAAACCCTCAAACGAATCAAAAAGGTTAATCTTAAGAACATGATCACGACCGGACAAAACCCTACACTTTGGTGTTCAACCACAACCCTCTAGGTACTATGGGACATCGCCTAAAACCTAGACCGAGTCTTACTCGAAATCAACTCGATTGGAACAACCACGAACACATCATAAGATGCCCAAACACCCAATAAAATCCCGAAGTATAAAACTTATAACTTACTGAAAACCTATACCATCTTGTAGTACTCGAAGAGAGCTTCGAAACGATAGTTTGTACGCCTAAAACGGAGTTCGCATGAACCAAATACGACTCTCGAAAGATTGGACCAAAAAGGGGAATAATTCATAACAGGGGAGGGGGGGTGCGCGCGCCTCCTAAGGGAGGGATGCGCGCGCCTCCTAGATCAGTTGGAAAATCGAGTTGGGAGAAGGAGAGGGTGCGCGCGCTTCAATATAAGGGGTGCGTGCGCCTCTTAAGGACAGAAGGTCTTGATTCAAGGACGGCCTAAGGGTGCGCGCGCCTCCTAAGGGAGGGATGCGCGCGCCTCCTTGCCCGGAAAGGCAATTTCCGGCCAAATTTCTGGGTATCCTCCATTGACAACCCCAAATCCAATACAAACCAAATCTTTACCATTTCAACACTACCAAGAAGGGAACTAGGGTACCTACACCATTTTGAGCCAAAATAACTCCAATCAACATCAACTAAAGACCTCACTCAAGGGTGATTCAAATACCCAAGATTTCACAAAAATGAACAAAATGCAAATCACTCCCAAATCAACCCAAGATGCAATAAATGACATTCATAACATCAAATGAACATGGAATAGCATTTCTAGCATAAAATAGGGGGAAAGCAACTTACCCGGATTTTCTCAAAGTTGCCGGAACTCGAAATTTCTTGGCTTCCTACGATCCTATCGACGATCTAAACAAGATTCACGTTTTAAGAAATGAGAAATAAAGAGAGGAAGATGATGGAAATGTAGAGAGAAGTGAGAGAGAAACTTACCCATTGTTAGAGAGAGAGGGAGATGGCTGGAAAGTGAGGGAGAGGTGAGGGAGAAGAGAGGGTGTAGGGGAACTATTTCCCAAAACTTACACTCAGGCCCCTCCACTACACTACACACAAATACTTACACTCCCTACTAACTATTAAGACCCAACAATATTGCACTAACCCGAATGACTCAAATAAAATGCTAGTCATAATTTATTATGACACATAAAGTGCACACATAAATATTTAAATAAATAATAATTTAAATAAATAAATAAGCAATTAAATAAATAATAATTATTTATTACTAATAAAATAGAGCCTAGTTTTCGGGTCGTGACATTCACTCCCCCTTAAAGAAAATCCGACCCGAATTTTAACGAGGCTTACCCGAAAGACCCAATAGCTACGGATACGATAGTTCCGCCATTTCTCAAATTCCTCAATTGTCCAATCTAACCTACTAAAAGGTAACCTTAAATAATGCTTACGATAACACCACCTCTCGAACCGAATCATTCCATCGTTATCTTCATTACTAATCAAAATCTGTGCTCAAAACCGAAGAATCCAAATTATTCCCACACATAATTCTCGAGATATCTCAAGCTCGCCTTATTCATAACCTTAACTACACTGCAAAGGTACTTCCATTTGTAAATCGCATACTTAGTATTATTCCCCAGAAATTCCAAACATTCCATCTCGAGCTTAATTAGCTTTTAAAATATGAAAAGCTAAAGAATTTTCCATCCCCATAATATTCACCAAAGGCTATATCTCTAAAGATTCCCATTATAGTGCTCTCGCTCTAGGTAGCACTTTAAATTAGAGGTGTAATATAAATACAAAATGCTCACTTAAACCTACATCATAATATCATCGTCATAACACTCCAATCCTTGAAAGCCTAAAATAATTACGAATACCCAATAGTCCGAAAATGGTCTAAATTTTATCTTCAAGGGATTTCCTCTAGCTCCCTTTTAAGTTATAATCCGTGCTCATATACCCAAAGGAAATCAACGAACTCTAAATTCAATAGCTAACCACAGTTAGTCTCTCACGCATACCTTTATTAACTTAATGATACTTAAGCTCAATGGTACTATCAAAATCATAAACCAATTAGCTAGCCTCATTCCAATAGCTCCATTACCAAATCACAATATTCTTTAATTATGCCCAAGTATTGATACTCAACTTTCTTCACACACCCTTGATCCAATTCGGTAACGCCACCAAGAAGGGATTTAGAACCATAGAACCACTATCTAACCAAAATTTCAAAATGCCTTTAACATAGATTGAGAAATTATTACTCTCCCAAAATGTACTTAGTCCTTTCAAACTTACGCGCTCACCACTATCGATGATTATAACTTCCATAATATACTCATATCCCCTAACACATCATGCTTTTCCTCATACTATCCAATTCCGATGCGCTCACGTAGATGCACTACAAGTAAACAAAATCTCCTATCCAGAAATCCTCAATTTGAATCCTCAACTCTTATAACCCAACCGATTCCATAAGGACATTGATCTAAATATTAGCACTACAACCTTGTACTATAACAACTCAATTTAACCCAAAGTTCTCCCCAATTACTATGTACTACTCAGAAATAAAAATAGAAATTTTTACAAACGATAAATACACCCAACAATTGGTATAGACATCCATTGCCACCCATCGAAGCAAAATAGTCAGATTCCAAACAAGAAAAGATTTGCTTAACTCTACACAAAGGAACGGTCTCAAAACAATTTTAGGCAAAAGGGAAGAGAGGATGTAACAATTTCCCTACAACCATCGACTAAAGCATGACATTTCCCTTCTCAAAATAACATCAAAGCCTTATAATAGCAATACGACCAATTTAGCAGGTAAGTTATATCTACCCTTAAGCACAACATGAGCACATAAGACTCTATCAGATATCCTACACTCCTCCATAGGAGTAGACACTGACAACACATAAGTCAAAGACTCAAAAGAAATAAATGCAACTAAATGCACAGAAACATATGAATGCGATGATCCTAAAATGCACGCGCTCGCTCTCTCGACGCAAAATAATACCTCCTGAACTGATGAGTCACCTGCCGAGTGCTGATTGATTGAAAATACTCTACCTGAAACCTTGGGCTTCCCCGAAGCATCCCTTTTCTGACCCTGTGCAGTACCAGCTCCACTTCCCGATGATTGATATCTGAATTTAGTACAGTCTCTCGCAAAGTGCCCAAACCGACCACAATTAACACATTTTCCTTGTTTCTTCCAACACTTGTCTTCTGAGTGTCCTTCCCCCTGGCAATAGCTGCAGATCTTCCCATTTCGTGTCCCCTGATTTGTACCTCGATTTCTCACCATCGGCTGCCGTCCAGAGTTATCTCGGTTATCCGATCGCTGCGGTTGTGACTTGCCTTGCCCTCCTTGATTACCCGGGTTAACCATCTCAGTCTTCCTTCTGTGTTCCCCAATATCCTGCTCAATTAAGTAGGCTCGATCCACCGCATCCTGATAAGTCTGAATCCGCTGTGCTATAAACTGAGTCCGGATGGATGTCTTCAACTCGATCTCTTTCCGGTTTTGATTCACTAAAAAGATAAAATGATCCTTGAATTTCTTCACGAACCACTCCCAAGGATATGGCACAAGAGTCGCATCCCAACTGGTCTTCAGTGCCTTCCACCAATGTTCCGCAGCCCCCACGAGCTTATAAGCTGAAAACAGAACCCTATCCTCATCAGTGCAACCAAAGACCTCGTAGATTTTCTCCATCGATTCTATCTATAGCTCGGCCTTCTTCACATCAGGCTCACCGTCGTACTCACTTGGTTTCAACTTCAAGAACTGCTCCAACCCATATCGCGGAGGTGCTACATGTTCCTTTCTCGGCCCTTGGTCATGAATTGCTTTCACGGCCATTTCAAACCTGTCCTGAAACACTGCACGGTTTTCTTCCCTTAGACCATTAAGATTCTGAGTCCCACCAGAAGCTTCACCAATTCTTCTTCTAGCCATCACAAACAAATACCTGCATAAAATACTCATCGTTACTCACTCCGAACACAACTACCCACCTAGGTCATACTAATTCACCTAGACTTATACTTAGGGCCAAACCATGGCTCTGATACCAACTGTCGCGACCCCGAACCCCGCGGCCCGAGATCGCGAGCTGGACGTCGACTTAAAACCAAACTCTAAAATATAGAAGTTAAAAATTCCATTTTGAACCAAAAGATGATAACACAAGGTTTTACAAATCCAAGTTTAAATCAACAATGTACAACCAACATAAGCTCCACAGCTTATACTCAAAAGAATAAATATACAATTCTTAATGACGTCAATAATGGTGACACTATCCCCAAAAGGTTATACATTTAAATAATGTAAACCGATCCATAACAACCTGCCCCAATATCTCAATCCTCTCGACGTCCTCCTCGATCCGCGAATCCTAATCCTTTTCCTCCTGGGGGGGGGTTAAGGAAAAACAAAGATGGAAATAAACGGGGTGAGATAAAATCTCAGTAAGTTACTAATGCAACTACATGACATGCTAATGCAATGACCGATAGCAATTAACATAAGATAGATAGCAGCGGAATAATAAGTGACATGCTGTCGAACAGTAACATCCAATAATCAATCATATAAATAAACATATAACAAAAAATGAGAGGCTCCCTATCGCCAACCGTCCCATACCGGTTGGAAATAACGACCAGCTCATCATGCAACACATAAAGCTGAAATAAACACTCATAAGTGGATACATAGCCAAGGTTTTCCAAACCGGAACACCCAAATAAAGGATCGCTGCGCAGCTTCAATAATCAACAATCAACATCTTCATAGCAGCATGAAAGCTCGAAGAGAAAACCCCGGTACCGGAACCAATAACCAAAGAAGTGTCACAAAGGACGGGAGACATGCCACAAAGTCATGCTCCAAGTAAAGCTAAAATGCACACAAGGGAGCTAGCTCTTCTCACATCCAAGGCCAATCTGGAGGAGGGTAATAAGGGGGCAAAACAATGGTCAACAATCACAATGGACTTGGCTGTGCCATCATAATGTTTCGCATCGCCCAAACACACACAAAATACCAGCTGGACTTTCAAGTAAGGCTAAGTAATAAAATACTAGCACAATAAACAACCATTGATTCCAAAGTAGGGAATCATACCAATTAATCACCATAAAAGATGCAAACGATTACTCAAGAAGAGTTCAACAACAATAGCACAAGGAGTTTCTCATAAAAGAGCACAACAACGATAAACGGAATTTCTCATAAAGAGCACAACAACGATAAACGGTATTGCTCATTAGGAGCCCAACAACAATGATTATTAGAATACGATAATTCCATAAAGAGGAACCATACCAGATACATTTCAAAGATGATACCCATAAGTTACTCATAAGGAACACAACCCAAACGGTCGCTCACAAATAGTACAACGACTACAACCCAAAATTATCCTAAACGTTTACTCATAAAGATGTACTAGGACTATGAACTCAACCATCTCATCACACCTGAAATTCCAAAGTAGGAATCAGAATGAATACACTTTAAGGTTAATCAAACCGTAAGTACCCAATTGCCAATACACGCTTTACCTTCGTCCTTAACGAACCAATCCCAAAACCCTCAAACGAATCAAAAAGGTTAATCTTAAGAACATGATCACGACCGGACAAAACCCTACACTTTGGTGTTCAACCACAACCCTCTAGGTACTATGGGACATCGCCTAAAACCTAGACCGAGTCTTACTCGAAATCAACTCGATTGGAACAACCACGAACACATCATAAGATGCCCAAACACCCAATAAAATCCCGAAGTATAAAACTTATAACTTACTGAAAACCTATACCATCTTGTAGTACTCGAAGAGAGCTTCGAAACGATAGTTTGTACGCCTAAAACGGAGTTCGCATGAACCAAATACGACTCTCGAAAGATTGGACCAAAAAGGGGAATAAATTCATAACAGGGGAGGGGGGGCGCGCGCCTCCTAAGGGAGGGATGCGCGCGCCTCCTAGATCAGTTGGAAAATCGAGTTGGGAGAAGGAGAGGGTGCGCGCGCTTCAATATAAGGGGTGCGTGCGCCTCTTAAGGACAGAAGGTCTTGATTCAAGGATGGCCTAAGGGTGCGCGCGCCTCCTAAGGGAGGGATGCGCGCGCCTCCTTGCCCGGAAAGGCAATTTCCGGCCAAATTTCTGGGTATCCTCCATTGACAACCCCAAATCCAATACAAACCAAATCTTTACCATTTCAACACTACCAAGAAGGGAACTAGGGTACCTACACCATTTTGAGCCAAAATAACTCCAATCAACATCAACTAAAGACCTCACTCAAGGGTGATTCAAATACCCAAGATTTCACAAAAATGAACAAAATGCAAATCACTCCCAAATCAACCCAAGATGCAATAAATGACATTCATAACATCAAATGAACATGGAATAGCATTTCTAGCATAAAATAGGGGGAAAGCAACTTACCCGGATTTTCTCAAAGTTGCCGGAACTCGAAATTTCTTGGCTTCCTACGATCCTATCGACGATCTAAACAAGATTCACGTTTTAAGAAATGAGAAATAAAGAGAGGAAGATGATGGAAATGTAGAGAGAAGTGAGAGAGAAACTTACCCATTGTTAGAGAGAGAGGGAGATGGCTGGAAAGTGAGGGAGAGGTGAGGGAGAAGAGAGGGTGTAGGGGAATTATTTCTCAAACTTACACTCAGGCCCCTCCACTACACTACACACAAATACTTACACTCCCTACTAACTATTAAGACCCAACAATATTGCACTAACCCGAATGACTCAAATAAAATGCTAGTCATAATTTATTATGACACATAAAGTGCACACATAAATATTTAAATAAATAATAATTTAAATAAATAAATAAGCAATTAAATAAATAATAATTATTTATTACTAATAAAATAGAGCCTAGTTTTCGGGTCGTGACATTCACTCCCCCTTAAAGAAAATTCGACCCGAATTTTAACGAGGCTTACCCGAAAGACCCAATAGCTACGGATACGATAGTTCCGCCATTTCTCAAATTCCTCAATTGTCCAATCTAACCTACTAAAAGGTAACCTTAAATAATGCTTACGATAACACCACCTCTCGAACCGAATCATTCCATCGTTATCTTCATTACTAATCAAAATCTGTGCTCAAAACCGAAGAATCCAAATTATTCCCACACATAATTCTCGAGATATCTCAAGCTCGCCTTATTCATAACCTTAACTACACTGCAAAGGTACTTCCATTTGTAAATCGCATACTTAGTATTATTCCCCAGAAATTCCAAACATTCCATCTCGAGCTTAATTAGCTTTTAAAATATGAAAAGCTAAAGAAATTTTCCATCCCCATAATATTCACCAAAGGCTATATCTCTAAAGATTCCCATTATAGTGCTCTCGCTCTAGGTAGCACTTTAAATTAGAGGTGTAATATAAATACAAAATGCTCACTTAAACCTACATCATAATATCATCGTCATAACACTCCAATCCTTGAAAGCCTAAAATAATTACGAATACCCAATAGTCCGAAAATGGTCTAAATTTTATCTTCAAGGGATTTCCTCTAGCTCCCTTTTAAGTTATAATCCGTGCTCATATACCCAAAGGAAATCAACGAACTCTAAATTCAATAGCTAACCCCAGTTAGTCTCTCACGCATACCTTTATTAACTTAATGATACTTAAGCTCAATGGTACTATCAAAATCATAAACCAATTAGCTAGCCTCATTCCAATAGCTCCATTACCAAATCACAATATTCTTTAATTATGCCCAAGTATTGATACTCAACTTTCTTCACACACCCTTGATCCAATTCGGTAGCGCCACCAAGAAGGGATTTAGAACCATAGAACCACTATCTAACCAAAATTTCAAAATGCCTTTAACATAGATTGAGAAATTATTACTCTCCCAAAATGTACTTAGTCCTTTCAAACTTACGCGCTCACCACTATCGATGATTATAACTTCCATAATATACTCATATCCCCTAACACATCATGCTTTTCCTCATACTATCCAATTCCGATGCGCTCACGTAGATGCACTACAAGTAAACAAAATCTCCTATCCAGAAATCCTCAATTTGAATCCTCAACTCTTATAACCCAACCGATTCCATAAGGACATTGATCTAAATATTAGCACTACAACCTTGTACTATAACAACTCAATTTAACCCAAAGTTCTCCCCAATTACTATGTACTACTCAGAAATAAAAATAGAAATTTTTACAAACGATAAATACACCCAACAATTGGTATAGACATCCATTGCCACCCATCGAAGCAAAATAGTCAGATTCCAAACAAGAAAAGATTTGCTTAACTCTACACAAAGGAACGGTCTCAAAACAATTTTAGGCAAAAGGGAAGAGAGGATGTAACAATTTCCCTACAACCATCGACTAAAGCATGACATTTCCCTTCTCAAAATAACATCAAAGCCTTATAATAGCAATACGACCAATTAGCAGGTAAGTTATATCTACCCTTAAGCACAACATGAGCACATAAGACTCTATCAGATATCCTACACTCCTCCATAGGAGTAGACACTGACAACACATAAGTCAAAGACTCAAAAGAAATAAATGCAACTAATGCACAGAAACATATGAATGCGATGATCCTAAAATGCACGCGCTCGCTCTCTCGACGCAAAATAATACCTCCTGAACTGATGAGTCACCTGCCGAGTGCTGATTGATTGAAAATACTCTACCTGAAACCTTGGGCTTCCCCGAAGCATCCCTTTTCTGACCCTGTGCAGTACCAGCTCCACTTCCCGATGATTGATATCTGAATTTCGTACAGTCTCTCGCAAAGTGCCCAAACCGACCACAATTAACACATTTTCCTTGTTTCTTCCAACACTTGTCTTCTGAGTGTCCTTCCCCTGGCAATAGCTGCAGATCTTCCCATTTCGTGTCCCCTGATTTGTACCTCGATTTCTCACCATCGGCTGCCGTCCAGAGTTATCTCGGTTATCCGATCGCTGCGGTTGTGACTTGCCTTGCCCTCCTTGATTACCGGGTTAACCATCTCAGTCTTCCTTCTGTGTTCCCCAATATCCTGCTCAATTAAGTAGGCTCGATCCACCGCATCCTGATAAGTCTGAATCCGCTGTGCTATAAACTGAGTCCGGATGGATGTCTTCAACTCGATCTCTTTCCGGTTTTGATTCACTAAAAAGATAAAATGATCCTTGAATTTCTTCACGAACCACTCCCAAGGATATGGCACAAGAGTCGCATCCCAACTGGTCTTCAGTGCCTTCCACCAATGTTCCGCAGCCCCCACGAGCTTATAAGCTGAAAACAGAACCCTATCCTCATCAGTGCAACCAAAGACCTCGTAGATTTTCTCCATCGATTCTATCCATAGCTCGGCCTTCTTCACATCAGGCTCACCGTCGTACTCACTTGGTTTCAACTTCAAGAACTGCTCCAACCCATATCGCGGAGGTGCTACATGTTCCTTTCTCGGCCCTTGGTCACGAATTGCTTTCACGGCCATTTCAAACCTGTCCTGAAACACTGCACGGTTTTCTTCCCTTAGACCATTAAGATTCTGAGTCCCACCAGAAGCTTCACCAATTCTTCTTCTAGCCATCACAAACAAATACCTGCATAAAATACTCATCGTTACTCACTCCGAACACAACTACCCACCTAGGTCATACTAATTCACCTAGACTTATACTTAGGGCCAAACCATGGCTCTGATACCAACTGTCGCGACCCCGAACCCCGCGCCCGAGATCGCGAGCTGGACGTCGACTTAAAACCAAACTCTAAAATATAGAAGTTAAAATTCCATTTTGAACCAAAAGATGATAACACAAGGTTTTACAAATCCAAGTTTAAATCAACAATGTACAACCAACATAAGCTCCACAGCTTATACTCAAAAAGAATAAATATACAATTCTTAATGACGTCAATAATGGTGACACTATCCCCAAAAGGTTATACATTTAAATAATGTAAACCGATCCATAACAACCTGCCCCAATATCTCAATCCTCTCGACGTCCTCCTCGATCCGCGAATCCTAATCCTTTCCTCCTGGGGGGGGGTTAAGGAAAAACAAAGATGGAAATAAACGGGGTGAGATAAAATCTCAGTAAGTTACTAATGCAACTACATGACATGCTAATGCAATGACCGATAGCAATTAACATAAGATAGATAGCAGCGGAATAATAAGTGACATGCTGTCGAACAGTAACATCCAATAATCAATCATATAAATAAACATATAACAAAAAATGAGAGGCTCCCTATCGCCAACCGTCCCATACCGGTTGGAAATAACGACCAGCTCATCATGCAACACATAAAGCTGAAATAAACACTCATAAGTGGATACATAGCCAAGGTTTTCCAAACCGGAACACCCAAATAAAGGATCGCTGCGCAGCTTCAATAATCAACAATCAACATCTTCATAGCAGCATGAAAGCTCGAAGAGAAACCCCGGTACCGGAACCAATAACCAAAGAAGTGTCACAAAGGACGGGAGACATGCCACAAAGTCATGCTCCAAGTAAAGCTAAAATGCACACAAGGGAGCTAGCTCTTCTCACATCCAAGGCCAATCTGGAGGAGGGTAATAAGGGGCAAAACAATGGTCAACAATCACAATGGACTTGGCTTGCCATCATAATGTTTCGCATCGCCCAAACACACACAAAATACCAGCTGGACTTTCAAGTAAGGCTAAGTAATAAAATACTAGCACAATAAACAACCATTGATTCCAAAGTAGGGAATCATACCAATTAATCACCATAAAAGATGCAAACGATTACTCAAGAAGAGTTCAACAACAATAGCACAAGGAGTTTCTCATAAAAGAGCACAACAACGATAAACGGAATTTCTTATAAAGAGCACAACAACGATAAACGGTATTGCTCATTAGGAGCCCAACAACAATGATTATTAGAATACGATAATTCCATAAGAGGAACCATACCAGATACATTTCAAAGATGATACCCATAAGTTACTCATAAGGAACACAACCCAAACGGTCGCTCACAAATAGTACAACGACTACAACCCAAAATTATCCTAAACGTTTACTCATAAAGATGTACTAGGACTATGAACTCAACCATCTCATCACACCTGAAATTCCAAAGTAGGAATCAGAATGAATACACTTTAAGGTTAATCAAACCGTAAGTACCCAATTGCCAATACAAGCGCTTTACCTCCGTCCTTAACGAACCAATCCCAAAACCCTCAAACGAATCAAAAAGTTAATCTTAAGAACATGATCACGACCGGACAAAACCCTACACTTTGGTGTTCAACCACAACCCTCTAGGTACTATGGGACATCGCCTAAAACCTAGACCGAGTCTTACTCGAAATCAACTCGATTGGAACAACCACGAACACATCATAAGATGCCCAAACACCCAATAAAATCCCGAAGTATAAAACTTATAACTTACTGAAAACCTATACCATCTTGTAGTACTCGAAGAGAGCTTCGAAACGATAGTTTGTACGCCTAAAACGGAGTTCGCATGAACCAAATACGACTCTCGAAAGATTGGACCAAAAAGGGGAATAAATTCATAACAGGGGAGGGGGGGGTGCGCGCGCCTCCTAAGGGAGGGATGCGCGCGCCTCCTAGATCAGTTGGAAATCGAGTTGGGAGAAGGAGAGGGTGCGCGCGCTTCAATATAAGGGGTGCGTGCGCCTCTTAAGGACAGAAGGTCTTGATTCAAGGATGGGCCTAAGGGTGCGCGCGCCTCCTAAGGGAGGATGCGCGCGCCTCCTTGCCCGGAAAGGCAATTTCCGGCCAAATTTCTGGGTATCCTCCATTGACAACCCCAAATCCAATACAAACCAAATCTTTACCATTTCAACACTACCAAGAAGGGAACTAGGGTACATACACCATTTTGAGCCAAAATAACTCCAATCAACATCAACTAAAGACCTCACTCAAGGGTGATTCAAATACCCAAGATTTCACAAAAATGAACAAAATGCAAATCACTCCCAAATCAACCCAAGATGCAATAAATGACATTCATAACATCAATGACACATGGAATAGCATTTCTAGCATAAAATAGGGGGAAAGCAACTTACCCGGATTTTCTCAAAGTTGCCGGAACTCGAAATTTCTTGGCTTCCTACGATCCTATCGACGATCTAAACAAGATTCACGTTTTAGAATGAGAAATAAAGAGAGGAAGATGATGGAAATGTAGAGAGAAGTGAGAGAGAAACTTACCCATTGTTAGAGAGAGAGGGAGATGGCTGGAAAGTGAGGGAGAGGTGAGGGAGAAGAGAGGGTGTAGGGGAATTATTTCCCAAACTTACACTCAGGCCCCTCCACTACACTACACACAAATACTTACACTCCCTACTAACTATTAGACCCAACAATATTGCACTAACCCGAATGACTCAAATAAAATGCTAGTCATAATTTTTATATGACACATAAAGTGCACACATAAATATTTAAATAAATAATAATTTAAATAAATAAATAAGCAATTAAATATAATAATTATTTATTACTAATAAAATAGAGCCTAGTTTTCGGGTCGTGCGACATTAAAGCTCGAGTTCGATACCAAATCGAATTGTTTTTAAACAGCTCAAAACTCGATTCGACTCGAGTTCAGAGATCAAGTTGGCTTGAGCTCGAACTCAATAAGTTATAAACGAGCTCGAGCTCGAACCTCCAAAACTCAACTCGGCTCAATTAGGTTACAGCCCTAATGGTGGAGGAGTACAAATGAATAAATTTATTTTATTTTTTGGACGAAATGAATAAATTTAAAGAATTCTGTCTTAAAATAAATAAATAAAAATTCTAAAAAATAAATTTAAAGAAATGTTATTTTCTTTGAAACTTGTTTCAGATCATTAATTAATTTATGGTGTGAAGTAATGTTAGAGAGATGAGTAATAAATACGGGTAAAATTGACACTTTCATTATTAATGGGTGGTAGTCATTACATTTCTTTATGACTCGTGAAATGACCAAACAATTATTTTGGACAGGTGGAGTACCGTTCCATTTTTCAATCTAAATTTTGAATTTGTTGTACTCCATCCGGCCACAAATATAAGCAACATTATGGGGTTTCACACAGATTAAGAAAATAATTAAAGTAGTTAATTCATCTTGATTTTACAAAAAAGAAAAGCAAAAATGACTAAATAGCCCTTAACAAGTTATAATTATGGAGTAGAATTTGTCTTGAAAAGTGAATCAATTATTAGGGGTATTTTTGGAACAAAATTATTAAATGATTTTGAAATTCCATAGAATTGCTTATATTTGTGGCAAAAAAAAAAACCCTATAGTATTGCTTATATTTGTGGCCGGAGGGAGTACCATGCTTAAGAATCTTAGTTACCAGAGAGTCAAAGAATAATACTAGGGGTACAAAAAGGTCACAAAATCTCACTCACAAAATCCTAGGTGTAGTGATTTTATTGGTGTTTTTAATTAGAGTGTGGCGGGTCCACTATCGCTACAACCAATAAAATATCGCCACCTCATTGTGTGAGCATGATTTTGTGACTTTGTTTTGTGCCCCTAGCATTGCTCGAGAGTCAAATCAGGAAGACAAACAGGCCATTGCGCACTTGAGCCTTGATCTCTTGAGCAACAAGATACTCCCTCCGTTCCATCCGTTTTAAGTAAGTTGAAACATTCATTTTGAAGTTGGAAAATTAAGAATATAATATTACATTAAGATTGAAAGGTAGTGAGGAAGAGAGAGAATTAGTGATAAAGGAAAGAGAATGAGTGGAGAATAATGAGTGGTTGGGAGGAAGAGAGAGAGAATGAGGGGAGGATTATAAAAATAATAAAAAACTTCCATTTTTAGATTATTGCAACTTAAGTGAAATGCCCTAAACGGCAAAATGTTTCAACTTACTTGGGACGGAGTGTGAGTACTCTCTTTGGTCCAAAATAACTGTCGCTTTTGGTCGATCAGATATAACTTTAACTAATAATTTGAATAAAAAATAATGATTCTAATAAAAATCTTAAATTTGTCATTGTATTATAATTAGTAATACTTTTAATAACAATTTTAAAATTTTTATTATGATCATTATTTTTTGTTTAAATTTATTGGTCAAACTTACGACTACGACTGTTTGACCAAAAGCGACAGTTATTTTGGATTTGAACAAAAGTGACGGTTATTTTGGCACGTAAGGAGTAATTGATTGAACAAGGTGATGATCATGATTGATGAATCAATGACATCTCAAGAATTTATCAGTGTCGAAATCTGAGCAACCTATGTTATCGTTACCATGTCCTGTAAATTAAACCCACTAAAAGACCAGCTCCTCTCCCTCCTTCAAACCCCCAAACCCACCTCCAAAATCCTCCAAATCCACGCCCAATTAATCACAACAAACATCATCTCCGACACATTCATTGCCTCGAAATTACTCGATTCATCCGTCTTAGCGAAATGCCAAAACATGAATTATGCACACCTCATATTTCTTCAAATTCAAGAACCCAGTACATTCATGTGGAATACAATGGTGAAAGGTTACACATCAAGCTCAAAACCACAAAAAGCTTTTAATGTTTATATTGAAATGCGAAGGAAAGGGATTCCGGGAGATAGTTATACGTATCCTTTTGTGTTGAAGGGGTGTGGAATGATGGGTGGGGTGTGGGAAGGTATGCAAGTTCATGGCGAGGTTGTGAAGGTTGGGTTTGAGTGGGACTTGTTTGTGAGAAATGGATTGATTGGGATGTATTGTAAGTATGGCGAAATGGGTTGTTGTTGGGGTTTGTTTGATGGATTTGGCGGGAGAGATATGGTGTCATGGAATTTGATTTTGGGTGGGTATGTCAAGTGTGGGGAGATGGTGGAAGCACAGAAAGTGTTCGATGAAATGCCTGAGAGAGACGTGGCCTCTTGGTCTATTATGATTGACGGGTATGGAAAGGTCTGCAGACTTCAATTTTTAGACATGTCAGATTGAAAAACTGATCATATGCATATTTAAAATAAATAAATAAATAAATAAATAAATAAATAAATAAATAAATAAATAAATAAATAAATAAATAAAAAATAATAAATAAATAAATAAATAAATAAATAAAGAGAAGAAAGAAAGAAGGAAAGTTATATGGAAGGCGAAACAATGTCCTTATAACATTTGAATTATTTGATCACATCACTTGCTTTACTGAATTACATTATTGTTATAGCATAGTAGACAACTTATTCGATTTGTATTAACAATTGTACTATGTTACTTGTTTGGTTTTCAGAAAATAGGTGATGTTGGTCGTGCTCGCTTGCTTTTTGACAGCATGAAGGTAAAAGATTTGGTTGCATGGAATTCCATGATAGACTCATACTCAAAAGTTGGAGATTTGATGTCAGCCCGTCAGTTATTTGATGCAATGGAGAAGAAAAATGTTATTTCTTGGAGCATTATGATAGACGGATATGATAGACATGGAAATCCTAAGGAAGCTTTGAATCTCTTCAGACAAATGCTTTTCCTAAGAGTGAAACCTGATCCTATATCCATGGTTGGTGCATTATCAGCTTGCGCACAATTGGGCGCACTCGATCAAGGGAGATGGATTCATATTTACATGAACAAGAAGAAAATCTCATTGGATCTTGTGATTCAAACGGCTCTTGTGGACATGTACATGAAATGTGGAAGCATTAACGAGGCTTCTCAAGTCTTTTATAGCAGTTCACAAAGAAATGTTGTGATTTGGAATGTCATGATTTCTGGACTCGGTATGAATGGTTTTGGGGAGGCAGCTCTGAAGTGTTTTACTCAAATGGAGACGGAAGGAATTAAAAAGGATGATTTGATATTTATCAGTGTTCTTACTGCATGTAGCCATGGAGGTTTTGTAAAAGAAGGTCTTGATATCTTTAATCGAATGAGAAATCATGGGGGTTGAACCAAAAGTTGAGCATTATGGTTGCTTGATTGACCTTCTTGGTCGAGCTGGTCAACTGGAGAAAGCACGAGCGGTTATAGAGTCTATGTCAATGGAGCAAAATACAGACTTGTGGGGGTCGCTTTTACTGGCATGTAGAACTTATAGAGAAGTGGCTCTTGCTGAATTTGTTGTGGAGAGACTTGTTGAGCTTGAAGTTGATGATAGTGGGGTTTACGTTCTTATCTCAACTATTTACGCTGATGCTGGAATGTGGGAAGATGTAACGAGGATACGAGAAGTGATGAGGATAAGAAATGTGAAAAAGGATGGTGGTAAGAGTGTGGTAGAGGTAAATGGTGATAGATGTGGGTAAAAGGCTAATACTCGAGTTGGTGAGACAGAATCGTTGTTCTTTACAGCTTGTTCATTCAGTAGCATCTGCAGAATGGGTTGCAAGAATCATGAAGAAATGGGGGCATGTTATCTTTTTCTGCTTTGAATGGAATCTGGAGCTTTAAAGTTGCAAGAATGTTTCTTTGAATGAAGAACCATCTTGATCTGGCTATGCGGGACGGACGACAACATTGAAAGTCACTATTCGATAAAGCGGGATTCTTTCTTTGGTCAAAGGTAACCATGAATGCTTAGCTTTTGTATGAATTATAAGCAGTTTAAAATCTTCTTTCAAACCTTTAAGGGGAAATGGGTAGCTCAAAAAAATATTCCTCCTGATAGGTGCTGTTATTCAAACATCTTTGGATTGGAATGATGAGGGGGAGTTCATAAATTAATGTAGTTGCTAGTTTTTGATTGTTTTAACCATGTTATTCTCCCGGTTCTCATAATAAATGTCTCATTTTATTTTGATTTTGTCCAAGCTGATTACTTTTATTCTTTAAAAAACGTTGACGAGTCAACTGAGAGTTTTATTATGGGAAGGATAGAGGGAGTATATAGTTGCAACCCTAAAAGAACACGCAAAGCAAAATGAAGAGAGGAAAATAGCCTAAAACGGAAACTCTGCCACAATTTTCATGATAATGTGAAACTGAACACTTATTTTACACAATGTCAGCCAGACTGTCAGAAGCAAGAGAATGAAAATAGCTCAAATCCTGTAAATTTATGTAGTAATAACTCGAATTCTCTATGACTTGCAAACAAGAATTCAGGGACGGAAGTGAATAATAATGACACGCGATCAACAATCTAGCATCCCGTTCAAAATGTCAGTATCTGACATCTTGAAACACATTGGCAGATAATCTATCAGATGATACGCTTCTGCATACCAAGTATACATAATTACGCACACAAACACACACACACACATATACAAATATACATATATATATATATATGTGTGTTGTATGCATATATACATATTCCCTCTCCACAGAGGTAGCCTACCTGAGGTAGGATTCAGAATTTTAAGAAATATACAAAGCAAGAAGTAGGAGATGTATGAACCATAATTTTATAACTTTGTGAAAAGGAAAAGATCAGATATGTCATTGACAGTGATCAAAGAAAATACAAAGTAAATTTATGCCCTTGCATTAATATTGAAGGGCATAGTACTATTAATTTCATCATATGTTAAAAAGTGTGAGGAGATCACTATATACAGTTAAGTTGTTTCCTTCTTCCTTCTTCCTTCTAATGGCGCAATGGATTTATCATTCCTCTCGGAACAAATGTAGTTCGTTACAAGGACTCCATAGTTGCATCCATTGACCATGGCTTCATCGTTTTCTGCAAAATTATGGTCGGGTCTGGTCATACCTCCACCGTAACTGACTACCTTAAGAAAGTCAAACCAAGAATTCATATTAGAAAAAATTGATAGGGAAGTTAGTTTTACATATCTACAAATAAGAAAGCTTTCTTGAAGTAAAATGGATATAGAAGTCCCAAAACACAATCCATGTCATCCACACGGTGAACGATTTGTGAGTTATAACACGGTAAGATCTTACTCCCTCCATCCCAAAATGATCTTCCCATTTACCATTCTTCATTGTCCCAAAAAGTTCTTCCCATTTCTACAATTTAGACTTAAAAGTGCATGAATAAAACATGGCCAATGAAGCAAGTGTTCATATACAGTAAGTTTGAATAGTCAAATCGGAGGATCATTTTGAAACAGAGGGAAGTATCTTTTATTTTTTTTTCCTTATTATAAGTTTTAAATGCATGCCTACAAAATATTTGTGTTCGTATCAACCCCCAAGTAAAAATATTAGGGATCTAATTGATGTAATGCCTAATTCAATTCCTACCATCCAAAATGGGCAAAACTCGAAGTAATACATAAAAAAAGTGAATCTTCGACTAGGCCATAAACAAAGCTTACCGATTTGAATTTTCAACTGAAGCCTCCAAGGAGATTAGCTATCATCATCATCTGAACTAAAGTCATCCTCCATTTGCCTCTTCTTGATAGCTGGAAATAACCGTTCGCGCATATCAACCGGAGAGTTCTTAATAGGCTCTTCGAAAGGTGTTGTCGAAGGAGTCTCTTTCGAAGGTGAAGAAGCTGGAGAACCCTCATGGGCAGATGTTACTGAAGTAGTCTCTTGGGACGGACAAGCAGGTGGGACCCCTTTTCGTGGGGTCCTCATCGCCATTGTTGGAGAGTTGCTCACCTCTTTACAAACCTTCTCTAACATAATCATGAAATCACGAACTATAACAAACAATCTCAGCCCTTCATCTTTCCCCGCCTGCCCATGGAAATAATCCGCTGTACTCTTGACCAGAGCCATTATCCTCTTCTCCTCTTCGAGCAAAAACAATATCTCCGATTCCGCATGCTCAACAAAGCTAGAAATTGACTCGCAAAAATCCTTATCCTCCTCTATACTCTTCATTTCATTGTTCACGAATTCCTTACATTTAGTCAAAGATTGACCAAGTTTGGAAACAGTTGATGTTAAATTATCACCATCAATTAGGGCTGCTTTTCTTACATCTTGTAGCTCTTCACCTAAACCGGAGACAACTTGAAGACCTAAGCTCCGATGAGTATCTACCGATTCATGATTTGGGTCCTCTTGAAGATCCTCTGTTTTCACACTGGACATGCTCTGGCTTTCTTTTAATCTTCGTGCCGCTCGCATGCCTTCGGTTCGGACTATTTCTTGAACAACAAAATGTAGGAGTGTGGTCTTTCCATCAGTACCTTTTACATCTGATAGTTTCAAAAGTGTATCGAGCTTGAATGCCTGGGCCCCACCACGGTAAGTACCCACATTCATTCGGTTTCCGGTTTTGAGAACTGCTTCTAGAAGTTTCAAGAAAAGTCTGCTGTTTCTCAGCTTTGTACAGGCCACCTGCATTTCCAAATGGGATTGAGTTACGCTATAAACAGAGAATTTTACACTCCTTCTGTCTCAGAAAGATAGTCTCATTTGACGTTTGATCAATGGTCAACACAAGTGAACTTTGACTAAATATTAGTGTCAATCTAATCATCCTAGTTATATTCCAAAGTCATTGACAAATCATCATTTGATTTATCTACAACAATTTTCAGAATCTTATTGAGATAATTAGATTGTTATTGATGTTTGGTCAAAGTTCGCTTGCGTTGACCATAAAAAGTCAAATGAGACTATCTTCACGGGGCGGAGGGAGTAAAAAATAGCATATGGGGATAGGATATGGAACCTCTAGAGTTGCGAAGGACTCCTTAGTGACAGAGGCTTCCTCCTCGAGAGAACTCATAAATAGTAAAGATTCGAGACGTTTAAAAGCAAATGGGATGTCAACCATGATTTTGAGGAATCGTTCTGCAGGGCCAAGTTGGGAAAGTTCACCATTATATAAACGGAGTTTTAGTTCTTCTTCTGTTGTCGGTGCCATCTTCAACAATGTTTGAATGAGCTCTACCGGAAGCTCATTACCTGCTTACGCGAAGTAAAAAAGAGCAATTGAAGGCAATAAATATATATATATGTATATATAGATAGAGATAGAGATAGAGAGAGAGAGAGAGAGAGCATGACCTTCCCTAAGGGCATCACAAACTTCTTCTGAAGTCACATTTAGGCTCTAAGAAGGATTGATAAATTTTGTGCTTTTCTGGGATCAATAATCTGAATATATTGTGGCTGATTCTCAAAGGATGAAGAGGGTTTGGCATGCTCATTAGTGTTTTTCTCTGTAGGAGCATAACCAAACAAACTTTCCATCATCTCCTCATTGAACCTGTCAATTAAGAACAAACCTCATCAAAATTGTTCAGCAATTACACATATTCATATTTCCTTTTCCAACTCAAAATCAATCACAAATTGATAAAACAAAATTTGAAGCTTACTGGAATGATCCCGCTTTAATCTCATTCCAAACCATCGAGTGGTCAGGATTTGCCGTCACCTTGTCCCAGAAAAATGGCTTCAACTTGGTCTTTTGACAACTGGGATCTCCTGATAGGTCATTTCCATCACCTGAAGAAGAACGTCCTCGCTGATGTGGACCAAGAGGTGAAGGCTTTTTCAGACTACTAGGCTTTGGCGGGTTAGGTGGAGGACGAGCCATCCGGGGTGGTGGTGGTGGGGCCGGAGCGGGAGGTTTAGGTGAGGAGGAGGTGGCGGCCCTGGTGGTGGAGGAGCTGCTTTTCCGGGAGGAAGTGGTAATGCTGAATTTCCATCTCCAGATGCAGCTAATGCTTGAGCTTCAGCTGATGATAAATTTATAGTTGCAGTCCCGATCGAAATATTATTAACAACAGAAGAGGACATGAAATTTTTATTGCTCGGGTTTCCTAAATTCTGGGACGCCTGTGATGAACCTGAAATGTAAAGCTCGAATAATCACCAAATGCTAATCGAAACTGAAATGCCATGTCAGAACTTCTCAAAATCCTATTTCCAAGCTTATTTGTAAACTACTCCTCCCTCCATCCCATAAAGATGTTCTCATTTGACTTTTCAAACAATTTAGTGATATTTTTTCTTTCCATTACTACCCCCTGATGAACATAAGAATCAGTAATCACACAAATGACCACTAATCTTAGCCCATCATCCAAATCGACTTCACCCAAATTTTGAACCATTCAAATTTAGAAATGAGACATTCTTTCCGGGATAAAGTAAAATAGAAAGTGGGAACATCTATATGGTATGGAGGGAGTATAATTTATAAGCATCTATTTACCAGATATGTTACTTGAAGAAATGTTGAGTAGGGGTTTCTCGTCTCTTTGTCCATCTCCAGGTTCAACTTTCTTCCTCCCTCTAAGAAGGCAAACCAAGACTAATGCCAAAAGGGCTAACCCCGCCACTGAAGCTGCAGCTATAGCTATTAACGTCAAATCCTTGTTCTCACTATTATCGGGAGGAGGACTTCTTGGTGAGGGAGAACGTCTAGGTGGCGGTGGAGAAGGTACAACACGTGGAGGTGGAAGTGGAGAAGGTACAACACGTGGAGGTGGGGGTGGAGAAGGTACAACAGGTTCCTTTGGAAGAGAAGGTATAGGAGCCTTCGTTGGAGGATCTGACCTAAGATCTGGTGAGCTCACGGGCACCTGATCAGCTGGAGCTTCGGAATGAGCTGGCGATTCACCTGTAGGACCCGCAGCTGGAGCTGGAGTGGGGCTCACGGAAATTAATATTCGTGGAGGTTTTGTTTTTAACAAGTACCTTCTGGGAAGAGTATGATACCAGTTTGAGAGAATTTCTCCGAGCCAGGTCCAAGGTAAGGTTTCTTTGTTAGAATCATGAAAAACAACGTTTTTATTTCTTAAGCAATCCAATAGAGATTGTTTCACTTGGGGAGGTAGATCAATGATGGACCTGTGTATGCTTCTTTTGGAAGACAGTGGTACCTCAGCTTTATCGTGATGTGAAAGGTACAAGTCAAAATCTTCAAAAGCTACTGCACTTTCTTCCAACTCGGTCCTGCAATGCAGCCACACCTTCTCTGCCTGTAGACACAATATTTCATCAAATACCAAACGGAGAAAAGGAAAAGGAGAGCATTTCATAATTTGCTTTCACGTTTACCACTGATCCAAAAATTTAAGGTGATGGATAGGGGTTTCATCAAATACAAAACGAAGAAAAGGAAAAGAGAGCATTTCATGATACACTCTCAAGTTTACCACTAATCCAAACAGCTAAGCTAATGAATAGGGACTCAACTATGTATATGAAGCCTTAATACTACCCCTCATGTGTGATCCGACCACTCTAGCAGAGTGAACATGCGGTGCAATCACGCAAAACTAAATTCGGGTAAACAAATGCAAGCTGGACTATTCGAACCATTGACCTTTCCCAACAAGCGGTCTTCTACCATGTCAAGTGTGCCACTGATCCAAAAGCTTAAGCTGATGGATAAGGGCTCAACTATGTTTATAGCCTTAATATACACACACACTGGTCTACCGACTTATTCAACTAAACATGGTCTGTCCTGAATCCA
>JAOWBW010000478.1:300476-742992 GCA_026119855.1 Campanula takesimana | reverse complement strand
ATACATTATGTATAAGTGGACTGAATTTATCGAGACTGTCAAATACCAACCATTTGGTTTCCGCGTCACTCCCAACTGGAGGAACGTAGGCAACCTTCGGGTGCGGTCTAAACATATCAAAATACCCAATTCACTTCAAATAACAAAAGCAATTTTTATTCATTCAATGAGTTATTCAAGCCATTACAACGGATTTATTGAGCCAACAAAAGACATCAAAACATTAAATCCTAAAACAAAGTGGTCTTATTTAATTGCAATCTCTTAGGTACTAAGAAAGTCCAACTTTCTCTTAGCCTTCGAAGGACCACCCGATCGTCTCTCAATCCTTTTCTTCTTGATAACTGTTAGTACCCGATCTGAAATGAGTTTATTAGGCTTTCCCAAATATACAATGACTTTATGGGAATTAGAAACCTTGCAAAGACTTATCCCGGATTCCCAAAAATAGCTCAATGTTCTAGAAACATTAAATATGGACATTTAGGGTTGCCTTTATGAACAGTAAACCCTAGCTTGAATTTCAAGTCAGCGCGCAACGATGGCCACGCGGCCACTTTCGCCGCCGCCCTCAATATTGGCCACGCGGCCACTTTCGCCGCCGCCCTCAATATTGGCCACGCGGCCACATCCGCCCCGGATGATCTGGACCATCAGATCTTCCCCTTAGTTACTATATAAACCATCTCATGCTATTGGTTTATGGGGATCCGAATTTGAGAGTTCTTAAACACAATTTTTGCTCTCTAATTAGCATTCAATCCTCCAAGAAGATCAAGGTTTATTCTTGCCAACATAGGTAAGTTTTCTAACTTATTTCTTCACGTTCTTGCTTATTTCTAATGTAGATCTTTATATTCATGTTCTTGCATGTTTTATTCATAGTTTTCTTCATATGCTTCGCATGTTTATTCATATGTTCATATATGTCTTCATATGTTCATAGATTAAAACCTTATTTATGCTATATTTAGGGTTGCGATCTTCATGTTTCCATGTTATTTCATAGCCGATGATGATCGAGGGTTCATCAACCCGAGGATGATCTAGGAACTACTTCTAAACCCTAATCTTTAGGTAATTCCCCCTCATTATGCATGATCCCGATTCTTCTGCCTATTCTAAATTCTTCTCGAACTACGCTGACCTGAGCTTCTCACATTGAGAGGACGTAGGCAATCTTCGGATCCGGTCTCAATCACTAACACACTACATACACCGCATCATGATAGAAAGACCGATCAATTCGGGCAATAGGAGTGATAACGTTCAATATTCTTCTCTTGTTGTAATTTGACCCCCGAACCCATTAACATGATTTTTTTAAAGTTTTGCTATAATTAAAACGGCGTGCGACTCTCATAAATTTTAATGTTGCTATGAATATTCCAAATTCAAACACACCGTATTCACAGTGGCGACTCTGCTGGGGACTGCTTTGAAACTTTTTCAAACTTATGGGTCTAACTTTCGTCATATATCATGATGCTTGCCATGTTTACACATGCACACACCTGCCATGTTTAGACATGCACACACCTGCCATGTTTACACATGAACACACCTGACATGTTAAACATGTACACACCTGCCATGTTTACACATGCACACACCTTCCATGTTTACAACATGCACACACCTGCCATGTTTACACGTGCACACAACCCCCCATGTTTACACGTGCACACACCTGCCATGTTTACACGTGCACACGCCTGCCATGTTTTACACATGCACACTTGCCATGTTTTCACGTGCACCTCACACACTCGCTATGTTTACACATGCACCTCACACACTTGCATGTTTACACAGGCACCCTACACACACTTGCCATATTTTACACATGCACACACTTGCCCTGTTTATACATGCACCTCACATACTTGCCATGTTTACACATGCACCTGCAGCCCGCGCAATACTAATACTTGTACTTTGTATATACCTTGTATCCTTGTACCTTTGTTTTTTGCCTTAGTATTAGGTCAAACAAAACTCTGCTATGCTCCCTTGTACATTATTTTCCTTCTCCTGCATTGCATTGCATAGCATCATTCAAACCATTCAATTCTCTCTTCTCTCTTTTCCTCCTTAAAAAGAATTAGTTTTTTACCACACACTACCACTAGTCCGTGTCAGCACTGCACAGGTCCCTACTACCCGTAGTATTCGATGTGCAGGAATTTGTGCGCTACTGCCTCACATTTTTCGAGTCACTCGTCTACTCCACTCACCGTGTAGTTCCCGCGAGCGGTGGGAACCTTTTACCTAACCCCGTGTCAACCCACACATAAGATTAGGACACTCCTCGGACCACCCATTTAGGATGTAAATAATGCAAACCTTTTCATAAAGTAAAATGTGCATTGCATCTAGGCGACCTCTAAGGTCCATCGCTCATCCGTTGGGCCATCATTGCGCCTGCCTAGGTCAACCTTCTCAACCTTTTGACCGCCTAGGTCAACCTTCTCAACCTTTGACCCCCTAGGTCAACCCGTTACCAACTTTTGACCTCCTAGGTCAACCTTATCCGCCTTTGACCCCTTAGGTCAACTTTTGATCTCCTAGGTCAACCTTTGACCGCCTAAGTCAACTTTCTCAACCTTTGACCGCCTAGGTCAACCTTCTCAAACCTTTGACCCCCTAGGTCAACCCTTACCAACTTTTGACCTCCTAGGTCAACCTTATCCGCCTTTGACGCCCTTAGTCAACCTTTGACCTCCTAGGTCAACCTTTGACCGCCTAAGTCAACCTTCTCAACCTTTGACCCCCTAGGTCAACCTTTGACCGCTAGGTCAAGCCCTCTGAACCTTTGACCTCCTGGTCCAACCTTTGACCCCCTAGGTCAACCTTATCAACCTTTGACCGCCTAGGTCAACTTTACTACCTTTGACCCCCTAGGTCAACCTTTGACCCCCTAGGTCAACCCTTACACTTTTGACCTCCTAGGTCAACTTTATCTACCTTTGACCCCCTAGGTCAACCTTTGACCCCCAGGTCAACCCTTACCACTTTTGACCTCCTATGTCAACTTTATCTACCTTTGACCCCTAGGTCAACCTTTGACCCCCTAGGTCAACCCTTACCAACTTTTGACCTCCTAGGTCAACCTTATCCGCCTTTGACCCCTTAGGTCAACCTTTGACCTCCTAGGTCAACCTTTGACCGCCTAGGTCAACCTTCTCAACCTTTGGCCCCCTAGGTCAACCTTTGACCGCCTAGGTCAACCCTCTGAACCTTTGACCTCCTAGGTCAACCTTTGACCCCCTAGGTCAACTTTTTCCGCTCTTGACCCCCTTAGTCAACCTTTGACCCCTAGGTCAACCTTTAACCCCTAGGTCAACCTTCTCCACTCTTGACCCCCTTAGGTCAACCTTTGACCCCTTAGGTCAACCTTTCACCCCTAGGTCAACCTTATTCGTCTAAATTAACCTTTGACCTCTTAGATTGACCCTTGACCTCCTAGGTCAACCTTATCACCTTCGACCTCTTAGGTCACCCCTCGACCTCTTAGGTCACCTTTGACCCTTAGGTCAACCTCATCCGCCTTTGACCTCTTAGGTCAACCTTTGACCCCCTAGGTCAACCTTCTCCGCTCTTGACCCATTTAGGTCAACCTTTGACCTCCTAGGTCAACCTTTGACCGCCTAGGTCAACCTTCCCAAACCTTTGACCTCCTAGGTCAACCTTATCTACCTTTGACCCCCTAGGTCAACCTTTGACCCCTTAGGTCAACTTTATCCGCCTTTCACCTCTTAGGTCTACCCTTGACCCCCTAGGTCAACCTCATCCGCCTTCGACCTCTTATGTCAACCTTTGACCCCCTAGGTCAACTTAATCATCTTTGACCTCTTAGGTCAACCTTTGACCTCCTAGGTCAACCTTTGACCCCCTCGGTCAACATTATCACCCGTTAACCTCTTAGGTCAACCTTTGACCTCCTAGGTCAACCCAATCACCTTCGGCCTCTTAGGTCAAACTTGGACTCCTAGGTCAACCTTATCCGTTTTCGACCTCTTAGGTCAATCTTTGATTCCATAGGTGAACCCAATTACCTTTGGTTCTAACCCCCTTAGGTCGAGCCGTCATCTTGACCCACCTAGGTCATTATTTGACCCACCGTCGTCCAGACCAACCTAGGTCAACCCGTTTAGGTCCAACTTGTCCGTCTTAGGTTAAAACTACCCCTTCACCTTCGACCCGTCAAGGTCAACCCGTGACCCGCTTAGGTCGACTTACCTATCTTGGATCCATCTAGGTCAATCTCCAACCTTCCTTAGTCCACCAACCCGAATAGGTCAACCTTTGACCCGCTTAGGTCAAACCATGTCTATCCCGCTTAGATCATCCTATAGGCAAACCGCTACAACCCGCTATCTTGATTCATTCACCATATAGGTCAATCCAACCCTTCTCATTTAGGTCAACCTATCCTTTACCCATCTACGTCAACCCACCATTATCGTCGCATTCTAGCTTGAACCACTTCTTGTCTCAAACCTTAGGTCAAACCTTAAGTCAAACCTTACCCGATTCCTATAGGTCTTCCTCATCCATGCTTGACTACAGACCGAGTCATCTCCCTCTTTTTGACCCCTATGGTCATCTCTCACCTCTTTTTAAAAGTCTAACTTGATTCGAACTACGGCGACCTGAGCCTCTTATTGTGTGGGACCTCTCCCTCATGATAAGGGGAACGTCGGCAACTTCGGCCCGGTCAAACTTTCAATTTTTTACCAAAATGCATTTCAAAAATGTGGAGACCGACTCTTTTCCAAAAAATGATTTTATAACGATGCCTTATCATTAAATACGAATCTAATTCTTTCATGACATAGAGTTCTGCATCATGTCGGCTGCAAGGAACATCGAAGTTGCAACTGAAGCTGCTACCCAAGATCCCGAGACAATCCTCTACACCGGTACTGCTCTCAGTAAGCAAGCATCCCACTTCGAAGCCATCCTCGATGAACAAGCAATCCACTTTAAGGCCATTCTTAACGAGCAAGCAACACACTTTCAGAAGGAGATTCATAAGACCCTAAGAGATATCGAGAGGCGCCATTTGTCTGACATTCGTGGCGTTTATGAATACCTCAGTCGAGTTCTCCCTCTTGCTCAATGTCAACACCCGTACGCTCCTCAAATGTACGGGCCGCCACAGACTGTCCCCGTCGGGATGCCTCCTATGACTACTCATCAACAAGGGGTGCCGGTACCTAAATCACCCTCAAAGACAGTTCGTGAAAGGAAAGACGAGCGGAATTCGACGACTTAGGTATGCCGTTAGCCAAACTCTTCAAAAGTCTAGTTCAAGCCGGCAAGTTGTCTCCTTTGATCAACTATGAACCAAGTAGGGTGAAGCAATGCTTGGATCCCTCCAAACACTGCCAATACCACCAGTACATTGGGCATAACACTGAGGATTGCGTCCAATTGAGGAGAAAGATTCAAAGCCTCATTGACAGCGGAGCCATCACCCGCCAACGGAATACATGGGCATGGGCAAAAGAGGAAATTGGGGCTACCTCCTTTAAATAAAAGAAAAGAAAAGGGTCATTCAGTCTTCGTAGGTTCTAGAGTGTCCTTAGTCAAAAGTCCACCTTGGATGATTTTTGTTTCTTTAAGTAAAAGTCTACCCCGGACTAGTCAGTATAAATCTTTTAGTCCCAATAAAAGAGTCTTTATTTCTTTTCTCTCTAGACTTGAGACATAATCTTGCATAAATCAATTCCATGAAAATTGTCTTATTCACCATTTTAACTTGATTGCTATATCTTTATATGATGAATTAATCTTAATCATTAATGACGACTCATTAAAAGGTAAATGGACCCACAAACCATTCGCACAACTAAGTAAACAATTAGTCTCAAGATAACAAATGCTTTGACCAATTAGGTTGAACGAATCACTTTCTCTTCTCTCTACATTCTACCCCATACACTCTCTCTATACACTCACCCCTTGTACACACTTCATGTACACTCTCTATATACACCTTCTCCCATACACTATCCTCATACGCCTCTCATGCCACCATTAGACCCCTTTTCCATACGGTCATGACAAAGAAATGGACTGCGGTTGCTCATCATCAAATAGACATCCATGCTGCCACAATTTAAGGGGTTGTTTGTTCCCTTCATGAGTACTATATGCCGTTACGCAGGGGCTGTCCGTATTCCATCGCAAAGGTAAGACAAGTGCACGAAGTCATTCATGCCATTAATTGGTGCACGTGATAATCCAATGGAGCTCTACCGGTGAAAATCAAGGGGCTAGGATGCCCGCCACCAGCAAAAGGCCGCTTAAACTATAAGGAAGCTACCTCGCAATCGAGAGAGGCGAAAGCAAACTAGGGGCATGTCTTGCCCAATGTTTCATGTACAAATAAAAAAAAATAAAAAAAAAATAAAAAAAAATATGGCTCGCTAGGTTGAAACCCAAAAGGGCGACCTAGGCAAAAGTTAGAGCATTGCACAAAAAGAAGCCCGCTAGGTTGAAAACCCGAAAGGGCGGCCTAGGCAAAAAAAGGGTGTGCACAAAGAGATAAAATTAAAAAAGAAAAAAGAAAAATAGAAGGGGCTATCACCATGGAAAAGTAAAAGTCCCATTTTGTTTTCACCTCAAATGTTCTATTTTCCTTTCTTTCATACAAAGTAGATAAATGGCAGCAACCCATGACAACTACGATGGAGGAATCCACTGCAACAACTACAAAGGAGTAATCCACCGCAATGAGCTACAAAGAACAACTCACCTCAAACGAACCTCACACCCCTAAACTCAAAACCAACTTCATCGTCAACCGGGCAACCACTCAAAGCCAAACATAACCTACCTTGGGCCAACTTAAAAGTCCCATTTTGTTTTCACCTCAAGTGTTCTATTTTCCTTTCTTTCCTACAAAGTAGATAAACGGCAACAACCCATGACAACTACGATGGAGCAATCCACTGCAACAACTACAAAGGAGTAATCCACCGCAATGAGCTACAAAGAACAACTCACCTCAAACGAACCTCACACCCTAAACTCAAAAACCAACTTCATCGTCAACCGGGCAACCACTCAAAGCCAAACATAACCTACCTTGGGCCAACTTTCTTTCTTTTCTTTCCTCCCGCACATACCCACTGAAACCCGACACCATCGTCAAGCGGGTCATCCCTGAACTACGCGGACCTGAGCTTCTCACATTGAGGAGAACGTAGGCAACCTTAGGGTCCGGTCCAAAATATACACAACCCACCTCGTAGCCAATTTTCCTTCTCTTCTCTCTTCCCCCATATTTCTACTCCTGACTTCTTCACTCACAATTGATCAAAACATTTATTAATTTGAGGCTACTTGTTTACCAATTAACCATAACTCATTAACTAATCAACGAGGTCCATTCTCGAGCAATCAAATGAGAATCTTGAATAAAACAATTTTCAAATGTCTCGACAAGTCTTCCGTTCTACAATCTAGGAAAGAGCTAAACACTTACTTTCTGTCAAAGCAGGGGCTTCCTCCCTTTTGTACATATATACCCTCAGTTGCTCAAAGAGTCAAAATGTGAGTACTATCTCTCTCTCTCTCTCTCTTACTCTCCTCAAAATGCCCCCTCGTGTTTTCAAACAATTCTTTTTTTCCTTTTTTGAGTCGACTGAATGAGTTCAAAAAAAAAAAAAAAAAAAAAATTGACGCAAAAGAGATGCCCGCTAGATTGAAAACCCGCAAGGGTGGTCTAGGCAGAAAAAATGGTGCGTCTTAAAAGAGGTAGGATACCCCGCTCTACTCGACTGGGGCTTCCCTAACAATAAAGGACCGACCATAAGGTTTCTCAAAGAATGCCGGGGCTTCATCAAGCACATACTTAGAAGAAGAGGACTCCTCATCATCAAGCTCGACGTAGGATTTCTCAAAGGAGGGAGGATACCCCGCTCTACGCAACTGGGGCTTCCCTAACAATAAAGGACCGACCATAAGGTTTCTCAAAGAATGCCGGGGCTTCATCAAGCACATAATTAGAAGAAGGGCATCCCTCATCATCATGCTTGACGTAGAGTTTCTCAAAGGAGGGAGGGTACCCGCTCACCAAATTAGATAATCCCCAACGGAATGGGTCGACTATGTGGTTTCCCAGAGAATACCGAGGCGTCAACAAGGATACACTTAGAAGAAGGGCACTACTCATCGTCAAACTCTGCACATGACGAACACTTTGAATTTGTTAGAATCATAACTAATTATAAGGCATCTTTATAAAATCATAACACTTTCAAAAGTATTCTCTTCCCTGACACTTTGTTTATAAACCCGCACTCTCGGTCTCCACAAAATTGTAAAAGCATCCTCGATCCATCTGAGACCCATCTCCGTGATTCTTGAGTTGACTCGGTCCTTCACCCTATTTCCTACACAATAGGATACCCTTAGGTCCCAACCTACCTGGTTCAAAACCTTAGGTCCTAAGCCTACCCGGTCAGTCTTGCCTAAGTAAACTCTCTAGGTCCCAAGCCTACCCGATCAGTCTTACCTAGGTCCCAAACCTACCCGGTGAGTCTTACCTACGTTACATCATAACCTCTTAGCTCGACCTTCCGCAAGTTCGTAGCATGACCCCTTCGGCCTCAAACCGGTTCTACCCAAAACTTCAGACCTTAAACCAGTTAACCAAAGCCAAATCCTTAGGGTGACCCATTAGGTCCCGAACCTACCGGTCCCGAGCCTACCCGATCTCCTAGATCTCAAACCTACCAACACATACTCATCCTTACCTTGTCCAGACTATGTCTCCCCTATCCTCTTAGGTCCAACCTCTTAGGTCTACCCAGTCTAACCTACTGAATGATCCCTTAGATACCAAGTCCATGCAAGGCCGCCAAACACCTACCTTATAGGTCTCTAGGATATCCGATTCACACCTTAGGTCTCAACTCCTAAACCCTTTAGATCACAAAACTGTCTACCCTCTAGGTCTATAACCTTAGATGTCGACCCTTAGAACTCTTTAGTTCCCAAGCCTGCTTGGTCCAACCAAAACAATGCCATATACGCATACTGTCATACCCAAACCATGGCCCTGCCACTCTTAAACCTAGTGTCACTCCTTAGCTTAAAAAGACTTCCTAGTCTGACCTTCAACCACTTAGGTTTCTAACCTACTTAATCCGAGCCGAGTCTAAACCTCACCACCTATAAGGTCCACCCTTGAACTCCATGGATCTCAAACCTTTCTTCCCCACGAGTCCAAACCTCAAACGTGCTCGAACGCATAGGACCTCCCGCGTACCGTGATATGCCATAAAGATATCAAAACCCTTCCAGTCAAAAATCATGCGCTTAACACCTTTAGTCCCATACCAAACCCACCTTCGCAATCGCCGAACGAGCTTGGTCACGCGAGACCAAAGCATACCCAATCAACCTTAAGGTACCTATTGTACTCAAGCAAAGTCTTGGACACTCAATCCCTTTACCTAAAGCTCCAACATGGTCATATATCCAAAACCATTTCCTGCACCTACGATTCGCACCTAGCCTAAACTTTCAAACACTCTAGGATCCAAGCCCGACATGCGTATTAGGTACTAGGATCATCCAATCCCAATCCGTTGCACCTTGGCCGACCTCAAACCTGCTTGGTCCTAACCCATAACGCGGTTTCTCTAGGACAAAATACCTACCCGCTTAAAAGCCTTATGTCCCAACGCTACCCTACCTAGCCTTCGATCTCCTAGATATCACGCCTACCATTCCATTAGGCCCCGGTCTCCTTAACACATGTCTGAGTCTTACCCTAGCTAAACCCTAGCACTCTAGCCTAGGTCTAACCTATCGAGCCTATCCAGCCATGAGGTATCAAGCTCACCTGCCCCAAACCGCAACACTCTTAGACCTCAAACTTGCCCGGTCTAAACCAAGACAAACCTTCAAATGCTTTCGGTCTCCAAACCCTAGCCTTAAGCCTAAGTAGTCACATTCTCTCAACCCCATCCTCAAGCCTAGGTTGCTTCATCCTCTACAAACCCTAGCCTCAAGCCTAGGTAGTCACTTTCTATTCAAAGCCTAGCCTTAAACCTAGGTAATCGTATTCCCTCTAAACCCTAGTCCCAAACCTAGGTAATCGCCTTCTCTCTAAACCCTAGCCTCAAGCCTAGGTAGTCACCTTCTATCCGAAACCTAGCCTTAAACCTACGTAATCACATTCTCTCAAACCCTAGCCCCAAGCCTAGGTAATTACATCCTTCCAAACCCTAGCCTAAAGCCTAGGAAGTTACATCCTTCTTAAACCCTAGCCTCGATCCTAGGTAGCCACATCCTTCCTAAACCCTACCCTCGAGCCTAAGTAGTCACATTCCCTTTAAACTCTATCATCAAGCCTAGGATTCAACATTCCCTTCAAACCCTAGTCCTAGACCTAGGAAATTCCTTCACCTTAGTCTCAAAATATAGGAAGTTTACAGTCCTTAGCCTTAAAACCTAGCCCAAAGCCTAGGTTACCACGAACATTTCCAAGCCATAGTCACCAATCCCGGAAAATGGTGAACCCTAACATCAAGCTTAGTGGACCTTCCACAAAAGCAATCCCTCTTCCCAACGGTCCATGGTCTCAAGCCTAAGAAGTCACAACCTTTCCAACTCCCAGCCTTATGTCTAAAAGCCAACGCCTTTGCAACCTCTGAGCCTACCACAACTCCAAGCCCTAGCCTCCTAGACCTAGGAAATTCCTAAACCCTAGTCCCAAACCTAGGAGAGTCATGGTCCTTAAACACCAGTTTCCAAACCCTTGTTCGAAACCCTAACATCTAGGAAGTTCCCAAACCTCAACCTTTCCAAGCCCTAGCACTAAGCCTAGGATAGAATACTCTCCTCATGCTTAAATAAACTCCTATCCCTAGCCTGTAAGCCTAGGAAACCCACAGTATCTCCAAGACATAATCTAAAGCCCAAGAAGCCGTGACATCTTTGGCATCCCTATCTCAAGATTAGGAGACCACCATCTTCCTTATTCCCTTTCATTAAAAGAGCCTTAGGTCCTACCTCTAGGTAACCAAGAAAAATGTCCCTTACCTAACACCTTGGTCTCAATGGCTCGTAGCCTCATTCCCTCCTAAATTAGGATAAGCGGAACCCAGATCATGTTTCCCATATTAGCAACTCCCCGAGAGTCCATCTCCTTCGCGTCTCCCTAAAGGTCATTTGCCCTTGTGACTCACCAAAGAGTCCCTTGTGACTCCCCGAGAGTCTATCGCCTTTGTGACTCCCCGAGAGTCCGTCACCCTTGGGACTCCCCGAGAGTCTATCACCTTTGTGACTCCCCGAGAGTTCATCCCGTTTACGACTTTATAACAATCCATCATCTTTGCCTCCACATGCAAAATTTCAGTTTTACCCCTAGTACATTCCCCTTTGATTCATTTTAGGTGCCCTTAGCGCTGTTTTGACTGATATTCGATACCTTTGGGAACGGAAAGCCCCTTAAAATTTCCATTCTTTTCCTAATAATTGCTTAGGATTCGTATAGTTGTAGAGACTTTGGCGCCTCTATGACATACGCATCCTAGATCGATCGTGATTGGCAGAAGCCTCGGCGTTTCTGTTTACGAGAGATCCAGCATCTATTATTTTAGCATTTCCTAATATTTGCTTAGGATTCGTATGATTGTAGAGACTTCGGCGCCTCTATGACATACGTATCCTAGATCGATCGCGATTGGAAGAAGCCTCGGCGTTCCTGTGTGCGAGAGATCCAGCATCTATTATGGTTCGTATGATTGTAGAGACTTCGGCGCCTCAATGACATACGTATCCTTGATCAATCGTGATTGGCAGAAGCCTCAGCGTTCCTGTTTGCGAGAGATCCAGCATCTATTAGGGTTCGTATGATTGTAGGGACTTCGGCGCCTCTATGACATACGTATCCTTGATCGATCGTGGTTGGCAGAAGCCTCGGCGTTTCTGTTCGCGAGAGATCCGACATCTATTACTTTAGCGCAATCGGCAGGAACCCTGGCGATCCTGATTGCGTTTACCATTCCATCTTGGGATTGTTTAGACAACGTAGTCTTTAATTTTCCCAAATAACTTCATTGCTTACGAATGTTCGTTCTTCATACAAGATAGTACCCGTAGGTTTATTATCCACAGCAGAAGTTCGATGTCCCGTCTTTCCTCAATAGATACGAACTACGACCGGCTTGATTCCTCAGAGGATACGTAGGAAACCTGAAAAGGTCCAGCCACCCGACCAACATGGTCATCTCTCATCCCCAGCAAGTGCATTTTCCCCAGCAGAAAACGTTGTTCCCCATCAGAGGACAGTCCTTCCCAATTTCCCCATCAGATTTGAACTACGTTAGGCTTGATTCCCCCGCGGATACGTAGGTCGCCTGCCAAGGTTCAGCCGTTCCCTTACCTTTCCTCTGTTTTGAAACTCATGTTTCAGAACGGTTCCTATTTTTATCATCGACCCTCAATTGCCTTGCAAGAAGCGTCGCCGAGGGGCTACTGTTAGTACCCGATCTGAAAATGAGTTTATTAGGGCTTTCCCAAATATACAAGGACTTTATGGGAATTAGAAACCTTGCAAAGACTTGTCCCGGATTCCCAAAAATAGCTCAATGTTCTAGAAAACATTAAATATGGACATTTAGGGTTGCCTTGTATGAACAGTAAAACCCTAGCTTGAATTTCAAGTCAGCGCGCAACGATGGCCACGCGGCCACTTTCGCCGCCGCCCTCAATATTGGCCACGCGGCCACTTTCGCCGCCGCCCTCAATATTGGCCACGCGGCCACATCCGCCCCGGATGATCTGGACCATCAGATCTTCCCCTCAGTTTATTATATAAACCAATCTCATGCTATTGGTTTAGGGGGATCCGAATTTGAGAGTTCTTAAACACAATTTTGCTCTCTAATTATTATTCAAACCTCCAAGAAGATCAAGGTTTATTTCTTGCCAACATAGGTAAGTTTTCTAACTTATTTCTTCACGTTCTTGCATTATTTCTAATGTAGATCTTTAATATTCATGTTCTTGCATGTTTATTCATAGTTTCTTCATATGCTTCGCATGTTTATTCATATGTTCATATATGTTCTTCATATGTTCATAGATTAAAACCTTATTTATGCTATATTTAGGGTTGCGATCTTCATGTTTCCATGTTATTTCATAGCCGATGATGATCGAGGGTTCATCAACCCGAGGATGATCTAGGAACTACTTCTAAACCCTAATCTTTAGGTAATTCCCCCTCATTATGCATGATCCCGATTCTTCTGCCTATTCTAAATTCTTCTCGAACTACGCTGACCTGAGCTTCTCACATTGAGAGGAACGTAGGCAATCTTCGGATCCGGTCTCAATCACTAACACACTACATACACCGCATCATGATAGAAAGACCGATCAATTCGGGCAATAGGAGTGATAACGTTCAATATTCTTCTCTTGTTGTAATTTGACCCCCGAACCCATTAACATGCTTTTTTCAAAGTTTTGGCTATAATTAAAACGGCGTGGCGACTCTCATAAATTTTAATGTTGCTATGAATATTCCCAAATTCAAACACACGTATTCACAATAAAGGAGGAGCACTAATACTCACCGAAACCTTCTGTGTTGCGGCACGTCTCCTAGCATAAAATTCATCCAAAGGAGTACCGAAAGGGTCAGCAAGAATGTTACTCAAATCAGCAGCATCCTCCCTATATCTCAAAGCGCTGCTAGGCTCAAAACCCTTTCCCAACAACTCGGCACGAAGCACATCGACCCAAGTGATGCCACGGTAAAGGGTGCCAAACAAATAATCCAAGTAGCTCTCAGGAAGGAAGACACTCCCCCGATGCAGAGGAGCAAAAGCCCAACGGTTGCGATCATCTCCCCAAGCCGACTGAAGCTCACTCGAGAACTCCGAACCCATGTAAGCAACTGGACGAAGCATTCCGTCCCTCGGAAAAGGAATTATTTGTTGGCGACCAAACTGCCGCAGAACGCCGCTGGTAAAATGAAGAATCTCTCAAGCCGGGTACAACCACGTGCTGAAAACCAAGAGTCCATTCCACAAAAGGGCGAAGACCCCAAGAAAGAGGGCACCACTCAATATCGACGGTTACCCGAGAGGCAAAGAATTTCTTCCAACCATCTTCAGATAAATCCCGGATCAACAGCTTCCTCCTATGAACAGCAAAAGGAGACAAATCACCATCCGGGGAATAAATCTTGAAGTGTTCTCGGAGCCATATGGTCAAGAGCAAAGGGCTTCCCCGACACATCTTGTCCGTCCTATGTAACTCATCAAGGCCGTGCAACGTCTCCCCTACAATAAGAGGGATTATACTAAATTGTTGCTCCTTAGCTTGCAAAATAATCTCAGCCAACTGCGCATCCGCAGTCCCGAAGGGTGTAACAAACAGTACATCACTAAAGAGACAAGCGGCCATGGCATTCCTCTTGAAACATTGAACCACCGGATCCTCCGAGTGTAAACTGAAGAACATCGGCAACTCAGTTATGTCAATCACAGTACCGTGCAACATCTTCCTCACGTCCTCAACAGGGAGATTCAGTAACTCAACCCAAGAGTCAATGGCACCACGGTGATATTTAGGGACGGCAATCCGACTAGCCAAAGGCATGCCTAGGATGGCCCCGAAATCATCAACAGTCGGCACCATTTCATTAGCTGAAAAGTTGAAGGTATGGCTATCGCAATCCCAGAAAGCTGCGGCAGCTCTCAACAAATCCCAATCCGGCTTCAACGTCCGCAAAGTGAAAAGAATTCGGAACCCGAAGTCTTTAATGAAGGCCTTCTTGGGATGGGTCTTGAAAGAATACACAAAAGTGTCCAAGTCCTTTTCATACCCACTAACAACCTTGGCATCAAGAACAAAAGAATTGGAAGCCATGGAAAATGTTGATCACAAGCAAAGTTGAGCAATAATATGATGTTCAAAAATGGCAGAAAGGAGCTGTGAGAATCAAGTGGTCGAACAGAAGCTGATATTATAGCTGTTGGGGGGTCTTTTGGCCAGCAAATGTCAAGCCCGGAATTCCGCCTCCCAGACGCGCGCGCCACCTGCCAGCGGTCTGAAATGCGCGCGCGTCCCAAGCCTACAGAGGAAAGCGCGCGCCTCCCAAGTCTAGATCACTTCAGAAAAGGCCTTGTCAGAAATCTCCAGCCTAAATCAAGATACAGCCCCGGTCCTCGGACACCCAATTGGGCACAGCTTCTTCTGGTCCGCCCTTAAGGCATGTCAAAGATTGAAAGTAGGATAGAAACTCCCACTCAAAAGTAGGCTGTCCTTTTCCAGATTCCGAACTCCCTAAGTTCTGTCACGGGTGCCATACCCCCCTCAAGAGTCAATCTAAACATTTGATCCCCAGCAGGAACATTCTTCTGGTCGCGGTCAACTGTGCCCGCACCCCACAAGTCAAAAAGTCAAGTGTGACTCCAAGTGGCACGCGACTTCAAAGCAATATTTCATCAAAGAATTTCACTAATGGATTCGTCAACAAAGGTTCACCAACGGCTCACCAACGGCCTCTCCAAAGGTTCACTAACGGCCTCTCTAAAGGTTCACTAACGGCCTCCTCAAAGGTTCACTAACGGCCTCTTCAAAGGTTCACTAACGGCCTCTCCAAAGGTTCACTAACGGCCTCCTCAAAGGTTCATTAACGGCATCTTCAAAGGTTCACTAACGGCCTCTTCAAAGGTTCACTAACGGCCTCTCCAAAGGTTCACCAACGGCCTCTACAAAGGTTCACTAACGGCCTCATTCAAGGGTTCACTAACGGCCTCATCAACGGATTTCACTAACGGATTCGTCCTCAAAGGTTCACTAACGGCCTCCTCAAAGGTTCACTAACGGCCTCTTCACAGGTTCACTAACGGCCTCTTCAAAGGTTCACTAACGGCCTCTCCAAAGGTTCACTAACGGCCTCGTTCAAAGGTTCACTAACGGCCTCATTCAACATATCCAGCCGGCAGGTTCACCTAACGGATCATGCCACCCCCTCTATCAACAAAATCCGCTCACACAGGGAGCGCACCACTATCTCTCGCAATCTCAAATTCCTGCTTTCATCAGTATTTGCTTTTTCTTGGTGACGTCCTCGGCTGGTGTTTTTAACTTTTGTCGACGCGTTTTGCTTTGCAATCCACGTCGCCGAGGGGCTCTGTAGACACCCCGCCTTGGACCGCTCACCCCGATTGCACATTTGATCTTGTGTTTCTCCCCATTTTTAAGTGTTTCTCATTAGTTTATGTCACTTCCGTTAAGTTCCTGACTGACTTCGTTAAGTCCAGGGACTAAACTGAATAACAGAGCTGACTTTCTAGTCCATTCTGTCAAAATCGCCTTCTCTGAGTCGCGCGCCTCCGTCCGACAGGAGGATCCAGACGCGCGCGCCTCCCGCCCCCAAAGCAGAAAGCGCGCGCCTCTGGGCGTCGGTTACAGATTTCTGGCCAGGATTCTCTCCCTTGCTCAATTTACAGGATTTTGCCCGGGAAAGATTTCTTGGTGACTGAGTTTTGGCACCAAAAACATATCTCTGTCACCTATAACCCCCCCCCCCCTTTACCTCCATTTTCAAGGACCTTTGGCTCTCAATCTTACATTCTCAATAAGACACTAAAATTTCACACTTACAAAGCATTTCCAAAGGATTTCTCCAAAGAATTCATCAAGAAGTGTTTGAAGTCTCTTGAAGTCTAGGTAAAGTTATTTCTTTCCTCTTCTTAACTTCATCTCTTTTCTCTTTCTTTTTGTTTTATCAAAGTGCAATCACCCAAATCATTTTGGGACATGACTCTAATGATCACCTCATCTCATTGTGGTCGGTTAAAGAGTTATCTCCTACATTCCAAACTCTATTTTAAAACCCCTTTTTATGATTTAAAAAAGAAGAAGAAGAACGTTTATCATTCATGTAGATTTTGATCAAGCAAGACCAACTTTAGTTGGGCGAGATGGGTGTTTCGGTACTTCCCTTCTCGTAACCTAACCCCCGAACCTCAAAACAAAGAATCTCTGTTTTCGTAATCAAACTTAGGCTATTATCAATAGGTTTTTCTTATGTTCCTCAAAACATAGGTGGCGACTCTAAAAACAAGTTAGACATCCTAGGATAATTCACGCGCTCTAGCCAAGCCGTGGTTCCCCCGGGGTATCTACAGTTAGCAACAAAAACTAGTTGCACACACAAATATTGGGTTTTACCCTTTAACCTTCACACTTAACCCCTCACCCTTTTTACCTTCCCAATCAAACCTTGCAACTATTAAGGGGGAACACCGACAAGCCAAAGAATTGCTTCCATCCGATAACCCTAGTGTCAATTCAAGGAAGAACTACATTGATAGTCACACTTGTGATTTTTATTTTTCTTTTTTCGCTTTGGAAGAAGCAACCTTAATTGATGAGTCAATTAAGTCAAGGGGGTTCGAGGAACTTGCCTTATCAATTCTTGTAACTCTTGTAGAAGAGAATATTATAGTGAATTGATCTCACTTGTCAGGGACAGTGGGGGTGGATGTAGGAGATGGGTTTTGCCTCCGAACCACTTGAAAAATTCTCGCCTCTTGTCTCTTTTTATTTCTTGTCTTGCAGTTTAATTTTCAATTTCATTTATATTTCTTGCTTTAATATATTACTGCTTGATCACATAGACAAGATAAAATTGACAAAGAAATTAGGAATATATATGTTAGACAACAACTATAAGGCTTAAGAAAATATCTATTCCGCTGCGCATGTCCCTTATTACCCTCAGAGCATTCGATGTGCAGAAATAGGTGGTGCTATTTTCGCCCTCTTTCTAGACACTCGTTTCCTCCACTCACCGTGTACGCTTTGCGAGCGGTCGGAGCCTTTTATCTTACCCGTGTCAACCCACACGTAGAGGTTAAAACACCCCAAACTTTTGACCGGTTGGTTTGGCTAGCTTTTTCTTACTAGACAAATAACGTGTTGTCTATGTCGAGTCATCCCCGAGTCAATGACGAGTCGATATCTTCGAGATAAAGTGTACAAAAAATTAATTTCCCTACAAGGGACGTGCCATGGTAAGGTGAGTGTTTGTTGTCAAGATCTCCACTCATCATTAACTTGTGTAGGATGTAGTATAGACTTCACGTTAAATGTCTCTAAGGATGGGTTAGTCGTAGGATCCGTTGATTGGTGGAAGCCGCTTGCCCTATAGGACCCTCGCTTGAATTATCCGTTTGGGGGTGTGCAAGGCAGGTGAAAAATGAGGGGTCTATAGACGTAGTGATGGCCTCCACTAATCGTAGTTTCTAGGTTAATTGCGAAAAAGGGGTACCCCTTCCAACAAATTAGGATGTAAATAATGTACAAATTTCTGTAAATTAAAAATGTACTTTGCATGAGCCTTTCCCCTCCTAAAATTCGCCTCCCTCCAACCTTTCAGCAAAGCAAGTTTGGGTCCGTTCGGGTGGTCGACTGCAACGTGAAGCTTCTGATCTGTCCCCGTTCTCAGTCTCAACATCAGTAATGGCAACCCCCTCCTCATCTGCCGTCTCTGCAGCATTCGTCGTTCCTACTACTAGCACCGCCGAGCTCAACACCGAGGCCAATCTCAATGGCATTCCCCCGAGCCTTCAGAGCTTCCTCGCCGGACTCGAAGCAAAGATCAAGAGTCTCGAAGAAAGTAACAAGACTTTGGAGAACCACAACCAACAGTTAAGGAGCCACATCCAAAAGAAAGGAGCTGAGGTAATACCCGATGGTGAAAAATTTATCTATGTCGAGGATGAAGAGGTTGATACCAACTACCCCGTCAACACTGGTGCCCCTACCTTCCACTTGCCAAACTACAGAAGTGTTCCACCTCCTTCCCTCTATGCCCAAAAGGGATCCACTACCATGAGCAAGAACAAAGGTGTCTATGAGCCTGCCCTGAACTTCTTGGTGGCTACCTCTCTGCTAGCAAGTTGCCTACACCTTTATTACCTCTTAGTGTTGGGATGGCCGCTCCCACCACCTCGATGACTCCTCCTGTCACTCTGCCAGAATCCATCCCCGACATCTCCAACCACCCCGTGGTCATGGCAATGCAAGAGCAAATGCATAAGTTGATCGAGACTGTGGACAAGCAAACTGCGCCTACTACCAAGACAAGCAATCCTAGCCAAGTTGGAGCTCTCCCAAAAGATTTCAAGATGCCAAAAGTAGCGATGTTCCATGGTGATTCATGTCCTAAGACTCATTTAGACAGTTATGTGTTGGATATAAGAGCTCGAGATTGCACCAACGAGAAAATGGCCCGTGTTTTCCATAGCACTTTGGATGGTATAGCTTTGCGATGGTTTTTGGGACTAGACCCGAGTGAGAGGCAAACTTGGGATCAAATCAGTGTTTTGTTTTGTGAGAAGTATCAAGCTAACTTGGATTGCCATGTGAACCGAACCGACCTTGAGCACACAATGCAAAGGCCCGGCGAGTCTATTTACGACTTTTACAAAAGGTGGAACCACCGGCTGTGTGAGGTTCAATATCCACCTAAAGTAAAGGAACAAAAGCATATTTTCTACAAGTGACTTGCTCCCTGAATTGAAAGTGGCCATCGGTAATGGTTATTTCCCTGATTTGCGAGAAATGGTTGACGCCGGAGTAAGGTATGAGGCGGGCATCACCAGAATTGTACCACCAAAAGCAACAACAACTCCTTCTGTTACAAGGCTCCTACGAATCCTGCGCCTCCCAAGGGTGGAAAAGAGGCGGTTGGACAAGTCAACATGGTCCAAAACAAAACTCCATTTGATGCTCAAGCTGTCACAAGAAGTGGGGCTCCGCCGCAAAGAGAGAGAGAGAGAGAGAGCATTTTGATGATTTTGACATGCCTATAGGGGAAAGTCTTTGATGTGCTAGTCAAGAGAGGCCTTGTCAAACTGTTAGAGAACTACCAACCCGCCACTCCAAAGGCCAACTTGGATGCCTCCAAGTTTTGCAACTATCACAAGTATATGGGACACACGACGGATGGTTGCATTCAATTAAAGCGTATAGTTCAAGGGTTAATCAATGACAAGAAGATTGAGAAGCTGAAGGGTCCCAATGTAGTGAACAATCCTCTTTTCAACAACGGTGGGATTAACATGGTACAAACAAGCGAGATCAGCATGCTAGAGCTCATGGATTCCTTCGCCAAAGCAAAGGTGACAATGGCTAGTGTCTTCGAGGCGCTTGTGAAGTTGAAAGCCCTCAAGCCGCTAGAAGGGCATCTCCCTCGTCCCAACTGTGATCTATCAAAGTTCTGCCACTACTACAAGTATACCAGTCATACTACCGAAGAATGTTTCGCCCTCAAGAAAGCTATACATCAAATACCCCACTTAGTTGTCCAACATCGTGACCGTCAAGAAATCCAATGGTAAAGTTTGAGTATGTGTAGATGTAGACACCCCGCCTTGGACCTCTCACCCCGATTGCATACAAAGTATTTTTATTTAACTTATTTTTGTTGATTTCGGTTACTTCGGTTAAGTTCCTAACTGATTCCGTTAGTTTTGGACTAAACTGCATAACAGAGTTAACTTTTAGGGTCATTCTGTCATTCTGTCCTTCTCTGTCGTGGGCGCTTCCGGAACTGTTAACGGGATGCGCGCGCGTCTCGCCCCTAAAGCGGGACCCGCGCGCCTCCCATTATGGCAGTAACGGATTGCACCTTATTTCCCTCCATTTTCTTATTTACAAACATCTTTTTCTTGATCACAAACAACCCTTTTTACATCCACATTCATTCCCCCTTTTCTCATTAACTCCTAATCCCAAATTCTAAGCCTTTTCCCAAAAACTAATATTTCTTTCATTTATTATTTGATTTCTTTTATTTCTCTTTTATTCATTTATCTTATTTGTGATTGGCCCATTCCATTTCACATGGATGACCAATTTCCCACCATCATTTCCCTCTCTTTTTTACCTATAAAAACCATCATCTTCTACCTTGGAAAGGGACCTCATTCTTTTAGACTTGGAACTTTCTCTCTACACAAATTCTATATCATTTTCCCTACACAAATTCTCTCAACAAGAGTTTTACACAACGAAACTCTACACAAATCTCTACACAACAACATCATTTTCAAGTCCAAGTTTGAAGTCTTCTTTCTAAAGGTACAAGTCTTCTTTTTTTTATTTATTCACGTTCTAGTCAATGTATGCAATCCCCATTAATGGGACATGACCAACATGACTACTTCACATATTGAAGTTAGTTAAGGTTATCTCCCTACATTTTAATCTTAACTTTAATTCACCATGTTAATTTCTCTTCATCTCTTAATGTAATTCTTTAACATTACTTGTTACATGTAATCTTTATCATTAAATAAATAAAACAATTCTATTTTATTTTCCCTTTATTTCCCCTTTTCTTCTCATCACAATTGTTAGCACATTTCTATTTAATTAATTGAAGGACATGTAAATATTAGAACACCAATAGTAGCAAGACCCGCGTAAGCGGGGCGGAGTGGGTGTTTAAGTACTTCCCACTCCGTCACCTAACCCCCGAACCCTTCTCTCCTGAATCTCTGGTTTTGTACATAAATTAGGCTATTTCTAGGTTTTTCTTATGTTCCTTTAAAAACATAGGTGGCGACTCTAAACACTCTAAAAACAAGTTAGACATTCTATGATAATTCACCGCTCTAGCCAAGTTGTGGTTTCCCGGGGTATCTACAGTGGCGACTCCGCTGGGGACGATTTAGAGGGTTAAACTTGCGTTGTTAATTTTGGTGTTCTTATTACTGTTTTCTGGGCATTCTGGTAAAAAGGGTGGGAAGCGCGCGCCTCTGGCCTCCTTGGCCTAAAGCACGCGCGTCCGACCCCAATTACCAGAATCGCCCGTCTTCCTTCTTGTCCTTCCATTCCATGTTTCTATGCTAACAAATTCTGCATGGGAAAGTTTTCTTAATTAAGGGTCAAGGCAATCCCTTGAACCCACTGATTTGCAGGTTCTCACCCAGAAGCGGGCGCCTCTGCCCTTCTTCCTCTCACGCGCGCGCCTTCCGCATAGGCAACCCAATGCGCGCGCTTCTGGGGGCATTCCCGGAACAAAACAGTGCACAGAAACAGAACAGAATGACAGTGTGTGGGGACCGGGCCTGCACAGAACTTGTTTTACTTTCTGTTTATTTTTATCGGTCACACGTGTGATTCGAAAGTTGTAATTATGTGCTTATTTGTTTTTTTTTTTTCTTTTGAAAAAAAAAATGTTTTGTCACATGTTAGACCTCACACTACATGCACATATTCTTATCAATTGCTCACTATCGAGTCGCACAAGTCCAACCCCAAACCCGTCGAGGCCCGTCCTAGAAAGTTTCAAGCTCCACTCGACCTTGGCTCTTTCGAAGCGGTAAACCTCAGCCCGTGGCGTAGTTCATGACTACATGCCGGGGGTGACCTTTGAGCCTCATATTCAAGCCGAGCACAAGCCACACAATTCTAGTCTAGGGTCTAACACTCCGTGACTCAAGTCGGTTTTTCATGTACCGAGATTTCCCTAAACTAATGTCTTCAAATCATACATGCCAACTTGTTGCAATGGACGAAATAAAACTCCGTCCCCAAAAGTGGCTATCTTGGACGAAAATAAAATATCCGTCCCCGCATGTATGATTTACTACATTAATTTAGTTTAATCCCGTCACATGTAGGTATCACAAGCGTGGTGGAATCCGATGAGTATATGGGACCGCGAGAAGGTCTATATACTAGTGTGACGATTCCACTATTTTTTCTAGAAACCCCAAAAAAAAAGGACTCCGTCCTTCCGACTTTGTAAATAAAAAAAAAGTCATTTTTCTCTATGTGGTTGAGTCTTTTTCCTTGTTTGTGGGTTTAATCATATTACTCAAAAGGTGTTTCTGGGGGCCAACCTAAGATCAACCGTGTTCTTTCAATAGGTCCAATGGCTTCCAACGGCAACAACAACAATGGTGGGTACTTCTCCGTGTCCAACGAAAGACTCTTCAACATAATAAGATCCATGGGGGAACAAATGGATAGGATTGTCGAGGATGCCCGCCGTAAAGACAATTCGTGGCAAGCCCGTTTTGATCTCGAGAGGAAGATTCACAAGGAAGAGGTTTCCGAGCTCAAAGCCCGTTTGCAAGAGCTCACCGACGGCAAAGAAAAGTTCAATGGTAAAGCATGCTCAAGTGGCCCGACCCTCAAAAGCTACAAAGGTACCACCAACAACCGAGTTTTCACTCCTCTCCTTGGAGTAACCCAAGCCGAAGCATTTGAAACTTTGGTGGCAAGTGAAAAGGTCAAGCCTTTGGAGGGGTACAAGCCGAAGACGATATCGAAGAATCATGCACATGGTGAATGGTGCAGCTACCACAAGCATAGTGGCCATACTACCGAAGGGTGCTTCCTTCTCCGAAACATCATCCAAGATTTGTTCGACAACGGCGAATTTACTGTGGGTGAAGAGCAACTTTTAGAGAGTGCCAACATGCAAGAACTCATCAAAATATAATGATTTGGTTTCGAAATGGGGCTTCTACAAGAAATCATGCCACAAGGAGACTACAACGACAAGGGGGACTACAACAACAATCTCCGTTTCTCTTTCTCTACCTAGTAATAGGAATTAAAAAAAAAAAAAAAAAGAGTCAAAGTCCTCTTAAGTGTGCATTAAGTTTTCTTTGTCCAATTAATGTGAAATTTTGAGTCAAGTCTCATCATCAAATAAAAAGTCGTTCTTGTCCTCATACACTCTTCCAAGTTGTTCAATCTAATTCTTGGCAAAATGATGAAAAGATGTCTAAACGAGTTTTGGAATGAAGGCCATCACTTGAACTCCTAGGGGCTAAACATTGTGACAAAGGCAACATCATCAACGACGAAGACAAAGCCAAGACATCAAGGGTGAAGCAACAACCATGGAGAAAAAATCAAGCAATGTTTCAAAGGGGAGATTAAAAAAAAAAAAAAAAAATGCTCGCTAGGTTGAACTCTTCAAATCAACCTAGGCAAAAGTTAGAGCACACAAAAAAAAAAAAAAAAAAAAAAAAATCCCCCTCAATCAAAGAAGTTCACATCATTCCATCCACCAAAGGAGGACGAAGCTACACGACGAAGCAACAATTCCATCCCGAAGAATGGAGAATTAACAAGAACTACGGTGACCTGAGCCTCTACACTGGAGGAACGTAGGCAACTTGCGGGTCCGGTCTCATGCAAGAAAGAAGATATGTTTAGCCCTATCGCGTTATGGTGATCGGCCTTCATCTCGAACTTGTGAAGACATCTTTGTACGATTCATTTGCAAATGAATTAATCACCAAAAGGATTGAACAACTTTCTTAGATTGGAATCATTTCACGCTCCTTGTCGAGTCTAGGGACTTCTATTCTTTCTGCATACTCCCAATTTCTTGCAATCAAATTGGGGCTTTCCTTCTCTTCTCTCTTAATGACTTACTTGCCTTCGCGAGTCATTCAATTCAATAAAAAATACATGTCAATACTAGGGACACTTCCCTAGTCAAGTCAATGTCACTCATCATTAGTGACAAAAGGTCTCCACCGCAAAATCACATGTCTTATCTCCTCAGCTAGAGTCAATGCACACTTCCTCATCAATTGAGTCAAAGAAAAAATGATGAAGACGCAAAAGAGATGCCCGCTAGATTGAAAACCCGAAAGGGCGGTCTAGGCAAAAATAGGGTGCGTCATAAAAAAAATGAGAGAGTGAGAGAGAGAAGGGAAAGAGAAATGGAGATCCCCGGCCTCTAAAGAAGACAAGTTCTACATCGAATCTCCTCAGCAAGTCAATTCCCCACCGAGTCAACTTTGGGATTGCAAAAGGCTCGACAAGATATAGCACCATCAAAGGTTGTCTTGGGTTATCGGCATCATTCTTCAGCAGTGTGCATTTTTTGGTTCATGAAAAGAAGGCCCGTGGTAACCAAGATCCATCCGAGAACAAGCCCATCATAAAAGGGCACGAGGTTGCACAAATAATCCCTAGCTAGTCAATTGGCTTGGGCAGCAAATAGCAACAACATGTGTCTCAGTTTTCAAGGCTTCTTCAAGTATGTGCTTCTAAAGTACGCCGAAAGGCTCCCGAGAAATGGAGTAGCTCTTGCCATATCCTCTCATGTTTATTCCCTCACACGAGGACGAGTCACTCTTGCTTTGCTCAACAAATGGTGACGCCCTAGGGGATATGTGACTCAAGAACAAGGGATTCTTTTGCTTCATTTGGCAATCAATACGCCCTAGGGGCTATGCTCAAGAAAGATGTGTGAGACTATCCTCAAAGTCCCTCAAAAGGGATGTCAAAAACCCTCTTGTCATGTGTGCCCGTGCTCGTTTCCCCAATCAAGGGTGGGCCTTTCTCGCAATCAATGATGGCACTCTAGGGGCTACGGTCAAGTCTTAAAGGCTCCCTCGGCAAAGAGCAATTAACTCCCTAGTAGTATCCCCAGCCAAGTCATGCGCAACATCGGAAGCTTCCTCAATTCGGCACCGAAGATCTCAATGGGCTTCGCAATCTACAATCTTTTGGGCTGCGGCATTACAGTAATTCAAGCAAAGGGCAGTATTAGGGCTTCGCGACCGACAGTCTTTTGGGCAACAATACTCGAGCAAGTGCAATGTGGAGTAGTCTTATGGCTCCATGAGAACAATCAAGATTCAAGGGTCTCTCAACACTTCAAGTCAAAGGCCTCTTGGTTTTAAATGAAGACTCCGATGTTATGAATGAAGTTGATGATTTTTGTTAGAACTCACAGCGAGATTTTGAAGGAAGTCTTAGAGAAAAGGAAAAAGATTCAATATGCTAAACTCTAATCAAAACAGGGTTATAGCGGGAAATGCCACGGCCAATCCCAATGTTTCTGCAATTCAGCACCCCCTTCTCCAAGATCAAAAGCACAAGGTGCAGCTCAGATAAAGTTGGGCCACAGCACTAGTTGCATCCGAAGATCCGTCATTAGTTCAACTCAAGAAGAGTCAAGCAAGCATACTCATTTAAGACTTTATCACGCCAAGACCTTATCCTCCGCGACCTCGACGGCACCGCAAGACATTACTGCATCCTTTGACATAAGCCCTCAGCCATTTGGGTATCGACCATAATGAGGCCATTCATCTCCCCAGTAAGAGCAAGAAGGAGTTCTCTATCAAGAATTCTACCAAACGGTACATCCGTTCTCAATGCCGAGCCAATCACGAGATAATTTGGGCCTTTACAATGAAAGGTCTTCACATCCCGCCATCTACAAGCCCACGACACTTGGGGCTTTGCAATCTCTCGAAGCTCGGCATCAACGATCTCCTCTTGGGGCTTGCTCACTACAACAACAAAGGGCGATTTACTCGAATGGGCCAAGAGCTGATTTATCTTGAAGCTATGCAAGTCCCTCAAAATTTGGCATCAAAGGCATTCTAGGGGCTTTACAATCAGCAACTTCTCATCTCGGCATCAAAAGCCTTTCGAAGCACCATAATCGACAAATCTCTTGGGGCTAGACATTAGTCTTCGTTGGGCACACCGGCAACAACAGAATTCAAGCGAGGCAATCCGGACTTCGACTGAACATGACTTGATCTTGGGTTGGCTTCACAAGCACACAATGGTTATAATGGTTCACCCACGAACTTAAAAAAAAAAAAAAAAAAAAAAAAAAAAAAAAAAAAAATATCTTTTCCTCACATGTGTGCATATTCTTTCCTTTCTAAAAAAAAAAAAAAAAAAAAAAAAAAAAAAAAAAGATTTTTTTTTCTTTCTTTTTCTCCTTCTATGTGCAAAATTATGTACTTTACTTTGCTTTGCTCCTAGCTTCTCCTCCAGCGTTCTCCATCATCCTTGAACTACGCTGGTCTGATTCTCTTAAAGGGATACGTAGGCAGCCTTTTGGTATGACCAATCCATCATCCAGAGTACCATCTCGCCAACCCAACATCAAGGGCATTCTCTCATCAACATCTAAAGAATGGACATTCTCCATCAAAGCATCCTCCGCGGACATCAAGAATCCATCTCCACTCAAGCGGCAATGGTAAGTGAAGGTATGAATACATCCGACGCTTTCCTCAAAATCACACCGCACACAAGATCACTCTTTACATTCTTACCTCTCTCTCATTACAAAGGTGCTTTCAAGATCACATCACACCACGGGCACAATTTCTCTCAATCATCATATTTCATGCATGTCCCTGCACAAGCACATATACCTGCAAAGCACATAACAGGTACCACCGCAAAGCCAAACAGCATCCGCTACTCAAGGCACTTCATCCCCAACAGAAAGTGATTCACAGTCAACTATGCCTGTATCCCCATAAAATCAAGCGACCACACGTCATCAGCAACCAAGCATTCCCCAGCATATTTCAATCATCAACTCACTCGCAAACGGGAGCGTGTATCAAACCGCTCGCAAACGGGGGCGTTTTCTACCAACTTGCTCGCAAACGGGGGCATGTTATCTCTGACAGCTCGCAAATGGGAGTTCGTCATCAACCACTCGCAAACGGGAGCATTTTCTACAAACTTGCTCGCAAACGGGGGCATGTTATCTCACAGCTCGCAAACGGGAGCGTGTATCAAACCGCTCGCAAACGGAGCGTTTTCTATCAACTTACTCGCAAATGGGGGCATGTTATCTCAGACAGCTCGCAAACGGGAGTTCGTCATCAAACCGCTCGCAAACGGAGCGTTTTCTACCAACTTGCTCGCAAACGGGAGCATGTTACCTCTGAAAGCTCGCAAACGGGAGTTTGTCATCAACCGCTAGCAAACGGGAGTGTGTTATTAAGTCGCTCACACAGGGAGCACACCCCCATCTTTCACAATTGTGGCCGTAGTGGGCCGCCTCAAGCCACCACACCTTTTTTAAAATTTTGTGGCCGTGGTGGGCCCCCTCAAGCCACCACACCTTTTTTAAAATTTTGTGGCCGTGGTGGGCCGCCTCAAGCCACCACACCTTTTTTAAATTTTGTGGCCGTGGTGGGCCGCCTCAAGCCACCACACCTTTTTTTAAAATTTTGTGGCCGTGGTGGGCCGCCTCAAGCCACCACACCTTTTTTAAATTTTGTGGCCGTGGTGGGCCGCCTCAAGCCGCTCGCAAACCTATGTTTTTTAAAAGTTAACTCTGTTATGCAGTTTGGACCTCTCACCCCGATTGCATACAAAGTATTTTTATTTAACTTATTTTTGTTGATTTCTGTTACTTCGGTTAAGTTCCTAACTGATTCCGTTAGTTTTGGACTAAACTGCATAACAGAGTTAACTTTTAGGGTCATTCTGTCATTCTGTCCTTCTCTGTCGTGGGCGCTTCCGGAACTGTTAACGGGATGCGCTCGCGTCTCGCCCCTAAAGCGGGACCCGCGCGCCTCCCATTATGGCAGTAACGGATTGCACCTTATTTCCCTCCCTTTTCTTATTTACAAACATCTTTTTCTTGATCACAAACAACCCTTTTTACATCCACATTCATTCCCCCTTTTCTCATTAACTCCTAATCCCAAATTCTACGCTTTTCCCAAAAACTAATATTTCTTTCATTTATTATTGATTTCTTTTATTTCTTTTATTTTTCTTTTATTCATTTATCTTATTTGTGATTGGCCCATTCCATTTCACATGGATGACCAATTTCCCTCCATCATTTCCCTCTCTTTTTTACCTATAAAAACCATCATCTTCTACCTTGGAAAGGGACCTCATTCTTTTAGACTAGGAACTTTCTCTCTACACAAATTCTATATCATTTTCCCTACACAAATTCTCCCAACAAGAGTTTTACACAACGAAACTCTACACAAATCTCTACACAACAACATCATTTTCAAGTCCAAGTTTGAAGTCTTCTTTCTAAAGGTACAAGTCTTCTTTTTTTTATTCTATTCATGTTCTAGTCAATGTATGCAATCCCCATTAATGGGACATGACCAACATGACTACTTCACATATTGAAGTTAGTTAAGGTTATCTCCCTACATTTTAATCTTAACTTTAATTCACCATGTTAATTTCTCTTCATCTCTTAATGTAATTCTTTAACATTACTTGTTTCATGTAATCTTTATCATTAAATAAATAAAACAATTCTATTTTATTTTCCCTTTATTTCCCCTTTTCTTCTCATCACAATTGTTAGCACATTTCTATTTAATTAATTGAAGGACATGTAAATATTATAACACCAATAGTAGCAAGACCCGCGTAAGCGGAGCGGAGTGGGTGTTTAAGTACTTCCCACTCCGTCACCTAACCCCCGAACCCTTCTCTCCCGAATCTCTGGTTTTGTACATAAATTAGGCTATTTCTAAGTTTTTCTTATGTTCCTTTAAAAACATAGGTGGAGACTCTAAACACTCTAAAAACAAGTTAGACATCCTAGGATAATTCACCGCTCTAGCCAAGTTGTGGTTTCCCGGGGTATCTACAGTAGACTTCAGAGATCTCAACAAGGCTACTCCAAAGGATGACTTCCCCCATACCCAATATCGACATGTTGGTGGACGCGACGGCTAATTATGAGGTTAAGTCATTTGTAGATGGGTTCGCCGGCTATTACCAGATTAAGATAGCCGAGGAGGACCAAGAGAAGACAGCCTTCACCACTCCGTGAGGTACTTTCTGTTACGCTGGGGATACTTATCAACGGGCAGTCACCGCGCTTTTCCATGACATAATCCACAAAGAGATTGAGGTATACGTGGACGATATGATCATACACTCGAAAGGCTCTGATGGTCAATATCTTATAGATCTAAGGAAATTCTTCAATAGGCTGAGCGAGCACGCCATGCGTTTGAACCCCGCCAAGTGCACGTTTGGCATCATTCGAGGGAAAGTGCTAGGTTACGTTGTCATCGAGCGTGGTATAGAGGCTGACCCAAAGAAGATTCGAGCTATCTTGGAAATGGAACCTCCCTGTAGTGAATGCCAGAGAATAAGGCTCATGGGACCACTCCAATACCTCGGTCGTGTAATAACGATAGCAGAGCCAACACTGCGAGAAATAGAGAGATGTGCAGATAAAGGCTGGAATATGAGATGTGAAATTGCATTCAATTGCCTCAAACAGTACCTGATGAATACCCCCATTCTACGCCCGACGCATGGGAAGGAGCCCTAGATCCGTTCATATGATTATATCAAATACATACAATATGAATACTAGAATACTAACCCTTGATGACTTTGATTTCTAGCCATTGATCTTGGTGGAGATTTAGAAACTTGATCACGAACACAAAGCTTGAACACGAACTTTGAAGATGATGAGTTTCACCCTCTAGCGGTATCCACACCACGAACGAATATCAAGGAGCTTCTTGATCTTGGTTGCTAGACCAAAATAGTGAAACACGTTTTCAAAATTAATATGAACTATATGGAATATAATTTGTGTATAATTTTGTTCTTCAATCAATGATCTCTTAGAACAAAACAATTCTCTCAAAAACTCTTTTGGAGGCTTGCAAAAACACATCGACTGATTAGGGACGAATTAGGGCTGTTTATATACAAGTTAGACCTATTCCAAATAGGTAACTTATGTCTAAACCCACAAGAAAACGGATTAAGGAAGTTTCCTCCCGAAACCGACTAGTCCGGCCGGGTATGGCAAGTGGTCCGACCGGACCATGCCAGGTCCGCCCGGGTCCTTCCACTGGTCCGCCTGGACCTTCTCTGTTTCCAGTTTTCTTCTTCTAATTCTTTAAATCCCTCAATGGTCCTTCGATCCAATATTCAAATATAGTCCCTTTTGGATTCGTTCTATTGTGTGTGACCCTCTAGGATTATACTAAGTTGGCAATGGGTTCAAACATGAAACCATAAGATATGATTAGGTTCTAGCAAACCGTCATACCTACCCAAATAGTATAACTAGATACAAGTTCGCATTCCATTAGAATATGTCACAATCCTTTTGTCCACGATGTCATTGAACACAAGTCATGGTCAACGAGTCAACTTGTCTTTGTTCATTACTTTCTCGATTCCGAATATGTTGATAATCCAAACGACATTGATCCAATCAATTCATTTGAGTCCGGCCGAACATTTTCATCAACATCATTCCTACGAGAGGCCCAAGCTTGACATCTCTCCGTAGAGAGACAAATCCATTTAGCTTATTATTCTTCCCAACGTGAATCTGATTATGACAATCATACCCTTTATAACTACCCTATTAAAGGTAGAGTTTGAATATGTCAAACATAATGTTCATCAAGTGGAAGGCCATAATAACTTCATGTCTAAGGATTCGAATGACACAACTAATGTATGACATTTACCATGACATAAATCTCATAGAGCGGGTCATGTCCATTACTAAACAAGTACCCATAAATCTAACATGATCATCCCATGATTATTTAGCCTTTATACTAATACCAAACAAGTAATAAGGACGGAGATTATTATAAGTAAACATGAACAACAATAATAATTAAAACATCTCTTTATTAATATGAAATAAGTGATAACAATTACAACGTTTATTAAACGTGCCTAGGGCACCAACACCAACAATCTCCCACTTTCCTTAGGCCTAATCTCCCATATATCTAATACCCATGGACCTAACATGACCATCATGTTTAGCTTGTGGAAGTCCCTTTGTTAGCGGGTCCGCGACATTGTCATCAGTAGGTACTCTGCATATATTCACGTCTCCCCTATCAACGATCTCTCGAATGATATGAAAACGTCTAAGTATGTGTTTGGATTTCTGATGTGCTCTTGGTTCCTTTGCTTGAGCAATAGCACCATTATTATCACAATAAAGGTCTATTGGATTAGCAATACTAGGAACCACTTCTAGTTCAGTGATGAACTTCTTAATCTAAACAGCTTCCTTTGCAGCATCCGATGCAGCAATATACTCAGCTTCCGTTGTAGAATCAGCGGTTGTACTTTGCTTGGAACTCTTCCAGCTTACAGCTCCACCATATAACATAAACACAAAACCCGATTGCGATCGACTGTCATCTTAGTAGGTTTGGAAGCTTGCATCCGTGTAAGCATTTACAACGAGATCATCTTCCATTCCTCCATAGACCAAAAACGAATCTTTAATCCTTCTCAAGTACTTAAGAATCGCTTTTACAACCATCCAGTGATTTTCACCAGGGTCGGATTGATATCTACTTGTCATGCTCAAAGCATAAGATACATCCGGCCTAGTACATATCATGGCATACATGATGGACCCAATTGCCGAAGCATATGGAACATCATTCATTTTCTCACGCTCATCTTTTGTCTTAGGACATTGAGTCTTGCTTAGATAAACTCCATGTAATACTGGCAAGGTTCCTCTCTTAGAATTTTCCATGCAGAATCTTCTAATGACCTTGTCAATGTATGTACTTTGGCTTAATCCAATTAGCTTCCTTGATCTATCTCTGTAGATCTTAATGCCAAGTATATATGCGGCTTCACCCATATCTTTCATTGCGAAGCACATTCCTAACCAAGTCTTTAACGACTGAAGTGTAGGAATGTCATTTCCAATGAGTAATATGTCATCCACATATAAAATAAGGAATAGCACTATGCTCCCACTAATCTTCTTGTATACACAAGGTTCATCTTCATTCTTGATGAATCCAAACTCTTTAACCGATTCATCAAAATGGAGATTCCAACTCCTAGAAGCTTGCTTCAATCCATAGATGAATCTTTGCAATTTGCATACCTTAGAATCTTGTTCAAAACCTTCTGGTTGTGTCATATACACATCCTCTTGTAGCTTTCCATTTAGGAAAGCGGTTTTGACATCCATTTGCCATATTTCATAGTCATGATATGCGGCAATGGCAAGCAAAATTCTTATAGACTTGATCATTGCTACGGGTGAAAAGGTTTCATCATAGTCAATACCATGAACTTGCCTATAACCTTTCGCTACAAGTCTAGCTTTGTAAGTATGCACCTTCCCATCCATGTCAGTCTTCTTCTTGAAAACCCATTTGCATCCTATGGTTTTTACACCTTCGGGCGCAACAATCAAGTTTCAAACTTGATTATCTTGTATGGATTGTAATTCAGATTTCATAGCTCCAAGCCATTTATCTGAATCAGGAGAAGACATCGCCTCTTGGTAGGTGGTCGGTTCATCATTCTTAATTATTTCCACCTCATTACTATCCGTTACGAGAAATCCATATCTCTCGGGCTCGGATCGTAACCTACTAGATCTGTGAGTTACTTGTGTAGTTTGAACAGGTTCCATAACTCCTTGTGGTTCTTGTTCTTGTTCCACTATCGGTTCAATGTCATTTTCTGGGTCTCAAATTTCTTCAAGATTTATTTTACTCCCACTGATTTCTTTGGAGAGAAACTCTTTCTCTAGAAAGACACCAGTTCGGGCAACAAAAACATTGTTGTCCGTTTGGTTGTAAAAGTAATATCCTTTAGTTTCCTTAGGATATCCCATGAAAATACATTTATCAGATTTGTGTGTAAGTTTTTCTGAGACAAGTCTTTTGACAAAAGCTTCACAACCCCAAATCTTCATGAAAGACAGACAAGGCTTCTTTCCGCTTCAAATTTCATATGGAGTCTTTTGAACCGATTTAGTTGGAACACGATTCAGTGTGAAAGCAGCGGTTTCTAGAGCGTAACCCCAAAATGATATTGGAAGATCAACTTGACTCATCATTGATCGAACCATGTCTAACAAAGTCCGATTTCTCCTCTCGGACACACCGTTCCATTGTGGTGTTCCGGGTGGAGTCAATTGTGAAACTATTCCACAATTGTTTAGATGATCATCAAATTCATGACTCAAGTACTCTCCACCTCGATCTGATCGAAGTGCCTTAATACTTTTGCCAAGTTGTTTTTCAACTTAATTTTGAAATATTCTAAATATCTCAAATGCTTCACTTTTATGTTTCATTAGGTAAACATACCCAAATCTACTATAATCATCAGTGAAGGTTATGAAGTATTGAAATCCTCCCCTAGCATTGCTAGTTAATGGTCCGCATACATCGGAATGTATCAACCCCAATAAGTCGCTTGCCCTTTCACCTAGCTTGGTAAAAGGTGTCTTAGTCATTTTTTCAATAAGACACGACTCACAAGTGTCATATGACCCAAGGTCACATGAACCTAAGAGACCGTCCGCATGGAGTTTTGAGATACGCTTCTCATTAATATGACCAAGACGGCAATGCCACAAATAAGAATGATTTACATCATTAGGTTTAGATTTTTTATTTATATGATAGACATTTTCATTATTTTCATTCTTGACATCCAAGATATAAAGGCCATTAAATGAATTTGCAATACCATAAAGCACATCATTTAAATAAATAGAAAATTTCTTATTCTCAATAAGAAACTTAAAACCTTCATTATCCAAACAAGAAATTGAAATAATATTTCTACTTAAATCCGGTACATAATAGCAATTGTTCAAAACAAGTATTAAACCGGAAGGTAAAGTGATTTCATAAGTCCCTACGGCTAATGCAGCAACTCTTGCTCCATTCCCCACGTGTAGGTCTACTTCACCCTCTTTAAGCAGTATCCTATTCTTTAGTCCCTGCACATTTAAATAAATGTGAGAACCACATCCGGTATCCAATACCCAAGAATCAGTGGGAGAAAGGAGAATATCTATCATATAGATACTTGAAGTCGACGCAGCCTTGCTGCCCTTCTTCTTCTTTTGCTCTTCCAAGAAAGCCTTGCAATTACGTTTCCAATGACCAATTTCTTGACAATGGAAACAAATTGCATCCTTTTGTGTATCGGGTTTTGCCTCAGAAGCCTTGGCAACCTTTTCCTTGCTTATCTTAGGTTTGACAACTTTTGCCTTACCCTTTCTTTTGGCATTAGCCTTCTTCCCATTATGAACCAAGAGCACAGGAGAAACTTTCTCCACAATCTTCATCTCCGCAGTTTTAAGCATCATATGCAACTCGGAGAGATTCTTATCCATTCCATGCATATTATAATTCATCACAAACTGATTATAACTTTTAGGCAATGAATTAAGAATGAGATTCGTGGCTAGCTCCAATGGGATTGGATAGCCAAGTTTCTCAAGATGCTCTACATAACCTTTCATTTTAAGCATGTGAGGACTCACTTGTTGCCCTTCATTCATTTTGCAAGAAGTGAATGCAACAACGGTCTTGTACCTCTCTTGCCTAGCTTGCTCTTGAAACATGGCTCTCAACTCCACGCCTATCTCATAGGCTTCTAAATGTTCCAAACTTTGTTGGAGTTTTGAGCACATAGTAGCAAGCATGAGACAACTTACATCTCTAGAATCATTACGATGTTTCTTGTAACTGTCTCTTTCTGCCCTAGGGGCAGTAGGTTCTGGTTCAGCAGGAAGAGGCCCATCGAGAATGTACAACTTATCTTCTTGCCTAAGAACAATTCTTAGGCTACGGATTCAATCCATAAAGTTCATACCATTCTCTTGGAGCTTATCCTTCTCAAGGATCGACCGCAACGAAATTGATTGAGTGTTGTTAGTCATTATCTACAATTATGCAAAATTTCCAAAATTTAATAAGTACCGATTTCGTTAAAGAAATAAACAATGTATTTTTCCAAAAAAAAAAATACTCCCACTAAATTATATAACCTTCTTATACATCCAATGTATAATATAATTTAAATGGGTTCAGATCCAACTTTAATTTAATTTTAAGTACGCTTTGGCGCACCGCTCAAAATCAAATTAATTAGGTAGGCAACTCTTGTCAATCATATCTCATATGACTCTTAGTTCCTTTCATGAGATTCTTTAAGAAATCCAATTTCAAAAAGCATGTTAAATCTCATCTTTGCCTTAAGCCCAAAACTGTTTTGACGCTTAATTAAGTCCAACCATTTTAAACGCATAGGAAACTCTTATTCACTCATCTTGCTTATACATGAATAAAATCAATGCACCTCGCTTTGGCGATCCCACACAAAATTACCCATGTATAAACAAGTGTTTTAATCATGGCATGGCAAAAAGGACTTAAAACTTTCTTTGAAGGTTCATCACATATAGCATACAACACATTTATGAGCACATAATATAAACATGTCACGCATCAAGTTTAGCCAATAGTGGTTCTCCATTAATTTAAGCATTATATTTATGTGTCATTAGTTTCTCTATAATTATGAGGATGAGATTATTTGAACTTTGGTTATCATCTCCAAATCAAGACAACAAGAAGTGCGGCCGAAACTAAGCCATAAGGCATCCACAATTCCGCACTAATTCAAGAAACCAAGAAAGTAGTCCATGTGGCCGAAACTAAGCAATAGATGATCTCGATGAACGTAGGCCAATTGCATCCACAATTCCACATGGATCTCCAATCATTGAATCAAGAATTTTGTTTCTCAATTTTAGCAATTATGAACTCTTCATAATTCTAACTTCGTTTTGTCTTTGAAACCTTGATTACGATCAAGTTTGGGAAACACAATCTCGATGAACGTAGATTAGCCATCCAAACCTTGAACCAATATTAGAATCACAAGATCAAAAAAAATAGGAAAATCAAACCCCAAGATCCGCACCCAAACCAACTGCCCTAAACTCGCTCCAAACCAGCAGGTCCCGCCGGGTCTTGTCACTGGTCCGGTCGGACCTTTTCGAAAAATTCCAGATTCTGATTCTGACCAAAACAAAGAACAGAACCCCGCTCCAAACCATATGGTCTGGCCGGGTCCTTCCTTTGGTCCGGTCGGACCTACGCCAAAATCCCAAAAATTTTAAAGTTCGAAAATTTGTCTCAAAATTGTTTTTCCCTGATTATCAAAACTTTGATCCAATCAGAAATTGATAACCTAAACAATTTTAAATCCAACATAATTTTTATTGCGATTGAATCGTGCGAATAATGTTTATAAAACAATAAACCACATAAAATCATATAACACATAAACATCATAATCCAATATTCATATCATGCTAGGCACATAAACAAGCAATTTATATACAAATAACATGATCTAGTATTGAAGTAATCAACATAAACGGGGCTCTGATACCACTGTTGGGTTTCAGAGTAACATGCGCAGTGGAAAATAGCATTTAAAATTTTACTAGAAACCCAAAGCCATAGATCCGTTCATATGATTATATCAAATACATACAATATGAATACTAGAATACTAACCCTTGATGACTTTTATTTCTAGCCTTTGATCTTGGTGGAGATTTAGAAACTTGATCACAAACACAAAGCTTGAACACGAACTTTGAAGATGATGAGTTTCACCCTCTAGCGGTATCCACACCACGAACGAATATGAAGAAGCTTCTTGATCTTGGTTGCTAGACCAAAATTGTGAAAAACGTTTTCACAATTAATATGAACTATATGGAATATAATTTGTGTATAATTTTGTTCTTCAATTAATGATCTCTTAGAACAAAATAATTCTCTCAAAAACTCTTTTGGAGGCTTGCAAAAACACATCGACTGATTAGGGATGAATTAGGGTTGTTTATATACAAGTTAGACCTATTCCAAATAGGTAACTTATGTCTAAACCTGCAAGAAAACGGATTAAGGAAGTTTCCTCCCGAAACCGACTGGTCCGGCCGGGTATGGCAAGCGGTCCGACCGGACCATGCCAGGTCCGCCTGGGTCCTTACACTGGTCCGCTCGGACCTTCTCTGTTTCCAGTTTTCTTCTTCTAATTCTTTAAATCCCTCAATGGTCCTTCGATCCAATATTCCAATATAGTCCATTTTGGATTCGTTCTATTGTGTGTGACCCTCTAGGATTATACTAAGTTGGCAATGGGTTCAAACATGAAACCATAAGATATGATTAGGTTCTAGCAAACCGTCATACCTACCCAAATAGTATAACTAGATACAAGTTTGCATTCCTTTAGAATATGTCACAATCCTTTTGTCCACGATGTCATTGAACACAAGTCATGGTCAACGAGTCAACTTGTCTTTGTTCAATACTTTCTCGATTCCAAATATGTTGATAATCCAAATGACATTGATCCAATCAATTCATTTGAGTCCGGCCGAACATTTTCATCAACATCAGTCCTACGAGAGGCCAAAGCTTGACATCTCTCCGTAGAGGGACAAATCCATTTAGCTTATTATTCTTCCCAACGTGAATCCGATTATGCCAATCATACCCTTTATAACTACCCTATTAAAGGTAGCGTTTGAATATGTCAAACATAATGTTCATCAAGTGGAAGACCATAATAACTACATGTCTAAGTGTAGATACCCCGGGGAACCACGGCTTGGCTTGAGCGGTGAATTATCCTAGGATGTCTAACTTGTTTTAGATTGTTTAGAGTCGCCACCTATGTTTTGAGGAACATAAGAAAAACCTATCGATTGTAGCCTAAGTTTGATTACGAAAACAGAGATTCTTTGTTTTGAAGTCCGGGGGTTAGATTACGAGATGGGAAGTACCGAAACACCCATCTCGCCCAACTTAAGTTGGTCTTGCTTGATCAAAATCTACATGAATGAAAATGTTCTTCTTCTTCTTCTTTAAGTCATAAAAAGGGGGTTTAAAATAGGATTTGGAATGTAGGAGATAACTCCTTAACCAACCTCAATGAGATGAGGTGATCATTAGAGTCATGTCCTAAAATGATTTGGGTGATTGCACATTTGATTAGAGTAAAAAAGAGAGAGGAGATGAAATAGAAAAGAAAGGAAAAGATGGACTTTTACCTACGATTTGAAGACCTTCAAGTATTGCTTGATGAAATCCTTGGAGAACTTTTAGAAAGTGATTTTGGTATAGTTTTTGTAAGTTCAATTTTTGGTCCTTGAAAATGGAGGTAAAGGGAGGTTTTTATAGGTGAAAGAGGGGTGTTTTTGGTGCCAAAACTCAGTCACCAAGAAATCCTTCCCGGGCAAAATCCTGTAAATTGAGCAAGGGAGGGAATCCTGACCAGAAATCTGTAACTGACGCCCAGAGGCGCGCGCTTCCTGCTTTGGGGGCGGGAGGCGCGCGCGCCTGGCTCCTCCTGTCGGAGGCGCGCGACTCAGAGAGGGCAATTTTGACAGAATGGACTAGAAATTCAGCCCTGTTATTCAGTTTAGTCCCTGGACTTAACGAAGTCAGTCAGGAACTTAACGGAAGTGACAGAAACTAACGAGAAACACTTAAAATGGGGAGAGACACAAAATCAAATGTGCAATCGGGGTGAGCGGTCCAAGGCGGGGTGTCTACAGAGCCCCTCGGCGACGTGGACTGCAAAGCAAAACGCGTCGACGAAAGTTAAAAACACCCGCCGAGGACATCACCAAGAGAAGGCAAAGACTCGATGAAAGCAGGAATTTGAAATTGCGAGAGATAGTGGTGCGCTCCCTGTGTGAGCGGCTTTTGTTGATAGAGGGGGTGGCATGATCCGTTGGGTGAAACCTGCCGGCTGAATGTCTTGAATGAGTCCGTTAGTGAACCCTTGTTGACGAATCCGTTAGTGAATCCGTTTGATGAATCCGTTAGTGAATCCCTTGGATGAGTCCGTTGGTGAACCCTTGTTGACGAATCCGTTGGTGAATCCGTTTGATGAATCCGTTAGTGAATCCCTTGGATGAGTCCGTTGGTGAACCCTTGTTGACGAATCCATTAGTGAATCCGTTTGATGAATCCGTTAGTGAATCCCTTGGATGAGTCCATTGGTGAACCCGTTTGATGAATCCGTTAGTGAATCCCTTGGATGAGTCCGGTTGTGAACCCTTGTTGACGAATCCGTTAGTGAATCCGTTTGATGAATCCGTTAGTGAATCCCTTAGATGAGTCCGTTGGTGAACCCTTGTTGACGAATCCGTTAGTGAATCCGTTTGATGAATCCATTAGTGATTCCCTTGGATGAGTCCGTTGGTGAACCCTTGTTGACGAATCCGTTAGTGAATCCGTTTGATGAATCCGTTAGTGAATCCCTTGGATGAGTCCGTTGGTGAACCCTTGTTGACGAATCCGTTAGTGAATCCGTTTGATGAATCCGTTAGTGAATCCCTTGGATGAGTCCGTTGGTGAACCCTTGTTGACGAATCCGTTAGTGAATCCGTTTGATGAATCCGTTAGTGAATCCCTTGGATGAGTCCGTTGGTGAACCCTTGTTGACGAATCCGTTAGTGAATCCGTTTGATGAATCCGTTAGTGAATCCCTTGGATGAGTCCGTTGGTGAACCCTTGTTGACGAATCCGTTAGTGAATCCGTTTGATGAATCCGTTAGTGAATCCCTTGGATGAGTCCGTTGGTGAACCCTTGTTGACGAATCCGTTAGTGAATCCGTTTGATGAATCCGTTAGTGAATCCCTTGGATGAGTCCGTTGGTGAACCCTTGTTGACGAATCCGTTAGTGAATCTGTTTGATGAAATATTGCTTTGAAGTCTCGTGCCATTTGGAGTCACACTTGACTTTTTTTTTTTTTTTTTTTGAATTGTGTGGTACGGGCACAGTTGACCGCGACCAGAAAAATGTTCCTGCTGGGGATGAAATGCTGAGATTGACTCTGGAGGGGGGTGTGGCACCCGTGACAGAACTTAGGGAGTTCGGAATTTTGAAGAGGACAACCTACTTTTGAGTGGGAGTTTCTATCCTACTTTCGATTTTTGACATGCCTTAAGGGCGGACTAGAAAAAGGTGTGCCCAACTGGGTGTCCGAGGATCGGGACAGTGTCTTGATTTAGGCTGGAGATCTCTGACAAGGCCCTTTTCTTGAAGCGATTTAGACCTGGGAGGCGCGCGCCTTCCTATGTAGGCTTGTGACGCGCGCGCACTTCAGACTGCTGGCGGGTGGCGCGCGCGTCTGGGAGGCGGAATTCCGGGCTTGACATTTGCTGACCAAAAGAGCCCCCAACAGCTATAATATCATCTTCTGTTCGACCACTTGATTCTCACAGCTCCTTTCTGCCATTTTTGAACATCATATTATTGCTTAACTTTGCTTGCGATCAACATTCTCTATGGCTTCCAATTCTTTTGCCCTTGATGCCAAGGTTGTTAGTGAGTATGAAAAGGACTTGGGCACTTTTGTGTATTCTTTTAAGACCCATCCCAAGAAGGCCTTCATTAAAGACTTCGGGTTCCGAATTCTTTTCACTTTGCGGACGTTGAAACCGGATTGGGATTTGTTGAGAGCTGCTGCGGCTTTCTGGGATTGCGACAGCCATACTTTCAACCTTTCAGCTAATGAAATGGTGCCGACTGTTGACGATTTCGGGGCCATCCTTGGCATGCCTTTGACCGGTCGGATTGCCGTCCCTAAATATCACCGTGGTGCCGTCGACTCTTGGGTTGAGTTACTGAATCTCCCTGTTGAGGAAGTGAGGAAGATGTTGCACGGTACCGTGATTGACATAACTGAGTTGCCGATGTTCTTCAGTTTACACTCGGAGGACCCGGTGGTTCAATCTTTCAAAAGAAATGCCATGGCCGTTTGTCTCTTCAGCGAAGTACTGTTTGTTACACCTTTTGGGACTGCGGACGCGCAGTTGGCTGAGATTATTTTGCAAGCTAAGGACCAGCAATTTAGTGTAATCCCTCTTATTGTAGGGGAGACGTTGCACGGCCTTGATGAGTTACACAGGACGGGCAAGATGTCTCGGGGAAGCCCTTTGCTCTTGAACATATGCCTCCGGGAACACTTCAAGATTTATTCCCCGGATGGTGATTTGTCTCCCTTTGCTGTTCATAGGAGGAAGTTGTTGATCCGTGATTTATCTGAATATGGTTGGAAGAAATTCTTTGCTTCTCGGGTGACCGTTGATATTGAGTGGTGTCCTCCTTCTTAGGGTCTTCGTCCTTTTGTGGAATGGACTCTTGGTTTTCAGCACGTGGTTGTACCCGGTTTGAGAGATTCTTCATTTTATCAGCCAGAGCGGGTTCTGCGGCAGTTCGGTCTCCAACAGACAATTCCTTTTCCGAGGGATGGAATGCTTCGTCCAGTTGCTTACATGGGTCCTGACTTCTCGAGTGAGCTTCAGTCGGCTTGGGGAGATGACCGCAATCGTTGGGCTTTCGCTCCTCTGTATCGGGGGAGTGTCTTCTTCCCGAGAGCTACTTGGACTATTTATTTGGCACCCTTTACCGTGGCATCCCTTGGGTTGATGTGCTTCGTGCCGAGTTGTTGGGACAGGGTTTTGAGCCTAGCAGCACTTTGAGATATAGGGAGGCTGCTGCTGATTCGAGTAACATTCTCGCTGACCCTTTCGGTACTCCTTTGGATGACTTTTATTGTAGGAGACGTGTTGCAGCACAGAAGGTTTCGGTGCGTATTAGTGCTCCTTTGTTACCCAAGAAGAAAAGGATTGAGAGACGATCGGGTGGTCCTTCGAAAGCTAAGAGAAAATTGGATTTTTCTTAGTACCCTAAGAGATTGCAATTAGACCACTTTGTTTTAGGATTTAATGTTTTGATGTTTTTTGTTGCTCAATAAGTCCGTTGTAATGGTTTGAATAATTTATTGAATGAATAAAAATTGCATTTTGTTATTTGAAGTGAATTGGGTATTTTTGATAAGTTTTAGACCGCACCCGAAGGTTGCCTACGTTCCTCCAGTTGGGAGGCTCAGGTCTTCGTAGTTCAAACAAACAAAGACCATTTTTTTTTTATTTTTTTTTGTGCACCCTGTTTTTTGCCTAGACCGCCCTTGCGGGTTTTCAATCTAGCGGGCTTCTTTTTTGCACGTGCTCTAATTTTTGCCTAGGCCGTCCTTGCGGGTTTTCAACCTAGCGAGCGATTTTTTTTTTTTTAATTTTTTTTTTTTAATTGTCTTTGTTTATTAAGCGTAGAACCTCTTGAGCTTGTCGAGGTTGACCTCCTTTGGCAGCTGGTCACCATCTAAATCCACGAGCCGGACTGCACCACCGCTTAGTATCTTTTTGACCACGTACGGACCGATCCATCGGGGTCCCCATTTCCCCAGGGGATTCATGGCATTAGGAGGATGTTGTCTTAAGACCAAATCTCCCACATTGATGTTTCGAGGCTTCACTTTTTTGTTGAAAGCTCTTGCCATCCTTTGCTGATATGCCCTCGTGCGTTCGAGTGCTCTTAACCTTTTCTCGTCGAGTAAGGCTAGCTGTTCGTATCGACTTTGCATCCAGTTGACCTCGTTGACTTGATTCTCGAGGAGGACCCGTAGAGATGGGACTTCAAGTTCGATAGGGAGTACGGCTTCAGAACCATAGACCAATGCATAAGGAGTTTCTCCTGTTGCGGACCGTATGGATGTGCGGTAGCCCCACAATGCTAATGGTAGCTTCTCGGGCCAATCCCTTCCTGTTGAGGCCATTTTCTTGACGATGGTCTCGATGGTCTTATTTGCTGCTTCGACTGCGCCATTTGCTTGGGGCCGGTAAGGAGATGACTTGTGCTTGGTGATCTTGTATTCCACCAAAAGTGCATCCATTTCCTTCTCAAAGTGAGAGCCGTTGTCGGAAATGATTTCATGAGGCACGCCGTATCGGTGCATGATATTAATCTTTACAAATTCGGCCACTTTTTTGGCGTTGAGGGTTCGATAGGCTTGTGCTTCGACCCACTTTGTGAAGTAGTCGACTGCCACTAGGACGAATGACTGCCCATTGCTCCCGGCAGGATGAACTTTACCGATGATGTCTATCCCCCAACAAGAGAAAGGCCAAGGTGTGACCATGTTGTAAAGTTGTGAGGGTGGAGCATGTTGCAGATTAGCGTGGAATTGGCACTTGGCACACCTTTTGACTTTCTCGATACAGTCTCGTTCCATAGTGCTCCAATAGTAACCAATGCGAAGTATCTTCTTGACTAGCATAAACCCATTCATGTGGGGTCCACATTCTCCTTCGTGCACTTCACACCTTATCTCTTGAGCTTCGGTCTCATTGGCGCATAGGAGATTGATCCCGTCGTGGTGCCTTTTATAGACTCGGTCCCCAATCAGTACGTACCGAGAGGCTATCCTTTGCAGAGCTGCTTGAGACTTCTTATTGCTATTCTCGGGATAAGTGCCTTCTTTGAGGAAGTTCATGATATCCGAATACCACGGAGAGTTTGTTTGCATCTCGTTAATCTCGATACTCATGCAATATGCCGGACTGTTCCTTCGAGTAATTTTGAAGGGCTTCACCATTTTCCCTTTGGACATTTCGACTAATGAAGCTATAGTGGCCAGTGCATCGGCGAAGCAAATTCTTATCCCTTGGTAGGTAGTTGAAAGTGATCTCTTGGAATTGTTCAACCAGTTCTTCAAGGTGCTGACCATATTGTTGGAGAGTCGGGTCTTGGGTTCGCCATTTACCCGTTGCTGATTGATAAGGAGCAAAGAGTCGCCGAACACTTCTAGTTCCGTGACGTTTCTTTCGAGAGCTGCTTCGAGCCCTACTATGCACGCTTCGTACTCGGCAATGTTGTTGGTAGCTTCGAATTCCAGGCGGATGGCAATGGGAGTGTAGATGTCTTTTGGATCGACAAGCAATACCCCTATGCCAAAACCGTGTTTATTGGCGGCGCCATTGAAAAAAAGTTGCCACTTAATTTCCTCGGTTGCAGTACAAATTAAATGCTCGTCGGGGAACTGTACATCTTCCCCCTTCACTTCGTCACACGGGAATTCGGCAAGCTGGTCACTGAACACTTTCCCCCTGACGGATTTTAGTGTGACGTAAGTGATATCATAGCCGGCGAGCATGAAGTACCATTTGGCTATTCTTGTTGACATGAAAGGCTTCTCGAAGATGTAGCGGAGCGGGTCCACCTTTGCTACTAGCTTGATCGGAAAAGCTTCCATATAGTGTTTGAGCTTTTGAGTGACCCAAACCAACGCTGCGCATGACTTCTCTAAGACAGAGTATTCTTTTCGCCTCCTTGGAATCGGCGACTGACAAAATAAATGGCGTTCTCCTTTGTGGACTCTCGTTGCTCTTGTGCTAACATAGCCCCTAGGGCTTCATCATTGACAGTGAGATAGAGCAACAGAGGTTTCTCTTTGTGCGGCGGAACTAGAACAGGAGGGCACGTTAAATAATGCTTCACTTGGTCGAAGGCTTCTTGGCACGCATCGGTCCATTCTAGAGCCACATTCTTCTTGAGTAGCTTGAAGATTGGCTCGTACATGGAAGTGAGTTGGTGCACAAACCGACTGATGTATTGTAGTCTGCCCATGAAACCTTTAATCTCTTTCTGCGTCTTTGGAGGAGGCATGTCAATGATTGCCTTGATTTTGGAGGGGTCTACTTCAATTCCCCTTTCAGTGACCATATAACCAAGAACTTTGCCTCGGATAACCCCGAACGTGCACTTTGCAGGGTTGAGCCTCATCTTGTGTTGACGAAGCCTTTCGAAAAACTTGCGGAGATCGATTAAATGTTGACCATCGGCCCCTTTGGAGTGAATGATCATGTCGTCCACATAGACCTCGATTTCTTTGTGAATCATATCGTGGAACAAGTCTGTCACGGCTCTGGTAGGAAGCCCCAGCGTTTCTTAACCCAAATGGCATGACTGTGTAGCAAAAGGTACCCCATAGTGTTGTGAAGGCTGTCTTATGTTGATCTTCCTCGGCCATAAGAATCTGATTGTACCCAGCGAACCCATCCACGAATGAGCGGACCTCGTAGGCAGCAGTGGAGTCGACTAGCATGTCGATATTAGGGAGTGGAAAATCGTCCTTTGGGGAAGCTTTGTTTAAATCCCGGAAGTCTACACAAACTCGAACCTTGCCGTTCGCCTTCCTGACTGTCACAATGTTGGCTAACCATGTCGGATACTCGATGACGTTGATGAAACCCACACTGAGGTCTCTTCTTTGACCTGCAGAGACCATTCTGGCTTGATCTTTCTGAGCTTCTGCTTTACTGGCCTGGCATCTTCTCTGATCGGAATCTTGTGCTCCGCTACCTTTCTGTCTAAACCCGGCATGTCTTTGTATGACCATGCGAACACATCCACGAACTCCCGTAGTAATGCAGTCAATCTGTCTCTGTCGTCTCCCTTGAAGAAGCTTCCAATCTTGGTTTCTTTTGGCTTTTCTTTGGTACCCAGATTAACAACATGCAATTCTTCGTCAGCCTTTGGACCATTCTCGCCACGACTACGGACTTGTTGAGCAAGTTCATTTAAGTATGTTGTGTTTTTGTGGTCTATTTCATCATAATTTGAATCGTTATTAACTTGTTTGTTAAGTTCATTATTAGTTAATTCATCATTTATGATGTTTGCAATCTCAGGGTACTCAAAAATATCAAATTTTTCATTAGCAAAGAAAGGAAACACACGCTCGGCTATGGCCTCCAAATCCTCTTGGGTGAGGGTATTAGAGACACTCTCGGACTCGAAAGTAAGTGTGAGTTGCTCTTCCTTTGTTGCTGTGCGGGGTATGCAACCCATTTCTTGGACTAAGAATTCCTCGGATACCATGGGCCCTTTTGTTGAATACCAATTGTTGATCGGCTCGGAGCTTGGCGGGATCTCACTGATAGTCTCGTTCATGATGACGGTGTCATGGATGGCGTTAACTTGGCATTCATTCATCATGGCAAGCTCTTCAAACATGGAGGCTAAGTCGGTCAGTTCTTCCCCCACGGTGATTTCTGTCTCGGACTCTATAGTCATCTTCCCCACCATTCACGGGGCGACATGGGAGTTGCTTCCCTTTCGGATTTCTGGATCTCACAATCGGAGAAGATTTCGAGGCCGGGCTTTTTGACACCTTTATTGTTAACCCACGGCTCGGGAGAGATCATGTATGGAATGTCTTCCCCTTGGCGGACAAAATAACCATTCAATGTCTTGCGGTAAGGCCTTAGATTAGGGACTTCATAGTGACGGGCTTCTTTACGAGCTCGGGCCTTTTCGTTCTTGATTGCTTGCTCTTGTTTCAAGTCTTCTTTGGAAGGCTCATACCCCAAACCGAAGGTGTTCTTGACAAATGGGACTTGCACGGGATGTAGGATTCCTTGTTGATATTTCCCTAAGCCTAAACCAGGGAAGTAGTCCATATTCCTCATCATGCGGAGGACTTTGTGATTGCTGGGGGTCCATGGTCCGTTTCCCCCTTCTTTATCAATGGCGTTGATTGAGACGCCGGAGAGAGTGGAGTCTGGTAGACCATGCTGAACTTGGTGGACGGGCTCACCTTTTCTGTGGATAGTGATGTTTTCAGCCATTACGGTCACTATTTCATCACCATTTCGGATCTTGACACATTGGTGGAGAGTTGACGGTACGGCATTAGCACTATGAATCCACGGTCGACCCAACAGTAAGTTGAACGAGGCCGGGATATCAAGCACTTGGAATGGAACGGACATGACCATTCTCCCAAACTCAATGTCTATTTCGATCATACCCATGATTGTACGGGCGGTGCTGTCATAACCTCGGATTACTTGAGTAGAAGGCCTCAAATCAGAATCCTTAAGCCCCAGTATGCCCATGATTCTACCAGGCATGAGATTGAGCGCGGAACCACCGTCCACTAAGACTCTTGAGATGGGCCTCCCCCTTGCTCGTACCTTGAGGTAAATAGCTTCGTTGTGGTCGGAACCAAACGGTGGAAGGTCCATATCGGCAAAGGTGATGACGTTGCTAAAATGAATGTGACCAATCATTTCCGTGAGGTCCTCGGGAGTAGTATCGGGAGAGACTGATGTATCATCGAGATTGCGGATAATAAGATCTCGGTGTTTCTTGGAGGATGCAATGAGGTCCCAAATAGAGATGTTGGCTTGAGTTTTCTTGAGTTGGACAAGTAGAGGATCTTCGGGAGCGTTGTGAGCTTGCGGCTTTTGAGAAGAGGAGCTCGGTGCGGAAGTGGAAGGGTTGCTTGCTATGACTCGACCGGATCGAGTTATCATGTTGACGTTCCCATCTTGCTTCTTTTTCCTATTCTCTAGTACTTCCCTCATTACCTCATCGTAAGTCACTGCATAACAAGAATTGTCAAGTTTATTCATAACATTGGGGCCCCCATTCACAATTGGGATTGAATGGGTGGTCCCCTCGAGTTCTCCTATCTCTATTACATTGACATGCTCGTCATTAGTCACTAAAATTCTTTCTTATCTATGAGATCTTGAATGACATTGCGGAGAACGAAGCATTCCTCGGTGGTGTGGCCACTATATTGGTGGTAGCCACAATATTTGTGGTGAGCATGATTGGAGTGGATCGTCTTGGGTTGGTACCCTTGCACGGGTGTGACTTGACCCTTTGCCTTGAGGACCTCGAACACTTCGGTTTGAGTCATGCCTTGGAGAGGCGTGTAGACACGGTCACTTCGGGACTTCTTCCCTTGAGGTGGAGGAACCTTTTTGTAATTCCCCTTGTCAATAGTGACGGCGTTGACCGAGGCCTCTTTTGTGGAGTTGGAAGCGGCCTTGTAGCGGTAAGTAAGAGTGGTCTTCTTAATCTCCTTGAGCAAGTCATCCATGCGTACCCCCGCCTCATACATTTGGGAGAAGTCGGAGTAGCAAGCCCCACTTAGGTGAGTGCGGAGATCAATCTTGAGACACTTGAGAAATATGTCCATTTGCTCTTTTGTGTTCGGCCTCTCAACAATTTCAGAGAGTTTGTCATTCCATCTCCTTGTGAAGTCGATGAAGGACTCATTGTCTCGTTGAGTAGTGTTCTCTAGCTCTTTCCTTGTGGGCCGGTGAGTGGTGTTGCCTTGGTATTGGTTCTTGAAGGCAAGCATGGCGGAGTCCCAATCAAGACGGACAGTGAGCGGGAGAGTAGCATACCAATCTTTTGCCGCCCCCTCGAGAGTGAGAGGAAAGCATTTAGCCATCACCTTGGTGGAGACCTTCTTTGGAACCATTGCCCAAATATAAGTCTCAATGTGAGCCATGGGACAAGAGTTGCCCTTGAATTTGCTTATGTCGGGCATCTTGAACTTATCGGGAAGAGCGGCCATAGTACTCATGAGGATGGATGATTGATAAAGGCTTGTGTCGGAGCCTTTCCCCATGTTGAGCCCATTGAATTTTTGGTCGATGTAGGCCATGATAGAATCCACCATTTTGGGCTCATTGTTCTCGGAACTTGGTTCCCCCATTTTCTTGGTGCGGGTGTTGACATAAGGACTCTTGAACAAACCCTCGGTCCATTCGGATTCATCATCATTGTTCTTGTTCTTTCCCTTGGCAAGGTTGGTGAGCTTTTCTTTCATTAGCTCCATTTCGGCCTCGTGGGCCTCCCTTTGGCTGTCGAGGTGGGATTGCCAAATGTCGTCTTTGCTTTGTGCCTCCTTGTTAAGGGTGGAGACTTGCTCTTGGAGGAGTTGGACCATAGTTGAGAGCTGTTCGAGAGACATGGTGTTGCTGCTGCCGGTCATGGTTGATGTTGGAGCTGTTGGAGTGATCTCTTCACGGACTAACCGATTTGCTGAATCCCGGTAGACTTTGTAAGTACCAATTGAACCTATATTGCAGAAGAGGCCCTTGTCAGTCTTGAGTAACACTTGCGGTCCATGAAGAGGCTTAGAACACACAGTTGGGCACACGACTCGAACCACATAAGAAAAGACTCTTTTTTTTTTTATAAGTCGGAGGGAACGAATCCCTTTTGGGGTTTCTAAGAAAATAATGGAATCGTCACACTAGTATATAGAACATCTCGCGGTCCCATATACTCATCGGATTCCATCGCGCTTGTGAATCCTACATGTATCGGGATTAGACTAAATTAATGTAGTAAAGCATACATGCGGGGACGGATTTTTATTTTCGTCAAAAATAACCACTTCTTGGGGATGGATTTTTATTGCGTCCCTTTCAACAAGTTGGCATGTATGATTTGAAGACATTAGTTTAGGGAAATCTCGGTACATGGAAACCGACTTGAGTCACGGAGTGTTAGACCCTAACTAGAATTGTGTGGTTTGTGCTCGGCTTGAATATGAGGCTCAAAGGTCACCCCCGGCATGTAGTCTTGAACTACGCCACGGGCTGAGGTTTACCGCTTCGAAAGAGCCAAGGTCTGGTGGAGCTTGAAACTTTCTAGGACGGGCCTCGACGGGTTTGGGGTTGGACTTGTGCGACTCGATAGTGAGCAGTTCATAGGAATATGTGCATGTAGTGTGAGGTCTAACAAGTGACAAAAAAAAAAAAATTATATTTTTTTTTTGAAAAGAAAGAAAAACACACAAAACACATAAGCACATAAAATTACAACTCCCGAATCACCCGTGTGACCGGTAAATAAAACACAAAATTAAAACAGTCCGAGGGTTCAATTCTGTTCTGATGCAGGCAACTGTGCCCACACCCCACTGTACTGCTCAGTCACTGAAACCTGTTTCTGTTCTGGAAACCAACCCAGAAGCGTGCGCCTCTGAGTGCTGATGTGGGACGTGCGCGCATGGCGAAATGCTTATGGGAGGCGCGCGCTTCTGGGGCACACATGTCAGAATGTCAGACTTTGGACTCAGGGGATTGCCCTGGTCCTATGTTTATATTGTAACCCCTGCAGAAGTGATTAGTGCAGAATAACAGAAGAAGAAGATGAAGAACATGAAGAAGTGGGCGATTCTGGTTCTTGATGCGGGATGCGCGCGCCTTAGGATTAAAAGGCCAGACTCGCGCGCCTCCCCCATCAGGAAACAGAATGCCCAGAAAAGATGTAGATTTCGATCAGAATGCAAGTTTAACCCTCAAATAGATGTCCCCAGCGGAGTCGCCACTGTAGATACCCCGGGGAACCACGGCTTGGCTTGAGCGGTGAATTATCCTAGGATATCTAACTTGTTTTAGATTGTTTAGAGTCGCCACCTATGTTTTGAGGAACATAAGAAAAACCTATCGATTGTAGCCTAAGTTTGATTACGAAAACAGAGATTCTTTGTTTTCAGGTCCGGGGGTTAGATTACGAGATGGGAAGTACCGAAACACCCATCTCGCCCAACTTAAGTTGGTCTTGCTTGATCAAAATCTACATGAATGAAAATGTTCTTCTTCTTCTTCTTTAAGTCATAAAAAGGGGGTTTAAAATAGGATTTGGAATGTAGGAGATAACTCCTTAACCAACCTCAATGAGATGAGGTGATCATTAGAGTCATGTCCCAAAATGATTTGGGTGATTGCACATTTGATTAGAGTAAAAAAGAGAGAGGAGATGAAATAGAAAAGAAAGGAAAAGATGGACTTTTACCTACGATTTGAAGACCTTCAAGTATTGCTTGATGAAATCCTTGGAGAACTTTTAGAAAGTGATTTTGGTATAGTTTTTGTAAGTTCAATTTTCGGTCCTTGAAAATGGAGGTAAAGAGAGGTTTTTATAGGTGAAAGAGGGGTGTTTTTGGTGCCAAAACTCAGTCACCAAGAAATCCTTCCCGGGCAAAATCCTGTAAATTGAGCAAGGGAGGGAATCCTGGCCAGAAATCTGTAACTGACGCCCAGAGGCGCGCGCTTCCTGCTTTGGGGGCGGGAGGCGCGCGCGCCTGGCTCCTCCTGTCGGAGGCGCGCGACTCAGAGAAGGCAATTTTGACAGAATGGACTAGAAAGTCAGCCCTGTTATTCAGTTTAGTCCCTGGACTTAACGAAGTCAGTCAGGAACTTAACGGAAGTGACAGAAACTAACGAGAAACAGTTAAAATGGGGAGAGACACAAAATCAAATGTGCAATCGGGGTGAGCGGTCCAAGGCGGGGTGTCTATACTAAGGATTCGAATGACACAACTAATATGAGATATATGTATGACATTGACCATGACATAAATCTCATAGAGCGGTTCATGTCCAGTACTAAACAAGTACCCATAAATCTAACATGATCATCCCATGATCATTTAGCCTTTATACTAATACCAAACAAGTAATAGGGACGGAGATTATTATATGTAAACATGAACAACAATAATAATCAAAACATCTCTTTATTAATATGAAATAAGTGATAACAATTACAACGTTTATTAAACGTGCCTAGGGCACCAACACCAACACCCCAACCCACAAATCCAATGGAGCGGTGGCCCTCACGTCATGGAAAGAAACCAAGCGAAAATCTGTTGAGATTTTTCCAAAATAACCCAATCTCAATCCAGCATCATACGAAACTGGTGATCCCAAGCGCAAAAATGTTCAAAGGACTGCAAATTATGGGTATTCATCAACCTCTAGAAGAATACACACTTCTCTCCGAGTTGCCACCTCTCCAGCCTTTCGAAATCACCAAGTTTTGTTTATACCACCGGGACGAAGGTCATGACACCAACGATTGTGTAGCCTTAGAAAGAAACATCCAAGACTCTATAGATAAAGGTATACTTACTAAATAGGGAGGATTTTGGTGCTACATGGAGAATGGTAGTCCGCAACCTCTGGAGTTCGACAAGCCCAGAATCAGAAGTGAAAGCAACATAATAGTGCCCCCGCACATGACTACAGAACGAATTCGCGACGTGTTGCAAGAGGTGGAGAAATTGAAATGGCAACTCTCAACTACCGAGACTCGAGATGCACCACAAGACTGACAGAAGATCTTCTCTGGAGGAGCAGTCAAGATGGCAGATTTGGATGGCAACCCGTTCAAGGAACCGGTCAACCTCAACACGCTCAAGCGCTACTACGACTAGTCCCCCTTATCTAAAAAAAATATATATATTATTATGTGCAAAAAGAAGCCCGATAGACTGAAAACCCGCAAGGGCGGTCTATGCAAAAAAAGGGCACGTACAAAGCTCGCTAGACTGAAACCCGAAAGGGTGGTCTAGGAAAAAGTTAGAGCATTCCCTCTTCTATCTCCCCTTTCTTAAAATAATTCTAGTCTAACTGGAATGAACTACAATGACCTGAGCCCCTTAGTCCTATTTGTAAAAGGGGAACGTAGGCAACCTTCCAAAGGTGTGGTCTAAAAAATAAATAAATATCCAAATTTGGCCAGAGAGCAATAAAAGGAGAATCTGTGTTTTCCAATAAAGCAAATAAACTTTTATTTCCACAATCATTGCACGTGACACTTATTTGATGAGTCTAAGCTCGATTAAACTCGCGACTACATAACCTGTTATGAAATTTAACTAACACTGAAATAAAATGAAATTAAAACTAATGTGTTTGCAATGACTGTGGATGGATACTCGGAACTACTCCTTAGCTACCGTCGTGCCGTCGGTCTCTTTCTTCTTTCTTAGCCCTCGGCGAACTGTTTTCTTGATAGGTTTCTCGCAAAATCTCTCCTTAAAGGCACTAACACTCTTGGTCTCACCTCGCAAAATCTCCCTGACCTTCCTCTTCCTCGGAGTCGTTGCCTCTTTTCCATCCCCATTGGCAATCCTTTTCCCTTTATTCTTCTCAAAGGTCAGCGCCTCCCTCATCCTTAATGAGATGCTCGAAGCACAGGTTCCCAATGTAGAGCCCTTTAGGTTCTCTAGAGTTTGCTTCATTTTGCCCAAGTCTCTCCTTATACCAAGTCAAATATTCTAGTGACAAATAGGTGTTGCGGGAGCGTGAAAGGAAAGTTATGCGCAAAAAGCCATCCTGACCCCAGATCTGAGACAAGAGGATCGAAGCACTAGCATCTAAATAAAGAACCTTGAAGGGAAACTTCGCCAAATTCTTATCCCAAGCCTCGGGGATAGTTTGATCCAATCCATACTGTCGGAGCACCCTCGTGGGATAATAAAATGTAGTCTCAGAAATCAGCAGAACGCGGATCATGTAAGACCCTATCTGCTTATTCCTCAAAGACTGGATCCGCCATATCGACACCACCCACTAAATGCTGTCAGTCACCAGTTCAGCTAGATAAACCTCCTAATCCCTGCATGACTTATGCTCGAACTATTCTAAAATACCCCTGCTATAGTAAACTCATGGAGAAACATTTCCAGACTGAGGTGGTTTATTCACGCTGAGCCTCTCCTGAAGCCACATGGTCAGTAATCTGTCACTGCCTCTCATCATGTCACCGTGCACAGCAAGTAGACAAATTCCACATATAACCTCTCCTAAGATGACCAGCACAATGTTGTGACCCAAACGAGCTCGAATCACCATATCTAAGCATTCCACACTGGCAAATCCAATTTGGACAGGGAAGAGAATCAAAGCAAACAAACACAAGGCAAGATGATCCAAAGCAATGGTGGAAGTAACATCCCTACGCATGAAATACCCAGGCATCCAAGAAAGGTCTACATGTTTGCCTCTGACATACCTACCAATGCTGTCCTCGATCACACCAAAGGTTACCAACCTCCTCTTCAATGGAATAGAATCAAAGGGCAAAGCTACCTCATCCTTCTCCTCACCTCCACAAAGTGCCATGAGGTCTTCATATGTGGGTGTTATTTCATTATAGGAGAAGTTGAACACATGGTTATTTTCATCCCAAAACTTGGCAGCAGCGCGCAAGAGATTCACATTCGGGTTCATGTGGGAGAGTGACCAAAGGCACTTTATGCCAAACCATTGGTTAAATTCTTTACGACAAGATCCAGAAATTTTTGCAGTCCACTTCTCCAAAGCTGTAATATAAATGCCTCTTTCAACTCTTGAAATCCTAGAATAATGGTCCATTGAGAAAGCAAGAAAAGAGAGTATTTAGACAAGAAAACAAGCAAAAGCTGCTGTTGGTGCGATTCTAGGACTGTTCAAACCTTGTTTAAGTAGGTTTCAGATTCCAATTCTTGTCAGGAAAAGGAAAAGCAAAGACGGCGTAAATCATGGCCAGGCGGCCATCTTCGCTCTTGGCCAGGCGGCCATCTTCGCCCTTGGCCACGCGGCCATTATCGCCTCATGCAGAATTTCAGCTCCATCCCCGAGATTAGTCACTCCCACATCGCAACGGATCCCATGCAGAATCCACGAATATGTACATACCCATCCCCGTGGCTCGTGCTGTAACGCCCATCCTTATTCTTGTTAAATTCCTGACTTACTTGATAAATTCTTAAACTTGCATATTATGTGCTAGTTTTACTTGAATTAATTTCTTAACTGCTTTAGAATATTAAAGTGGTTAAATGTCTAGTTTTGACTTTTGGGTCATTTGTGAAAATATGACTTTAGGGGCCTTTTTGTTAAAAGTGAACTTGAGGGGCTTCCTGGTCATTTCTTGAAAGTTGTTAAGGATAAACTTGTTTGTTTGCCTGGGATCTTCATTTTCCCCCAATTCTCAGCACGTTCTCTCTGTCTCAGAAAGCTAGGTTTAGGGTTTACCCTATTCTCGACTCCTCGAGTTTAATTATCCCTCTGTTCTTGATTCTGATCCCGGATAAATATTTGTGGCGTTGAATAGAGCGTTTCCAGCCGAACAGAAATAAGTTTGGTTGACTTTGATTTCGGAGTAGGTAAGTTATTAGCTCCCCCTTGCTTGTAATAACATGCATATATGTTATTCCTGATACTTGTGATTGTTAATTTTGTGTTTGGGGTGATTTTCGTGATACTTGTAAATTTGGGACAAAGGGAGTATTGAAAGACTTTGTAAATAGAATAAAATACACTTGAAATAAGTGTTCTGGTATGTTAAAATATCCCTCTTGATTGTTAGTAAATTATACTTATACTTTTGGGACGGTGAAATATTTAAATAGAATAAAAGAAAATTATTATATTACTTGTGGGACGGTAAAATTAATGAAAGTATCCCTACAGAAGTGTTCTGAGCATGTTAAAATGCATACTTGAATGTTAGGGAGTGTTAGTAAGTTTATACTCCTACTTGTGGGACGGTGAAATAATAAATTTCTTGAAAGAAATAAAATTTTGAATTCTAGTACCTTGGGCGACCGCCCATGTTTGGCCAGGCGACCGCGCATCCTATCTGAAACATTTTACTCTTGAAATGTCTTGTTTTGGGCGACCACCCATATGCTTTTGCGCGGCCGCACACCTGCCCTGATGAAAAAAAGTCTTGAATAAAGTTTGATTAAGCTAGACTTAATCCTTGTTAAGGCATAGAGCCTTAGTATAAAATGTCCTAGCAAGTGTATGTGTACCTTAAGGGCATCAAAACTTGGTCTTTAACATGATTACTCATTGAATTAAAATGAGAACTTGAATATAAGAGTAAGAACTCTTTTCTATGTCGTGAAAGTGCTACGAACAAGCACTAATGTGTTAAATGTGTCTTGATAGCAATGTTTGTGCACCTTAGGGGCATTAGAACAAAGTCTTGAACTAAAACATCCTAAGAATAGGATCAAGAACTTGTAAGATTAAAATGTATAACTCTTATACATGCTTGAATGTCCAAAGATTGGAATTATAACTTGAAGTATAAGACAATAAAATCTTGTACATGACTTGAACATCCAAAGAATTGGATTAAGACTTGAATATAAGATGATAAAATCTTGTACATGACTTGACACCAATACATGTGTATGGTAAGGAATTTGAAAGTGCTATGAACAAGCACTAACGTGTATGAGAAATGTTCTTGATATGTACGTGCAAACATTGCATATAGTTGCTTGATAACAATGTGACTTCTTGATTACTTGAAGCATGTTCCTTGATGAGCTAGTCCACTACTTTTGGATTAGTTCTACTCTCATAGTTCAAGTAAATACCTACTTGTGCATTCTTGTGTGAGTCCAGCTGGCCCTTACTTGTTCGGAGGTATATAGGTTCACGCTTATCATGAGGCTGGGGCCAAAGTGATAATCGGGGATCTATGTATCTGCGCTTGACCCCTTACTACAGGCCATAGTAAGGGCATAGCTTCCTTTATTAGAGCAATACGCCTGATAAAAGTGAATGCTAAACTCGTGAACACCTCGTGAATCTTGATCTTGGGAATGACACTGGTTACCGGGTCTTCTTATATACTGCATAAGCAGTTTCTTGATATTGATCGTGATTGTCAAAAGTAATACAAGCTACGACAACAATGGTATTCTTGGAAGGGACAAGGAAGGAAGCAATCTTTGTAACGTGATAACTTAGCCTTATGTGCTACTTGATTAGTTGGCTTAGCCTCTCATATACTTGTTACTTGATGATACTTGATACATGATTACTTGAGTATCTACTTGAATTGCATGATAACATGTCATGTAGTTGCATCTAATAGCTTACTGAGATTTATCTCACCCCGTTCCTTGTTAATTTGTTTTCCTTAGATCAAAGGAAGGCTAGTGATAGTGCGGAGTGAGGCTCGACATAGCTAGGAGCTTACTACGTAGGTTGTTATTCTTTTGGGGCTTGTGTCTTTTTACACTTTAGTAAGGACAATTTTTTATGGGTTATGTAATCCTTATTTTGGGGTAGACAGTCTTGTATAGTACTTGTTGTCTCTAGACATCTTGTAATGCCAGCTTATGCGCTAGGCATGTCTTCCGCTGTATGTAACCAAGTTTGGTTTTAATTTTCTTATCTAGAACTCGTGTTGTGAGCTATTTTAGCTCCTTACTCTAGAATATATATATCATGTCAGTTTGATTCTAGCAGGTATTATTCCTGTTTCTTGTTAGTTTCTTGATTCTTGTTAGTTATGCGCACCAGGTTCGAGGTTCTATTAGAGAATCCTGTGACTTGGGGCGTGTCAGTTGGTATCAAAGCTACCCTGGTTTAGCTACCCTGTTTAGCTACCTTGGTTTGCTCTAAGTCTGGATAGGGTATATGGCCTAGGTATGGGTTAGTCTTGGGTGTGTTATTAACGCCGAGTGTTTACCTATAGGTACAATGAGTTCTGAAGGTACTAGTGGCAGTAATCAGGTGAGATCAGCAACTCCTCAAGAAGAGATGTCTGATAATATGGACAGGGATTATCCTAATCGACTTATAAAGTTTTTGATGTTGAAACCCCGTAGCTTTGATGGGGATCCTGATGCTAAGAAGGCAGAAGAGTGGATTGAAAGTATAGAAAAGATCTTTACAGCCTTAAGATGTGCAGGAGGTGATAAGGTAACATTTGCAACCTTTAAACTTAAAAAAGCTGCTGAACATTGGTGGCAAGTTCTGAATAAAAGCTGGGAACTGGAAGGGGTACCACAGACTTGGGAGAATTTTCTCAAAGCATTCAAGTCACAGTTCATTCCAGCAGTGGTCCAAGACAGAAAAGAGATGGAATTTCTTAATCTGGAGCAGGGAAGCTTGACAGTGGAGAAATACTCAACCAACTTCACAGAATTGGCTAGGTATTGTGATCACTTAGTTCCAAATGAAACAAAGAAGGCACAGAGGTTTGTGAAGGGGTTGAAGACTGAGTACAGGAAGCAGCTTCTTTCTCTACAGCTTACTAGTTATCAACAAGCAGTGGAGAGGGTTTATGGCATTGAAAATGACATTGAAGAACACAAAGTGAAGTTGGGAACAATCATGACAGGTCGTGTTTCAGAGAAAGCATAGGGATCTGGTTCTAAGGGTGGTAAATCTAGCCGCCAAGATCGTTGATTCCGACAACCCTCTGAAAGCAAAGTTAGTGTATCAACTGGTTCTAAGACAACAATCTAAGGTTCCAGGAAAGTGTGTGGTTATTGCTTGAAAGAAGGCCATTCTGAAGACAAGTGTTGGCTAAAGCTTGGGAAATGTTTATCTTGTGGGGAAACAGGGCACTTTATCAAGAATTGTCCTAAAGGAAAAGGAAGTCAAGTTGGGGGTACGAGTCAACAACCTTTAGGTACTAAGAGAGATAGTGGGGGTCGACCTAAAGTTCAGGGTCGAGTGTTTGCTCTAGATCAACAGGGTGTAGCTGAGTCTTCTGCGGTTATAGAAGGTACTATATTACTTTCTAGTATGAGAGCACGAGTCCTGATAGATCCGGGCTCATCTCATTCTTATGTGGCATCTCATTTTGCGTCGCATTTGCATGTTCTTCCTGATTCTATGCCTTATGTGCTAGAAGTATCTTCCCCTATGGGAGATTGCATGTTTGCTTTTGAGGTCTATAAGAAATGTGAATTTCTTGTGGGTGATCATGCCCTTCTTGCTGACCTAGTCGTGTTACCTATAAGGGACTTTAACGTGATTCTTGGCATGGATTGGCTTTATGTGCATCATGCATCTGTTGATTGTCATAGAAAAGTAGTAACTTTTTCTATACCTGGTTTGCCTGATTTTACCTTTGAAGGTGATAGGCCTATGTATGATATATGTGTTATTTCTGCTTTAAAAGCTAGAAAACTTTTATCTCGTGGTTGCGTCGGGTATCTCGCATGTGTGCTTGAAAGAGTGTATCTGTTCCCAAGATGGAAGATATTCCTGATGTGTCTGAATTTTCAGATGTATTCTCTTCTGAGTATAGCATGCCACATGATCGAGAGCTTGAGTTCTGCATTGAGTTATTACCAGGTACAGCACCAATCTCTAAAGCACCTTATAGAATGGCTCCAGCTGAGTTGAAAGAATTAAAAACACAGCTTGAGGAATTACTTAAAAGGGGTTTTATCAGGCCTAGTGTATCACCGTGGGGTGCACCAGTGTTATTTGTCAGAAAGAAAGATGGGACTCTGCGATTATGTATTGATTACAGAGATCTTAATCAGGTAACCATAAAGAAAAAATATCTGTTACCTCATATTGATGACTTGTTTGATCAACTTCAGGGTTCAGTAGTGTACTCGAAGCTTGACTTGAGGAGTGGTTATTATCAGTTGAAAATCAGATCTGAAGATATACCAAAGACAGCTTTCTGTACTAGGTATGGGCATTATGAGTTTATTGTTATGCCATTAGGTTTGACAAATGCTCCAACTGTATTTATGGATTTGATGAACCGTATCTTCAAACCATATCTTGATTGTTTTGTGGTGGTATTCATTGATGATATCCTTGTGTATTCTAAATCACGGGCTGAGCATGAACAACATCTCAGAGTGGTATTGCAATTTCTTCGTGAGAAACAATTATTTGCAAAATTTAGCAAATGTGCCTTCTAGTTAGAAGAGGTTTCATTCTTGGGACATGTTGTGTCTGCTACTGGTATTGCAGTAGATCCTTCCAAAGTTGAAGCAGATGTAAACTGGAAGAGGCCAACTACAGTGACAGAGATCTGTAGTTTCTTAGGCTTGGCTAGTTATTATCGGAGGTTCCTTGAGGGATTCTCCAAGATTGCTACTCCATTGACTAATCTGACTCAGAAAGCTATTTCTTTTGAGTGGAGTGACAAATGGGAAGCAAGTTTTCAAGAGTTGAAAAGGCGCTTAACTACAGCTCCAGTCTTGGCTTTGCCTAGTGGTTCTGGGAATTTCATGGTTTATACTGTTGCTTCTAAAGAAGGATTGGGTTGTGTTCTAATGCAAGATGGCAAGGTAATAGCTTATGCTTCTCGATAATTATCTCATTATGAAAAGAACTATCCTACTCATGATTTAGAGTTGGCTGCGATTATTTTTGCATTGCATAAATGGAGGCATTACTTGTATGGAGCTAAATTTGAAGTCTTCACAGATCATAAAAGCTTGAAGTACTTGTTTTATCAGAAAGAACTCAACATGAGGCAACGTAGATGGATGGAGAAATTGAAGGATTATGATTGTACTATCCTTTATCATCCAGGAAAGGCAAATGTTGTGACAGATGCACTGAGCAGAAAGACTTATGTTTCTTGCTTGATGATTCGTGAATGGAAGATGTTAGAAGACTTGTATGATTGGAGTCCTTGTGAATCTAGACATAGAGTTATTCTTACTAATATAAAGGCTACTTCATATTTATTCCAACAAATCAAAGAAGCTCGGGTAACTGATTCTGAATTGCAGAAAATTATTAGTGGAATGAATGAAGGAAAGCAACCAGATTTTTCTTTCAATAGTGATGGAATTCTTACCTTTCGAGGCAGAGTTTGCATTCCAGCTGATCTTGATATAAAGAAGAAAGTTCTTGAAGACGCTCACAAAGCCAAGTATACTATTCATCTTGGAAGCACTAAAATGTACTAAGACATGAGGAAACATTTCTGGTGGAACAACATGAAAAGAGAAATTGCTGAGTATGTTTCCAAATGTTTAACTTGCCAACAGGTGAAGGTGGAACATCAACGTCCAGCGGGTTTGTTGCAACCATTAGAAATTCCAGAGTGGAAATGGGAGCATATCACTATGGATTTTGTGACTGGTTTACCACGTACCAGACGAGGCCACATTGCTGTTTGGGTTATAGTGGACAGGTTGACCAATTCAGCTCATTTCTTGTCTGTTTCCATGGGATATTCATTGTCTTAGTTAGCTTCATTGTATGTTCAGGAGATAGTCCGACTACATGGGGTTCCTGTGAGTATTGTATCTGACAGAGATCCTCGTTTTACTTCTCGGTTCTGGCAAGCTCTTCAGGGTGCCATGGGTACTAAATTGAATTTCAGTACAGCTTTTCATCCCCAATCTGATGGGAAATCTGAGAGACTTATACAGATTCTCAAGGATATGTTATGTGCCTGTGTTGTTGATTTCAAAGGCAGTTGGGATACTCATCTTCCTTTGGCTGAGTTTGCTTATAACAACAGTTATCAATCTAGCATTGAAATGGCTCCATATGAAGCTCTTTATGGCAGAAAGTGTCGATCTCCTATATGCTGGGATGAAGTGGGAGAAGCTAGACTCTTGGGACCTGAAATGGTTCAACAGTCAGTTGAGAGTGTGAAATTAATCAGAGATAGATTACGCACAGCTCAGAGTAGACAAAAGAGTTATGCAGATCATCGCAGAAGAGATCTTGAATTCCAGTAGGTGACTTTGTATTCTTGAAAGTCTCTCCTCGTAGAGGTATAAAGAGATTTGGGAAGAAAGGAAAGTTATCTCCTCGTTATATCGGTCCATTTGAAATTCTTGAAAGAGTTGGGAAGTTGGCTTATAGAGTTGCGTTACCACCTTCTTTATCTGGTATTCATGATGTGTTTCACGTGTCCATGCTTCGCAAATATATGGTGGATGAGTCACATGTTCTTGAGTATGAGGCTATTCCATTTCAGCCTGATTTGTCTTATGAGGAACAACCTGTTGAAATTCTTGACTGGAAAGAGCAAGTCTTGCGCACCAAAAGGATTCCTATTGTGAAGGTCCTTTGGAGAAATCATGAAATAGAAGAGGCTACTTGGGAAACTGAGAAAGAGATGCGAGATAAATACCCGAGCCTATTTAAAAATCTTGGTAAGTAAAATTCGTGGGCGAATTTTCTTTAAGGTGGGGAGGATGTAACGCCCATCCTTATTCTTGTTAAATTCCTGACTTGCTTGATAAATTCTTGAACTTGCATATTATGTGCTAGTTTTACTTGAATTAATTTCTTAACTGCTTTAGAATATTAAAGTGGTTAAATGTCTAGTTTTGACTTTTGGGTCATTTGTGAAAATATGACTTTAGGGGCCTTTTTGTTAAAAGTGAAACTTGAGGGGCTTCCTGGTCATTTCTTGAAAGTTGTTAAGGATAAACTTTTTTATTTGCCTGGGATCTTCATTTTCCCCCAATTTTTAGTATGTTCTCTCTATATCAGAAAGCTAGGTTTAGGGTTTACCCTATTCTCGACTCCTCGAGTTTAATTATCCCTCTGTTCTTGATTCCGATCCCGGATAAATATCCGTGGCGTTGAATAGAGCGTTTCCTGGCGAACAGAAATAAGTTTGGTTGACTTCGATTTCGGAGTAGGTAAGTTATTAGCTCCCCCTTGCTTGTAATAACATGCATATATGTTATTCCTGATACTTGTGATTGTTAATTTTGTGTTTGGGGTGATTTTCGTGATACTTGTTAATTTGGAACAAAGGGAGTATTGAAAGACTTTGTAAATAAAATGAAATACACTTGAAATAAGTGTTCTGGTATGTTAAAATATCCCTCTTGATTGTTAGTAATTTATACTTATACTTTTGGGACGGTGAAATATTTAAATGAAATAAAAGAAAATTATTCTATTACTTGTGAGACGGTAAAATTAATGAAACTATCCCTACAGAAGTGTTCTGAGCATGTTAAAATGCACTCTTGAATGTTAGGGGGTGTTAGTAAGTTTATACTCTTACTTGTGGGACGGTGAAATAATAAATTGCTTGAAAGAAATAAAATTTTGAATTCTAGTACCTTGGGCGACCGCCCATGTTTGGCCAGGCGACCGCCCATCCTATCTGAAAGATTTTACTCTTGAAATGTCTTGTTTTGGACGACCGCCCATATGCTTTTGCGCAGCCGCACACCTGCCCTGATGAACAAAAGTCTTGAATAAAGTTTGATTAAGCTAGAATTAATCCTTTTTAAGGCATAGAGCCTTAGTATAAAATGTCCTAGCAAGTGTATGTGTACCTTATGGGCATCAAAACTTGGTCTTGAACATGATTACTCATTGAATTAAAATGAGAACTTGAATATAAGAGTAAGAACTCTTTTCTATGTCTTGAAAGTGCTATGAACAAGCACTAATGTGTTAAATGTGTCTTGATACCAATGTTTGTGCACCTTAGGGGTATTAGAACAAAGTCTTGAACTTGAACATCCTAAGAATAGGATCAAGAACTTGTAAGAGTAAAATGAATAACTCTTATACATGCTTGAATGTCCAAAGATTGGAATTATAACTTGAAGTATAAGACAATAAAATCTTGTACATAACTTGAACATCCAAAGAATTGGATTAAGACTTGAATATAAGATGATAAAATCTTGTACATGACTTGACACCAATACATGTGTATGGTAAGGAATTTAAAAGTGCTATGAACAAGCACTAACGTGTATGAGAAATGTTCTTGATATGTATGTGCAAACATTGCATATAGTTGCTTGATAACAATGTGACTTCTTGATTACTTGAAGCATGTTCCTTGATGAGCTAGTCCACTACTTTTGGATTAGTTATACTCTCGTAGTTCAAGTAAATACCTACTTGTGCATTCTTGTGTGAGTCCAGCTGGCCCTTGCTTGTTCGGAGGTATATAGGTTCACGCTTATCATGAGGCTGGGGCCAAAGTGATAATCGGGGATCTAGGTATTTGCGCTTGACCCCTTACTACAGGCCATAGTAAGGGCATAGCTTCCTTTATTAGATCAATACGCCTGATAAAAGTGAATGCTAAACTCGTGAACACCTCGTGAATCTTGATCTTGGGAATGACACTGGTTACCGGGTCTTCTTATATATACTGCATAAGCAGTTTCTTGATATTTATCATGATTGTCAAAAGTAATACAAGCTACGACAACAATGGTATTCTTGGGAGGGATAAGGAAGGAATCAATATCCTTTGTAACGTGATAACTTAGCCTTATGTGCTACTTGATGAGTTGGCTTAGCCTCTCATATACTTGTTACTTGATGATACTTGATACATGATTACTTGAGTATCTACTTGAATTGCATGATAACATGTCATGTAGTTGCATCTAATAGCTTACTGAGATTTATCTCACCCCGTTCCTTGTTTATTTGTTTTCCTTAGATCAAGGGAAGGATAGTGATAGTGCGCAGTGAGGCTAGAAATAGGTGGGAGCTTACTATGCAGGTTGTTATTCTTTTGGGGCTTGTGTCCTTTTACACTTTAGTGAGGACGATTTTGTATGGGTTATGTAATCCTTATTTTGGGGTAGACAGTCTTGTATAGTACTTGTTGTCTCTAGACATCTTGTAATGCCAGCTTATGCGCTAGGCATGTCTTCCGCTGTATGTAACCAAGTTTGGTTTTAATTTTCTTGTCTAGAACTCGTGTTGTGAGCTATTTTAGCTCCTTACTCTAGAATATATATATCATGTCAGTTTGATTCTAGAAGGTATTATTACTGTTTCTTGTTAGTTTCTTGATTCTTGTTAGTTACGCGCACCAGGTTCGAGGTTCTATTAGGGAATCCCGGGACTTAGGGCGTGTCACGTGCATTGTATAAAATTAGTAAAAATGTAAATAAGTAGTTTGTAGAAATAGGTTGCCTTAATCTCATCAACATTAGTACATAATGTCTTTGCATACATTTTGAATGTCCAGTACATATGTGTTTCTCTCTATTGTAGCTAAAAATGCAGGAATGAAATAAAAATGGCCCCCGGCCAATCTAAATCATGTTCGGTAGTATCCCTCCGCTGTGTCGAACGGCACGAGCCACTGGCGCTAGAACTCCGTCCCCTAACTGCTCGCCCACCAGTATGGGAAGACCTAGCCTCGGTAGGAGAGCGCTCTCGACGCTGTGGTATAACAACATCCTCCCCCCGGCAGGTACAAGAATGGTACGCCTCTCTCAATAAGCGTATAAGGATATTCTCCCGCCAAACGGATCTGACGTATGCCTCCCGAGTCACCTGGAGAGGTCAAAAGAAAAAACGATGAATAAGAATGAGGGAACAAAAGTGTGCACGTGGGATGAACTTGAAACAAAATGATAAATCATACCACAGCATCAGGCAGAAGAATGAATGGCTCATCCACAATATCTGTATATGTCGGCTCCAAGCTGATCTCCACCTCTCGGTCGCCTCGCACCACTCTAACACTGCTCAAACGAAGGGGCATGTCAACCAAAGGCCAACTCCGACCAACATAGTGGGCTGAGCTCGATCCCTCTCCCGACAACATCGCAACCAGTACCTGTGGACTGATCAGGCGCGTCCGCATAAAGCCATCATAGTCATCACTACCCATGTAATGTTCCAACGGAGTCGGAGTCAAGAAGGTCCTCAGCCTAGCAGAACGAAGCATATCCCGAGGAGGATCATGGGGAACCCACGGCGCTGTACCGGCCCTATACTGACGAGCAACCCGCTCACTAAGATACATAGCGTCTCTGCTAAGACCCACTAGCAGAACTCGAGAGGCCGTCAATACAGTAGCATGGCCGACAGAAAATTCATTTGCCTCGCTCCATGGATAAAACCTCACTCCAACAGGCGTAGTCCTAGTGAGCACCCTCCTCAGATCGGTAGCATCCACGCTCCTCCTATCCTTGGATTTCTGAGACACTTGCCTGTTGCTTCTGCACCAATAGGACATGATGGGAACGGCCTTGTTGTCACTAATTTCCAGCTGAAAGGGGGCGACACCAAAGATCTCATATACCCATACCTGTGTATACAGTAAGTGGAGACAAGTCAAAAATATATGCTACAATCCAAAATTGTGCCGAACAGACAAAGGAATGATAAAAGGTGTACCTCGAAAGCGAACTCGAACCTGTCAAATGCCGACGAGCTAGCCCTCGAGCAATGATCCAAAGCCTGGTACATCTCAGCTAGACCATCTCCGCCCCAAGAAATCTCGCTCACCTGAGACAGATCCTCCAAAGCCCCCAACAGCAAGTACCTGCAGACGGTGCCACTAGGAAACAAGATCTCTGAAAAGCTGTACCACAGAAATAGTCGGACCAGACAGTCCAAATCATACTCCTCTCTCCCAAAGGCTTCTATGGCCGACACCACAAGCCTGTGCACCTTGCTAGCCTCCATTACATAACCCTTTAAACCTCCACCAAGGTCGGTGTCGACTCTCAACAAAACCTGCCGATAATCTGGTCTGCCCACCAAGCTCTCATCGAAAGGCAGAGGAGTGGTAGTGAACTTCAGTCACGTGATTGCTGCAAAATCCGTAGGTGTAACAGTAATCTCTCCCCAACTGAGATGGAATGTTTGAGTGGTATCCCACCAGAACTCTCGGCAAACCTGTATCACTGTCGATACCTTCAAAGTATCCGCGATCATATGGATAGCCTCGAAAAAGGGACCAATCCCATAGCCTCGATCCGAGCACGCAAACTGTCTGGACCCTCCGGTAAGGATGCCCACAACTGACCCACAGTCACGGTGGACCCGCGAACCTTAATTCTCTACAGGTAACCACAGCAAAGGTACGTTACTCTTCTAGCAAATTACATTTCGCATTTAAATATATATATATATATATATATATATATATATATATATATATATATATATATATATCTATATATATATATATATATATATATTTATATTCTCAATGAAATCATGACAACGCGAAAAATGAAAGAGGCGAAGTCCGAGATTTACCTCTCTCGTCTCCGGAAGACCCTTGGACCAATGGTGATCCGAATCAATGTAGAAGTCATAATCATGATCGAAGGTCGACTTCAAAAGACTGTCCCGAAAGTTTTGAGTCGCCGCCCTCGTTCTCAATCCGCCCCGTTGCAGCATTTGCGCCGCTGGACCACCCGCGTTTGGGTCCATTTCTGCGTTTCCTTCCCCTAAAGGATCCTCATTTCCTCCCTCTTGGTGCCCATTCTCCGGAGGCACAAAGCCACCATAACCCGCAAAACCTCCGCCCAGACCAAGCATATCGTCAATCCATTGCCCCGCCATGAATTCGAATATGTGAAATGGAGTTCTCAAGATCAACAATGGAAGTTTTCTCTCTCTAAAATCGCCTTTTCTCTCTCTAAAACTCGAAGAAGAATAAGGAGGAGGAAGAAGAAGAAGAAGGATCTGGCGTTGTGACCAAGAATCTGGTCTGACCAAAGACTTGGCCACGTGGCCAAGATCTCCCCAAGCCATCTCAGTCGTTCGGTGGATCAATCCGCGTGAAGAAGATCTGTCAGAAGACTTGGCCACGCGGCCATTTTCGCCTTTTTAGGCAAAATTACAGATTTACCCTTGCTCTATTTTGTGTTTGTTCGTTTTAGGTCCCCCTTAGCCTATTTTAACCGAAGTTCATTATCTTAGGCCGAGAAAGCCTCCCCAAAATTTCTATTTCTTTTCAGAGAAGCATCGGGATTACATAGGCCTTGCCGTCTTCATATCTCGTAGATTCAAACCTTTTGACGCGATTACCGAAACCCAACCGTTTCTACCTCACGCGTACCCCAGCATTTGCTTAGGACCATTGTGGTTAAAGAGACCCATCCGTCTCTATATCATGCGTGTTCTAGATCTATCGCAATTTTGCAGAAGCCCTACCGTTTCTAATCGCGTGAGTTCCGGCAATTGCCATTTTTATTTTGGGATTACTTAGACCATGCCGTCTTTATATCTCGCATCATTCTTGTTCGTATCTCTGAACTACGACCGGCTTGATACCTCCGAGGATACGTAGGAAGCTTGAAAAGGTTCAGCCACCCGACCGACTTGGTCATTTCTCATTCCCCCAGCAGTTTTTTCTTCATAAAAGTTATCCCCAGCGGAAGGCGTTGCTCGTTGCTCTCCATCAGAAGACAACTATTAGCAATTTCCCCAGTAGATTTGAACTATGTTTGGCTTGATTCCCCCGCAGATACGTAGGTCGCCTGCCAAGGTTCAGCCATCTCGTTATCTTACTTTCGTTTCGAAACTCATGTTTCAGAACGGATCCTTCTTCTTTATCGTCGACCCCCCATTGCCTTGCAAGAAGCGTCACTGAGAGGCTACTGTTAGTACCCGACCCGAAAATGAGTTTATTAAGGCTTTCCCAAATATACAAGGACTTTATACGAATTAGAAACTTTGCAAAGACTTGTCCCGGATTCCCAAAATATAGCTCAATATTCTAGAATGTACCAAAAATGGCCAAAATAGGGTTTCCTTGTTTGAGATCAAACCCTAGCTTAACAATTTGTCAGCCAGGAATGATGGCCACGCGGCCACATCCGTCCTTGGCCACACGGCCATGTTCGACCTTGGCCAAGCGGCCATCTTCGCCCCAGAGCATCTCAGCCGTCTGATCCCTCCCTCAGATTGCTATATAAGGTCATCCTTACCTCATAATCAAGGATCCGATTTCTAGACATCCCATTCCGAGTTTTGATCAATCTTAAGCTCCCTAAGTGACGAATTTTCTCTCATATTAAGCATTTCAAGCATCCAAGAACATTCTCGAAGTCTCGAAGAAGATCCAAGTTTATTTCTTGCCAACATAGGTAAGTTTTCTAAAATTTTCTTCATGTTCTTGCCATGTTCATAATTTAGATTCATAATATTCATGTTCTTAACATGTTTATTCATATGTTCTTCATGTTCTTCTCACGTTCTTCATGTTCTTCTCACGTTCTTCATGTTCTTAGGTTAAAACCTTATTTATGCTAGATTTAGGGTTGCGATCTTCATGTTAACATGTTATTTCATAGCCGATGATGATCTAGGGTTCATCAACCCGAACATGATCTAGGAACTACTTCTAACCCCTAATCTTTAAATCCCCCATCATTATGCATGATCCCGATTCTCCTACCTATTCTAAATTCTTCTCGAACTATGCTGACCTGAGCTTCTTACCTTGAGAAGAACGTAGGCAATCTTCAGATCCGGTCTCTAAACACCGCACACAATATACACCACATCATGATAGAAAGACCGATCATTCGGGTGATAGGAGTGATAACGCTTAATATTTTTCTCTTGTCGTAATTTGACCCCCGAACCCATTAACATGCTTTTTCTCAATGTCTTGGCTATAATTAAAACGGCGTGACGACTCTCATATTTTTAATGTTGCTATGAATAATTCCCTTTATTATTAATGATTATTGCAAGATACATCCCATGCGTCGCTTCATCGGAAAGTGGTATTCACAACAGTCTGGGAATATATTTAAATATTTGCTTCATAAATAATTGTTGTACTAATGTCTAATATTGTTGCAAGTTTAGTGTTTATTGTTGGTCCAATTTTCAGGTATACTATGGTGGAGATGCTAGAGTAATGCAAGGAAGGTGAAAGAAGATTTTATGGATAAAAATGATTTTATTCATAAACATGGGATTTGACCCATTCAAATGGCTGATTGTTGATCAAGAATGTACAAGGCGTGGATAGCTAGAAGGTACAAGAACGCTAAGCATTAACTTGGGCGCAAAGAGTTGGTTCCTACAAAAAAGGAAATGTGGAGAAAATCTTCTCCAAGGCTCGGTCACTCATCTCCACATCTCCACCACGTTTGTGACCAACAACCCAGCCATATTTGTGTATTCTCCAAGTATTTCAAGCTTATAAATAGCAAGGAGGATGAAGATTGAATGCAAGCAACTACACAACACATCCTTGCACAAGAAAAGCCTATACACTCCTTGGTTCCGATAAACCCCGTCTTCCCAAACCTATTTTTATTCTTATAATCTTTGATTATAAGTTTGTCTTGGCTATGATAGGGTCTCGTGTATAGACTTAGTCCTTCAATAGAGCTCAACGTGTAATAGCAATAGGGAACTCTCGGCCTTATACTTCAATTCATATTATTAGTAAAGGTCTCGCCTTTTGAGGCATCTCTCGAGATATATAATTTATATATCTTGAGAAAAATAATTATTGTGTTTTTATTCCGCTGCAAACTCTTTTCAGAAACTGTTTTCTGCTCGTGTATGTAAGTGTTGCCCAAAGTGTTATCGTTGCTCTGCCAACACTTTTGATAGCACTTTCTTTCTGATTTAAACCATCGACTTGTTTTTTCAATTATTTATTAATAAATCAAACAATTATATGCAACCTCTAGGTTGTCGACACGTAAATAAAATGGCACAAGATTTTACAGTTAAAAAGATGATATGGATGTTCCGCTACATAGTCGACACGTAATCAGAAATTAAGCGAAGATTGTTTTTAAGGATGACAATTGATGTTGACGTTCAGAAAGGAAGGGCTTCAACATGCTTCTGACAGTATATCTATACTCGCTCCGTACGTGATTGATCTTTTTTAATTAGTGAATGTTCAATTTACATTTGTCTTTCAGACTACGCCACCATCAACCAACTTAAATCAATCAAACAATAAAAAAAAAATCTCTTATTATTATTTGCTTATATTATATTCCCTTCGTCCCAGAGTTCGTCCCAGAGTAAGAGTCTTAATTTCAATTTTGGTACGTCCCAGAATAAGAGTCTCATTCTTAAAATGGCAAGAGATCTTTACTATTATCTCACTCATTCTCTCTCTTACTTTACTTTTACACTCATAATACTTAAATCACTTCTATCATTTCATAATCTCCGTGCATTTGAGAGGTAGGATTCTTACTCTGAGACAGAGATAGTAACTTATCTTGAAGAATAATGAGGGCTGATTTAGAAAAAGTTTAAATGCCACACGACCTAATATTGGTTTTCTAAAAAAATTCACATGAACAATACTTGGTGTTGAAGACACGAAAAACTTATGTATTTGAGGCGGCACTAAATATCAAACTAAGCATTCAGAGGAATGCTACAAAGAAAAATCCAAATAAATCAAAGCTTCTCAACATAATTTAGAGAAGGCAAAGACATTTGATGAAGGAAAGAATGCAAAGGCTCTCGACAAATGAGAGAAAACATGGAATATAAAAGGAAGGGCAAATTGCAATTTAGTTCCTGACATTTACATAGATTTGCAAAGTTGCTCCCAACAGTTCGATTTTGCAGTTTGGTATCCCAACATTTACATTTTTTTGCAATGTGGCTACAAGACTAACGCCCAGTTAAAATTCTAACTAAATTACACCCATGTGACTAGCACATGTCTATTAAATGGACTAAATGGTCATTTCTCAAAGGGTCATGTGCCATTCATGTGAGGTTTTCTTTTATTATTTACCTTATTTATTTTATAATTTAAGAAATATAGATTAAATTAATATTGGGCATAAATATTATTTTATTTTGTACTTAAAATTTACGTATTCCTTACAAAGTCATTTATTTTCTAAGCATAATTTAAAATTTTATTTTAATAATTTAAAAAATAAAATAAAATACTTTAAAAATTATATATTTAGGAATTGGAAATATTTTTGTAAAAAAAATTAAATTTATGTAAGTACAATTTATGTTAGATTATAACTCAAAATAATTATGCATGCTCCTGTACAATAATTTATTAAGTGTTTTTGACGTGAAATAAATTTTCTTAAATATTTTTATTTAAGTGAAAGAAAATAAATAATGATTTTATTGTTGCAAATGGGAGCATGGGCGGATCTACAGTATAATGTGGGGGTGCACGTGCACCCGCTTAACTTTCGTTAACATGTAGGAAAAAAATTTGTATTGAGAGTATATATATTAAAAGTGCACCCGGTTAACAAAAGTTGTGTCTAGCTTAGATGGTCTATGGGCATGCTTTTGTGTTTGGAAGGTGTTGGGTTCGAATCCCAGCATTTCCACTTTCTCACCTATTATAGTTTTGGCCAAAACTTGTTTTTTGGGTTATAACTAAATGTACTTATTGCCTTTTCAATTCAACGATCTTTTATTTAAATTTAACTATTGTATTTCTAATTTTATTTAATTAATATTTTCATTCTAAAATGGATGTTTAGTCATTATTATTTTTGAGATTAATGTTCAATTTTTTTTAAAAGATGTAATTTATTGCTTCTTTGAACACACACACACAATATTATTTTAATTTAAAGTTACTTAATTGATTTAATTAGAAAATTAATAACAAATTAATCATGTTTGGTTCCTACATACTTATTGTGCCAGTTAATAACAAATTACATGCTTATATTTTGATTTCTCTTTTTTTTTCCTATTTATATTGAATATTTTTTTAACTGTACTCGCTAAGATTTTTTTTTTAAAAATATTAGTGTAGTTGTGCACCCGCTGAGTAAAAGTTCTAGATCCGCCACTGAATGGGAGGACAAGAAAGTAATGAGTAGGTTTTTGGGGAAACTATGATGAAGATCAAAATCGTCAAGCAGCAGCACTAACCCGGGCGGACCTCCAGCAAGATCCGGTCGGACCTGTCTTGGCGCGGCCGTGCAGGAGTGAAGACTCGACCGTGCCGAAAAGGAATTGAGGGACGGCTGTTTACGTAAAGAATTGCACGATCGTGTCGGTTCCAAAGCACGGTCGTGCCCGGGCAATTTTCAGAAAACGGGATTTCCGTTTCTTTCCAGTTTTTGATTAAACTTATTCCTTAATTGTTTTTGTTTGTTTCCTTTTTCAATTAGGACTTCTTTATTTGTTGCTAGGGTATAAACCTATTTTCCATTCATTGTATTGAACATGTTGATTATTATTATTCAAGAATTGCTTTGTAATTATCTCTTCTTCTTTAACCTCCTTTATTTCTTATTCAAGAATTTCTTTGAAATTCTTCTTGGGAATTTTAATTCCTTGCAGATTAATTGATTTCGATCAATTAATAGTTATCTTTCCGCTGCGTTTTACATCAAACTAGTTCCTCCATAAGTTATAAAAAGTCTACTTTTTAACACTTAAATCCTAAACCTTAAACCCTAAATCTTAAACTCTAAACCCAAATTTTAAACCCTATAAAAACAGGACTTTTTATAACTTATAAAGGAACTAATTTCCCCTAAAATTTCTCGAAAGTAATTTTTTCTTTTAAATTTAATTATACAAATTAAAGACGTGAAAGAGAGAGAGAAAACGTACATGTTTACTCCAATTTAAACGAACTAAAATAAGAGATAATTTACGATTTAGTTTGTTATACTTTTTTGGAAGGAAATTAATAAGTAATATAATCAAACCAGCAAATTCAATATATAAATATATAATATAATTAAGCCAGAAAAGAGAGAGAAGACATACAACTTTAAAAACAGAATACTTTATTTTAATTGGAAAACATATGTATGCCAATAATAATAATAATAATAATAAATGTGATCATCTTATTAAAAATGTAGTCGAATGACCATTTTATCCATATAAAAGACATGTTCTAGTCACATGGGTGTCATTTGGTTAGAATTTTAACTGGACGTTAGTTTTGTAGCCACATTGCAAAAAAATGTAAATGTTGGGATACCAAATTGCGAAGTTGACCTGTTGGGAGCAACATTGCAAATCTAAATAAATGTCAGGAACCAAATTGCAATTTGCCCTAAAAGAAAATCGCTTTGATTACAAAAATAAATAAAAGAAAACTATGATGAGAGAAGCGCTTGCTAGGGTGTTTCAGCAAATGAGAGAAAACATTACCTTTTATTTTGATTTGGCATGTTATACACCACCCATCTACGTAAATAATGTCTAGATTTACTCAGCATTATATCACTGCACATCAATTCTCTATGTCAATTTTACAAAAAATTGACCAAACTTCTAATAATATATATATATATATATATATATATATATATATATATATAGGTGCTCAAATGAGAACTTAAATATTGTGAGAACTATGAGAACCAATAGTAGCCCTTAGATTAGAAAAAAGAAACACAGTTCAGATTGGATTTTAAAGCAAGACCATGCGGTAGCAATTTTGAAATAAGTCAGAACTTCAAGGGCAAAACAGGTATTGTATCCTTATGTTCTTATTTGTGGCTCTGCGATGAACACGTCGACAGCAGAAAGGGAGACGGTGGCATTTTTGTATTAAGTCGGATTTTATTAGATACACTTAGTTTTTGCCTAAATGTATCCAAGTAAACATTGGATACATTTAGTTTTGACCTAATGTATCCAATGAATTATCCAAGTAAATATTGGATACATTAGTTTTTGCCTAAATGTATCCAAGTAAACATTGGATACATTTAGTTTTGACCTAATGTATCCAAGTAATGTATCCAATGAATTATCCAAGTGAACATTGGATACATTAGTTTTTGCCTAAATGTATCCAAGTAAACATTGTATACATTTAGTTTTGACCTAATGTATCCAATGAATTATCCAAGTGAACATTGGATAGATTAGTTTTTGCCTAAATGTATCCAAGTAAACATTGGATACAGTAGGAAATACCTTATGTATCTATGGAACTCGCCTTTCCCGACTTCAGCGCGGGTTATGTTTTTAAAAGCGATATGACCATTATGCCCTCGCGTCTCCTTTAATTTCAAAATTGCCACCGCGTCTTTTTCTTTCCTTCTCTAATCTGGACCGTTCATCTATTTCTAATCCAAAGGCTCTTAATGGTTCTCATGGTTCTCATGTAATTTGGTTCTCACAGGAGCAGGACCCTATATATATATATATATATATCTTTGTGTATATTTATAGGAGGTCTACGACTGTGTGAGATGAATGGTTTGAAACCTACAACTCCTGTCAATGCAATTTTGCACCCTGGATGCGACGCTGTTTAAGGCAATGGATGTAAGGCATGGGAGGTGGAAGTTGGTGGTGTCAAAAAAGATAGGTTGTGTTGGAAGGCAAGGGGAGGAAACAGCGTTCCGGCAACGCTTCATCAGTTGATTATGCAGCGTATGTTGCTTCCCAGAATATTTCTAAAAATATGAAGAAAATGGAAAAGAAAATGGCGAAACAAAAAGCTTTTATTAACAACATGGCTCCATTTTGGGTTGCATTAGCTGAGGAGTGTGGGATTGCCCCACCACCCCTTCCTGACTTCGACAATGATTGTTCATCTACACCGATTTCTAATCATATATGCGTCAAATATTCCGACAGGTGCATCTCCGTTCAATGATGATGATGGTGATATTTGTGACCAGATTAACTAGTTATGATATGTGGATATATGTCGCTTCTTAACTCATTTTAGATAGCGCATAATGAAAATAGCCTAACATAGCACTTAACATGTGCTATCTAAGAGAGATACTAACATAGCGTTTATGATGTGCTATCTAAGTGTGATTACATAGGGTAATTTCTGGAAATTAAAAGATCATCTTACATAGCGCTTATTTATGCGCTATCTAAGTATATTGTCTTACATAGCGTTTAATTAAACGCTATCTAAACTTGCATAGCGGTAGCTTACATAGCGCTTATATGCGCTATCTAAGTGTAAAAATAAGCGCTATGCAAGCTCTATTTTGTACTAGTGGGTACTTGGTATTTTGGACAAGTATACTTTTGGTACCAAGTTAATGTTAAAAAAAAAAAACGTTCAGGATTATGCCAATTTGTGTACTAATTTCTTATTATTGTTTTTCTTCAAGAAGCTGCAAAAAAAAAAAAAAAAAAATGAAACTGGTTTTTTCGTCATGCGATGGCAAATGCCATGACAAAAGGGTGTATACCAAACTAAATTTTTTCATGCGTTTTTAGATTTATGCGATGGCTTTTCCATTCCATATGTTTGGTTTTTATGAGATTGCTACGGCCATCGTATGATGTCCAGTTATACGATTAAATTTGCAATCGCATATTTCTATATTAGGAAATGGCTTTTATAGTTTATAATTATATTATTTAGCAAAATATTGAGAAAGTTTTACGATTGGCATAGCCATTGCATAACATGTTCAGTATTATGCGATGGACTAAACCATCACCTAAATTTTTAGAGATAGAGGATCATGCGACGGCTATGGCGATGGCTTTTGCCATCGCAAAAACTTTTATGCGATGGTTATTGTATTTTATGCGATTGATTTTGGCCATCGCAAAAACCTATATTCTTGTATTCAGAAGTAAGATGAGAAATTCCCTGATTAAGGAGGGAGGGTGTGAGTTTGAGATATTCACCACCATTGTCAGGATAGACTTGAAGAATGGGGAGCAAAGTATTTTTCGACAAGAGATTTAAAGCGATTAAAAGTGGCAAAGGTTTCAGATTTTCATTTAAGGGGGTAGAGCCATGTATACTTGGTAAAATGGTCAACAAAAATAACATAGTATTTGTAATTGTCTTATGATAAATCTAGTGAGGTCCATACATCAGAGAAAATAATATCAAGAGTTGCAGAGGATACAAGAGGAGAGATGGAGAAAGGAAGTTTGTGACTTTTATTAATGTTGCAAAAATCACAAAAAGATGAACTAGACTGAATAGCTAAAGATAACTGTCTACTAATACGAAAAACAATTGGAGGAGATGGATGCCCAAGACGGTGGTGCCAAGGGTGAGTAGAAGCGGTGGTGTTGAAGAAGACTTGTGAAGGAGTGGGGTGCCAGACATAAACGCCACGTTCAATGTTCACTTGGAGAATAGTGTGATTGGTCGAGATATCCTTAAAAATAAAAGAAGAAGATGAAAAATCAATAGTGGCGTTATTGTGTAGATAGAATTGAGAGACAGGGATTATGTTATGAGAGATAAGAGGAACATGAATAACATTATTGAAAGTGAGAGGGGAGGAAGAAGTTGAGAGAGAAAAGGCACCTATATTTGAGATTGGAAGAGTGGATATGTCCCCAATAATAACTTCATCATTACCATCATAAGGTTTGTGGAGTGCGAGGCTGGAGACATTATGAGTGATGTGGTGGGTGGCTCCACTGTCGATAAGCCAAGAGGTGGTTGAGGTGAGGTGGGGTGGGGTGCGGCTGCCGTGTGAACTTGAGGTGGGGAAGGATTTATGCGAGGGGAGCGGTTGGACGATGGAGGGGAGGGGAAGGTGACATTGGCATAGTCGCGTTTAAATTAGAGACATTGGGAGATAACATGCCCCACATAACGACAATACTGACACTTTCCCTTAAAGGTGTTAGGAGTAAAGGTATTGGACAGAGAAGGGGCTGGAGTAGAGTTGGGAAGGATGGAGTGATTAGTGGAGGGGCGGGAGGTGGAGCTGAAGGAGGAGGAGTTATGGTGGGCGAGATGAGCAGAGGTGTGGAAGAGGGGTTATGGGGGGTGAGGTTGAAGGGTGAGTTCATGGGTAATAAGCTTTTTATATAGGTCCTCGAAAGAGGTGGTGGTATTACGGGCTCGGATGGAGTCAATAATGACTGTGTAGGTTTCGTAATTAAGGTCCTTGAGTATTTTGGCGATGATATCATCATAGTAGATAGGTTTGCCCATGAGGGCTAGTTTGTCAGTGCATGACTTGACAGCGTGCATGTAATCACTAATTGATTGGTTGGATTTTGTGAGGTGTTCGAGTTGGGATTTGATTTGAAGGATGTGACCATGTGAGGGGTTTGCATAGGTGGTTTTGAGGATATTCCAAGCCTCACGAGAGGTGGTGGCTTGGTGAACTAAAGGGGCGACAGTAGTGTCTAGGGTTCCGAGTAAGGCACCTCAGATTAGGCGGTCTTCGCGATTCCAAGTGGTGGATTTAAGGTTATGTTTGTCAACGTTGTTAACTTTGGTGGTAGCAGTGGGTGGTGGGTGAGTGCCGTCGATGAACTTGAGGAGATCAAGTCCAAACAGAATAGAGGTTAATTGAGAGGACCAATAGAGATAGGTGAGGGGTGTGAGGGTTTTCATTGTGAGAGGTTAACAAAGATTATAGGATTGTCTGGATCCACCGAGTTTGGGAGGGTGGTGGAGGAGCCAGCCGCCATGGTTGGAAGAAAGGTAGGGTTTTGGTTATCGGCAAGAAGAGCAAGAACCGGTTGGGGAAAAAAAAGATCAATATGCTCTGTATACCATAATAAGAATAGGCAAAAAAGTGTATATTATTATTTACAACTCTAGAATTTATAGTACAAAGGAGAGCCCTACTCTAGCTTGATGTACAAGTAAAAGATATTGACAAATCTAGATAAATATACAATGATATGATAAAAAGGGAAATAATCAAAGTAAATAAAAAACAATATCTTCCTATCTCTTTGTGATCTCGGCATGATAGGGTTTTATTCTTAACACACATATCTTATGGCATTGCAATACTTGTGCCTATTAGAATGGTACTATTGGAAGATTACCAAACGTAATACCCTATTTTTGGTAAGACGACATTTATTTTGGAACAAACCAAAATAGAAAGTATGACATCTATTCCGGGACAAAAAAAAGTACAATATAAATCATGTCAGCTTAGATAGCTGAAATAGCTCTACAAGATTATTTATCATTCTTCCTTATGTTTTTTGCAAGAAAAAATATTTTTTCCTAAATTAAATGTCATATTCTGAATTTCTTATTAATATGATTGAAGAAAATTTTAAATATCTTCATGGAATTGTAATAATATTAGAGATGGTATTCTTCATGTTGTGTGTATATATATATATATATATATATATATATATATGAGCACAACTCTCTCTCTCTCTATATATATATATATAAATATAGAGTTGTGCTCGTGTGAGAACCTAAATATCGTGAGAACTTGGATACATTAGGTTTTTACCTAATGTATCCAATGGTTCACTTGGATACATTGGATCAGTGTTCTAAAAATTAGCCTAGGCGGCGCTTAGGCACTGGGCGGTGAACAAACGCCACGACTAACCCCAAATCGGGCAACCTAGGCGTTAAAGCCATTAATCGGCAACTTGGCGGCCTAGGCGTTGCTTAGGCGCCGAACACCAAGCAGCACAATGGGCTTTCTAGGCGCCCAAAAGTTTATCTCAACCATGGGCCTTTGATTAGAAACCCATTTTGCAAGGCTTTTGCTTTATAGAAACATTGTTCCCTTTAGCCTTTATACACAGGCGATGTGGGATTAACTCCCACAATTGCATAGACATTCCTTGACTTCCCTTCTTATATACTACCTCCGTCCCAGCTTAATACGCATCTTTACTGTTTGGCACAATATTTAAGGAGAGATTATTTATATTCAAAAGTATTGTGAGTGGAGAATAATGAGTGGTTGGGAGGAAGAAAGAGAATGAGTGGAGAATAATGAGTGGTTGAGAGGAAGAAAGAGAATGAGTGGAGAATAATGAGTGGTTGGGAGGAAGAGAGAGAATGAGTGGAAGATTATAAAAATAATAAAAAACTTTCCTTTTTTGGATTGTGCACATATCAACGACACCCACTTAAAAGGTAAGTGTGCACATTGAGCTGGGACGGAGGTAGTACACATCCTTTCCTTAGTCTTTTCTACACATGCAATGTGGGATAATTACCTACCCACTAATGTTGAGTTGAGCAAGTCTTAGTGTCTTATCCATTCCTTGGCTTCCATTTTAACAAGGCTGCATCCATTTTAAGTTAAGCAAAGGCTTCTATTTTAAGTTAAGCAAAGGCTTCTATTTGGGATTTCAGAGATCACATTTCTGGTTTTCCTATTGGTCTGATAAACATTGCCGTTTATAACTTTGCCAATGATTCCTGGAAGCATCTTGACCCTGATGTTAAAAAGAATAGATGTAGAGGTAGTATTAGTTATGATTTTCTAAATTAAATTAATATTAATTTATATATAATTATATATAAATTATTAAAGATTATATAAAAATGTTATATTTCTCGGCCCCGCCTAGGCCCCTAGGCGCTAGACCCGGCTTCGCCGCCTAGCGGACGCCTAGCGCTTTTTAGAACACTGCATTGGATACATTACTTGGATACATTAGGTAAAAACTAATGTATCCAATAGTTTACTTGGATACATTTGATACATTACTTGGATACATTAGGTAAAAACTAATGTATCCAATGGTTCACTTGGATACATTGGATACATTACTTGGATATATTAAGTTTTGTTAGTACCTCACTATGTTTAACTCACAATTAATCATAGTAAATATGTTTTGATAAATAAATAATCAAACCTAATTGATTATATGATATATACAAAGACCTGAGCATAGGGCCCTTAGCCCTTCACACACCTCAACAGCTAAGCTGTCCTGTTTCAACAGTCAAGCTTTTACATGATCTACCTATCATCTATACATCCAACAAACTGAAGAACTACCTATTACAGACTCCCTCTACCTTAAATTAATTATCAAGATTATATATATAAACAAGCTTCAACAACTAAGGCCCTACAAGCCTAACAGCTAAGCTCCCCTGTTTCAACAGCTAAGACTGTGCTTCTTCAATAGCTATCTCCACGTCATCAGATCTGTGAAGAATGATTATTCCAATATGACCAGTCATTGGAATAACTCATATTGAAGCATGTTCAAGTGTGAATACACCTTCTCCAAACCTTGACAACCTGTGTATAGAGGAACAACAAACATTCAGTCAAAGTCAAAGGGAACCATTACTTCTCTATACCTTTGTTCCCCAAACGGCTACTACTGTACCATTGTCCCCCAACGGCTCTATCTCCTCCCTTATATAAAGGAGTATACTGGCATGTTGTCAAGTGACCCTTTTAGACCCTCTACACCCATTTCACAACTTTACACTATTTGAAAACCTTTCTAGCCTTACTGCATTTTCACTCTGCAGTATTAAATATTTGCACAAACCCCTGCAAATATTGGTCTCACTGTTCTAACAGTGGGGGTGGATGTAAGAGAAGGGTTTTGCCTCTGAACCACTTTAAAATACTGTGTACACTCTTGTCTCAACACTAACACACACATACACCTTGTCCTTTCATTTATTTACTCTTTTTTATTCCGCTGCACCTTTCTTTTAATTTTTATCTCTCCACAGCTAACCACAAACAGTTAGTTGTTCAAGTTTTAATTAATTTGTTCATTAAGTTAAACAGGGCCTTTCAAGTTCTCAGGGTTCTCACGATATTTAGGTTCTCATTTGAGCACCTATATATATATATATATAAACAGTATCGTGAGAAGCATTAAAACTTCATATAATTTTGATCATAGTTTTATGATAATCATCAAAATCAATACTCCTTTCGTCTCACTTGAATTAAGACATTTCTTCAATACTTTATTTAGTAAGACCCACATTCACACTCACAATTTTTCACTCATTATTCTCTACCCCACTTTCTCGTTCTTAATCTACTTTTCATAATCACAACACTTACTCCACTTATACTTTTCTTTGATCTCCGTAGCCAATCCAAAAATCTTATTTTCGACGGAACGGAAGAAGTATATGATATTTATTTTGAAAGAAGTAGTACAACTTACCCAAAATATGCATAGTAGACTTATTTGCCTTTTGATTAAAGAACTGTCTCCGTTCAAGGAAAGATAATACTATCACTTTATTTAGTGCCAGTGGTTAACTTCATTAAACTTTAAAGAAAAACTAATCTAACACCCGTGCGTTAAACGTACGGTCAAAAAACTTTAACAAATAAAAACTACATAATATAATCACTATAATTATCTTATTTTATTTGCATAATTATCATTAAATGTAAATAATCTCTACCCAAAAACCCTATTCCGGCTAAATTAAACGACGATCACTTCTCTCTCTCTCTCTCTCTCTCTCTCTCTCTCTCTCTCTCTCTCTCTCTCGTTATACAATTCAAGCTTTGATGATTTCCAAGAACAAATTTATTGGACTGGATCGACCTTTTTCCAAATATTCCATTTAATTGTTCATAATCATCATCATTTATTTGTAACAATCGCATTAATCAAAACTGTAGTTCTATGCATTTTAATTAACTCATATTGAAGTTTGATCAAGCCTGCATAAACCTTTCCCTTGACAGCCTGCATACAAAGGAGAAATAAAGTGTTAGTCAACCCAGTCAAAGACAAACCATTTACTTCTCTGTATTCTTGTCCCCCAACGGCTATATGCCAACCCCTATATAAAGGAGTATACTGGCATGTTGTCAAGTGCCCTTCCTAATTTTTTACAACCCTTTCCCCCTTTGAAAAACCATCAAAACTCCCCTGCATTCACACTGCAGATCTAAATATTTGCTTAAATCCCCTGCAAATATTGTGCCATCTTGCACCCAGTTACAACCCACATCCAGCCAGCTAACAGCCAACCTATTTTGTAAACACACTTGTGATTATTTTCTTTTTTTCTTTTGTTCTCGCTTTGAAAGAAGCAACCTTAATTGAAGTGTCAATTAAGTAGAGGGGGTTCAAAGGAACTTGCCTTATCAATTCTTGTAACTCTTATTGAAGAGAATATTATAAGTGAATTGGTCTCACTGTTCTAACAGTGGGGGTGGATGTAAGAGAAGGATTTTGCCTCTAAACCACTTTAAAATACTGTGTACACTCTTGTCTTTACACTTACAAACAACTACACTTGTCCTTTCATTTATTCTTTCATTTATATTCCGTTGCACATCTGTTTTATTATTATTATCTCTCAACAGCTAACCTCAAACAGTTAGATGTCCAAGTTTTAACTAATCTGTTCATTCAGTATAACAGGGCCTTTCAATTGGCATCAGAGCTTGGATTCACCATACAGAGTCTAACAACTTGTGATAGATCGATTCAACCCACCATGCCTCAACCAAGAAGAAACAATGAAAAGGACATTCCACACATTGATGATTGTGGATCCTTTAAGATTTATTCATCAAAAATAAAAACCTATCTAGATGCTAATAGCATATGGAACTGGTATGTCTTAGAAAATGAAGTTGAACCTCCCACTCAAGCTGAAGTCAATGGAGGAGGTAGCAAACTCAAATCTCTTGAAAACTGGACTGATGTACAAAGACAACTTATGGCTGCAAACTTAAAAGTAAAAAATATTCTGCAAAAAAGTGTAAATGACTCCCTAGATCAAGAAATAGCTAAAGTACCAAGTGCTAAAGCAGCATGGGAACTAATTAACACCAAGTTCACTAAACACACCAGTGTTAGAACCCAGAATCTATATAACTTATTAAGACAGTTAGACAACTTCAAATTCTATCCTGGAGAGAAAGTGAGTGCTGCAAGACCAAGATTTGAAGATCTTGTAAGAGCCATTTCAGATCATGGCAAAACCTTTGAACAATCTGACCTATGCTTAAAGATCTACTCTAACCTTCCTCAAGAGTATGAGAAAGTAGCCATTCCCATTAGAGATGGAGCTGAATGGAGTAGTATGACCATAGAACAATACTTTGGTAAACTTGAAGCATATGAACTAGAAGGAATGATCAAAATTCAACCAGCATCCACCATATCTCAAACCCTTGCCCTTGTAGCTCAAGAGCAAACCCAGAAACAAATTTCTCAACAGGACATTGACACTCTTGTTATTAATGCTCTACAAAAGCTGAACATAACTCCTAACACAAGAATCAAAGCCTATCTCTCAAGAAGACATCCCAAGTCTCATCTCCATGGCTGTCAGAAATGCCATGAAGCATCAAAAGAAAGCTTTTGATAGAAGTTACAGTCCATCACCATCCAACTCAACTCAAGAAGTTATCAAAAAGAACATTGAGTGTTACAACTGTGGTAAACCAGACCACTATGCTGCTGACTGCAAAGAACCTAAGAAACCAAGAGAAAACACAAAAAGAATGACTTATTCTAAAGAAGTTATTCATAGCTCTAGGTGTAATTGCTTTAATTGTGTCAAGGCTAAGAATGACAAAAATAAAGAACAAGTCATGCTTGCTGATTCTTCTAGGTTTAGTGAAGAAGAATTTGAATCATCAGACTCAGATAGTGATGAAGAAGAAGCATTACTGTGTTTGGTTGCACAGGAATGTGATAACTCAGTTAATGAAGAAGACCTAGAAGCCTTAGCTAATGTTGAAGAACTTAAAGAGATACATAATTTTAATTCTCTTAACATTGATGGATTTAGAAATTTAGTTTGCACCCTTTTGATTCAAAAGAAGAAACAAGACTCTAGCTTTGCTGCCCTCATCACAGAAAATCTTGTGCAATCAAAAACCATTGAAAATCTCAAATCCCTAAACACTAACCTTGAAACAACCAAAAAGGATCTGGAAGAAAAATGTCAAAAACTTGAAAATGACATACTTAGCTCAACAGCTAAGACTGACTGCTCTAAGTCCCAGAAGGATAATGAACATGAAATGAGTATCTTGAAGGAAGAAAACATTGCTTTAAAAGGCAAAATTGATTCCTGGTACAAATCAAGCAATGCTCTATCCATGTATCACTTTAATCAAAGACATCCTGGGGACATATCTGGAATAGGAGCTAAAAATCCGACACTCAAAATCTACAATCTACCTACTGGTGATAGAGCCGTTGAAACTATAATTTTACAAAGTCTCAACACATTCTCTACCAAGAAACCATCTTACCCCATTCAAACAAAGGAAGATGTGTACAAACAGAAGAGTGAAGAGAGTAAATTAAAAGAGGATTCTCCCACAATTCCTAACTCTCAAACTTCCACCAGTACTGATGATATTAAATCTCAGTAAAGGAAGCAAGAACAGAAGCCTAGAAATCCTAGACAAGCTGATCAGCCAAAACAAACTAGACAGCCAAGACATGCTAGACAACAGAGGCACCCTAGGCAACCTAGACAAAACTGGAAATATTCCAATAGAAAAATCCATGCTTATCAATCACAAAATTCCTCTCCTAGATCATCGTACCAATCACAAAACCCAAGACAACAATCTCACTTTCATCAACCAAACTACAGAAATCAAAGCCCATACAACACTGGACACCTATATAACTCTCTTCAACCCTTCACATTGACACCCTACATGATGCAAATCATTTCCTAATATAACACCCTTAACCAGTTCTTCAAGAGAAGATCAGATGGCAAGGCTAGGGTACCAAAGAAAGTCTAATCTTTTGGAGCCAAAAAGTATAAAGGGTACCATAATTTATATTCTATTTTATAGGTATCTAGCAAAGGAATCTGGTATTTAGATAGTGGATGCACCAGACACATGACCTACAACAAGGAATGGCTTCAACAGCTAACACCAAAGAATGGTCCCAATGTTACATTTGGTGACAATTCTTAAGCAAGAGTCAAAGGATCAGGCAACCTAGTGACCAAGGAGATCATCTTTACAGATGTATCTTATGTTGAATGCCTTAAACACAATTTGATCAGCACCAGTCAAATCTGTGACAAAGGTTACCATGTTATCTGCACAAAGGACCAGTGCCAAGTTAAAGACAAGAACAACAAGGTTATTCTAACAGGTGTTAGAAAGAAGAACCTCTACTGCCTCCACCTTGAAGTAGTTCAATCCTCAGCTGCTCATTGTCTTTTGTCCTATAGCCAATCAGATATGTCTTGGCTGTGGCATAAAAGACTTGCTCATTTGAACCTCAAAACTATTTCAAAATTGTCCATCTCCAATCTTGTTAAAGGTCTCCCCAAAATACCTTTCAAGAAGGACAAGCTTTGCAAAGCCTGTCAATGTGGAAAACAAAAGAAGACCTTCTTTTCTGCAAAAACAAGACTTGACATTTTCAAACCTCTTGATCTCCTTCACATGGATTTATTTGGTCCCATTAGAACCAGATCTCTAGGTGGAAAGAGATACCCCCTTGTAGTTGTTTATGACTACACAAGATTCATTTGGATCATCCTTCTTGAATCCAAAGGTGATACTCTTTAGAATCTCACTCAGCTGTTCAACAAAGTTCAGAACTTTAAAGGCTTGTCTATCAAAAAGATAAGATCTGATCATGGAACTGAATTTGAGAACACTGGAGTTGACACTTATTGTAATCAAATTGGAATTGATCACAATTTTTCAGCACCAAGAACTCCAAAACAGAATGGAGTTGCAGAAAGGAAAAATAGGACCATTTGTGAAGCAGCAAGAGCAATGTTGTCTGAACACAATCTTCCTAAATACTTTTGGGGTGAAGCTGTTACAACTGCTGTCTATGTACAGAACAAAAATCTCATCAACAAGTATCATATGAAGACCCCATATGAGTTGTGGAATGGAAAGGTCCCTACCATATCCTATTTTCATGGATTTGGAAGCAAATGCTACATTCACAACAATGGGAAGAACAACCTGGATAAATTTGATTCCAAGAGTGATGAAGGAATCTTTTTAGGCTACTCCAACACTAGCAAAGCCTACAGAGTATACAACAAGAGAAGACTAGTTGTAGAAGAATCAATTCATGTTGACTTTGATGAAAATAATGATCAAAGCAACACTGACCTGTGTGATTTTGATGAAAGTATTGGAAACTCTGACAACCTTCAGAACCTTTACCAACAACCAATAATCCATCATCTTCATATGAGAATAACTCTATTCTTCCATATGTTCTACCCATAGACACTCCCAACAGCTTACCTACTCCCATAAGCTTTCCTCTTCCCAACAGCCAAGATAAAACTGTTAGCTATCAAATTGTCCCTTCTCAAATCTCCACTCCCATCCCCATTGTCCATGATGAGAACCTTGTTATCTCCATTCCTATACAAAAAGAAACTATTCCTGAAGGCATTCCTCACTAGGACATCTTCATGAGTGCCTTCACTTCTCAAATGGAACCCAAGAAGATCCATGAAGCTTTTCAAGATGCAGACTGGATAGAAGCAATGGAAGAAGAACTGGAACAATTTGAAAGGAATAAAGTATGGAAACTTGTTCCCAAACCTAGAAATCAAACTGTCATAGGTACCAGATGGGTATTTAGAAATAAAATGAGTGAAGATGGTACTGTAGTTAGAAACAAAGCCAGACTTGTAGCTCAAGGATACAATCAAGAAGAAGGAATAGACTATGATGAAAATTTTGCACCTGTAGCAAGACTTGAAGCCATAAGACTATTTCTAGCCTTTGCATCTTTCAAAAAGATGAAAGTATTCCAAATAGATGTCAAGAGTGCATTCTTGAATGGAGTACTAAATGAAAAAGTGTTTGTTGCTCAACCTCCTGGATTTGAACATCCTAAATTCCCAGATCATGTATACAAGTTGGACAAAGCCTTGTATGGTCTCAAACAAGCCCCTAGAGCTTGGTATGATACTCTGTCTAACTTCCTTCTTGATAAATGATTTATCAAAGGTCATATTGACAACACACTGTTCATTAAAAAATATGGAGATGACACACTACACATTCAGGTCTATGTTGATGATATAATATTTGGATCATCAAATGAGGATCTTTGTAAAGAATTTGAAGATCTTATGCAAAAACAGTTTGAAATGAGTATGATTGGAGAACTTACCTACTTCCTGGGTCTCCAAGTCAAACAAATGAAGGATGGAATCTTCATTAATCAAGCCAAGTACACAAGAGACATGATAAAGAAGTTTGATATGCAGAATGCCTCAACAACTAAGACACCCTTGTCTACAACAACCAAACTTCATGCTGACACTGATGGTCAAAGTGTTGATCAAACACTGTACAGAAGCTATATAGGATCCCTCCTATATGTTACTGCCAAAAGACCACACATCATGTTCAGTGTATGTCTCTGTGCAAGGTTTCAAGCCAACCCTAAAGAATCTCACCTTGCTGCTGTTAAAAGAATTTTGAGATATCTCAAGGGAACTCCTGACTATGGCTTATGGTATCCTAATGAATCACCATTCTCACTAATTGGTTTTACTGATTCAGATTATGCTGGATGCAATCTGGACAGAAAGTCAACAAGTGGTGGATGTCAATTCATTGGATCAAGAATTGTGTCTTAAAAAGCAAACATCAGTTGCAACCTCAACAGCTGAGGCTGAATATGTTGCAGCTGGTCTCTGTTGTTCCCAAATATTGTACTTGAAAAGTCAACTTTAAGACTTTGGTATGAATGTCACAAATATTCCTATATTTTGTGATAATTCCAGTACAATTGCTATGACTGAGAATCATGTTCAACACTCTAAAACCAAACACATTGAAGTTAGATACCACTTCATTAGAGATCATGTTGAAAAAAGGAATATTAACTTATCCAAAGTGGGTACTGAGGACAATGTCTCTGACATTTTAACTAAAGCTATGGATGAAAAGAGGTTTGAACTTTTGAGAGCAATGTTAGGAATGATTAACTTGCCTAAGTAAAAGGGATTAACTGAAAATTCATTTAAAAACTTTAAAGAAATATAAAGACATAGTTAGCTGTTTTACAGTTTCCCAACAGCTAACCTAAAACAGATCTCTATTCAAGGACAGTCATATGATGGCCTGTTACATCATACAACTTGGAACTAGTACTTAACCTCACTACCCCTGTGGACCTTGGTAGCCTTCCAAAAACAAAAATAAAAAAGAGTACTCAAAAACTCTTCCCAACAGCTAACCAACCATCTTAGCTGTTCAACTCATATTCCTTTCTACAAGACTTGTTTCCAACCAACTCCAGATCCCTTTTCCTGCTTGTCCTCCCCTCCATATGTTCCTGCTGGTACAGATGGACCTCCCTGAAAATACCTTTCCAATCATATTGGATGCCTCTCCATGACTGGGTCAATAGCAGTAACTGAGTACTACAAGGGTGGACCGATGGTTCTTGGCCACCATTCCTCTACAGCATCATAAGGAGGAAAGTCATCAAGAGGAGACAAGAAGCTGAAGGTACCTAAGGTTTGCAAACTCTCAGCAGCTATCATTGCCATATGTGATGAAGGACCACCATCACTCACTTCATTCACCTGAACTAGACTACAACACCTCAAATACTGTTTAAACAACTGAGTGTGAACCCTTGATAGAGACTGGTAGACCCTATTGAAGTTATCTCCCCTTCCCTCCAGAACTGCCATGTTTATGGACAAAGAATCCCTTGTGACTGGGGAATAGACCCTTAGCTGTTCAACAACAGGCACTATCTTTGCCTGAACAGCTAAGCTATCCTCTTGTTGCATCAATTCCCTAAGTGTAAAATGCCTCAAATTCTGGGTCTCTCCTTTCACTCTCATATCTTGGTCACCTTCATGATCCTTGAATCCCTTTTTCCTCATTAATACCCAAGGGATTGCACCCTTAGGACTTCAGTTCGAGTAACTCTTGCTTTGCTACTCTCTCCTTCTCCTATCCTCATGTTCTGACCAAACAACTTAATACTTGTTCTCTCCTCTACCTGCTTCTCTTTTCCCTTACCATCAACCCTTTTCTGTTGTGCCAACCTATCTCTCTCAAATTTTTCTATAGCTTCCTTTTCACACTCCCAATCTCTTTTTCTCTCTTCTCTCTCTCTCTCTCACCTCTCTATACTTTATCTAGAGGAAGCTGTTCAACTTCTTCATACAGCTGATGATCACTCTGTATAGTATATGACCTATACTCCCTTTCAAATCTTTCCCTCTCAGTTTCTTCTCCAATAGGAACTGAAAAGATTAACTTCTTAGCAGTTTGAGCCATTCTTTTTGGATTAAACTTAGATGAAAGTCTCCCCATTTTCAAGAGTTGAACTGAGTATGACTTCAACAGCTAAGACTAAAAGAAATTGATTTTGATGTGTATTCATCAGCTAAGTTCATATTCCTTTTATTCACAAAGAATTTATGTCAGTCAATAATAGGGTATGGTTATAGACTTAGCTGTTGGATTTAAATTTGTTGTCCAAAAATGTCAACTGATTTGACTACCAAATATGTTCTATTGGTACATAAGGGTGGCAATCCTAGGATGTTATGGTCAAAATTCAATTAAAAGTGTGTTGTGTTATATTAGCCCCTTACTTTCCATAAATAGCCGCCCGCTATTTCTGGAAATAAATTATACACCATTTACTTCCATTCTATTTACTGTACACTTGAATAGTAAAAGAGGATAACTGTCACTTCTCCTTAACGGCTAGCTTTAAACCCGACGTCGCCTCTCTCCTAAAAATATAACCATTGTCCCCACCTTCTTAACCACGATCTTCCCATTATCTCTACCTCTTCACAAAATCCAAACAGTTAAAACCCCTCAAATTTTCAATCGATTTCGCATCCTCTGTTTCAAACCCTAATCCTCTGTTTTTTTTCTCATCTTGAAAAATCAAAAGACTCTCCCTGAAGAATCCCATGGCTACTACATCAAAAGTGACTTCTTCGAAGGAGAAATAGGAACCTTCGCCAAAGAAATCTTGGAAAACAATGGGCTTCTAAACATGTTAACTACTCAAAACCCAATCCTTGAAAAGGCATGTATGGAGGTATATCTAGTTGGAAACAGACTCAAAGATAGTACTATTCGATGTGTCTTCCAAAATGTCATAATGATCATCAAACCTGAAGATGTGCACACAACATATGGCATTTCAAACCACAGAAACTTTATCACAAATGTTTGGAGCAAAGAATTGGATTCAGAATTCAGTGACCTCTACAAGCTATTCACTGGTCAAAGAGACATTGACTATGACTCAGTTAAGAACAAGTCAATACTGAAGAAGAACCTATCCATCAACAATTCAGCCCTGAGTGATGTAGTAATCAAAGGGATGTGTGGGAAGCAATCATCTTTGGACCAGCTAAGCTCATCAGAATGGAAAATAGCCCTTGGTCTCATTAGTAGAAATGTAAATTGGTGCACTGTAATGCTTGAAAACTTTAACTTAGCCTCCTCTCAATCTCTTCACAAGCCCTATGTAAGGTCCACCAAACCAAATCTGTTCAGATTCATGAGTGGAATCCCTGCTAAAAAATTCAAAGAGCTCCCAGCCATTCTCAACACAAAATGGCTTGAAATTGTTCCCCTGAGCATCTCTAAGAAGTTTGACAAGAAGACCATCCCTCTCAAAGGCTCTAAAGAGGGAACAGCTAAGTCATTCAAAGCTAAGTCTTCAACAGCTAAGGCAACCAAGAAGGTCCTAACAGCTAAGCCTGGACCTGATGAAGCTCAAGAAACCAGAATGATCACTAGAGCAACAGCAAAGTCCTTTGCAAGAAGGAAAGCCATAGCTGTTAAGAAGACAGGCAAGAGGAAGATTGATGAACCACCCTCATCTTCATCTTCAACATCCAGCTCCTCTTCTCAATCAACAAAAAGTGACTCAGGCACTCCTCCCACTAGTCATGAGAACACAACTGCTGAATTTGAAGTGATCAAACCTACTCACAAAACTAAGAGAAAAGTGTTTGTTGATGATGAAGCCATAGTGAGTGAAGAAGAATCTGAAGTTAAGAAAGCAAGTAGCTCCAGTGGTGTAATGGAGATTGATGCAGAAGAATATGGAGTTCAGTTGTCTCTACAACAACAGCTTGATGAAATCAGAAAAGCCAAGCAAGGTCAAGGACCACCTAAGCAAGTTGTGCCAACAGCTGAGCAAGCTATGCCAACAGCTAAGCAGGATATCCCAGCAGCTAAGTCAGTTGATCCAACTGACAAGGTAACATTTTCATCCTCTTCTGCTGGTCAATTCATAGTTAAAAAAAGACGTGTCAGATCCCCATCTCCTCCCTCTCCCAATTTGACTTCCATTTCAGATCATGCTGCTGTCATTGAAGGAATTCTTGACCTTACTTCTCAAACCATCTCTCCTGCTGAAATCTTAAGAGGGAACTCACCCAGTTCAGACATCCCTGTCAGGTCAAGGGGGAACTCTCCTGACACGCCCCAAGTCCCGGGATCCCCTAATAGAACCTCGAACCTGGTGCGCGTAACTAACAAGAAACAAGAAACTAACGGGAAACAGGAACAATACCTGTTAGAAACAAACTGACATGATATATATACTCAAGAGTAAGGAGCTAAGATAGCTCACGACGAGTTCTAGACCAAGAAAATTAAAACCAAACATGGTTACATACAGCGGAAGACATGCCTAGCACATAATCTGGCATCAAGAGATGTCTAGAGACAACAAGTACTACACAAGTCTACCCCAACAAGCCCTGAGTTTAACAACTCATACAACATCGTCCTTACCAAAGTGTAAAAGGACACTAGTCTCAAACAAGAACATCCTGCGGAGTACGTTCCCAGCTATGTCGAGCCTCACTGCGTACTATCCCCTGCTTTCCTGGGGGGGGGGAACAAATAAAGGGTGAGATAAATCTCAGTAAGCTATTAACATGCAACTACATGACATGTTATCAAGCAATTCCAGTAGATACTCAAGTAATCATATATCAAGTATCATCAAGTAACAAGTATATGAGAGGCTAAGCCAACTCAACAAATAATCAAGCTCAAGATATGATCAGGTAACAAGTAGTCAAGTAGTGTGAGAGGCTAGACCAACTCACCAAGATGCACATAGGCCTATCACGTATCATTACCTGAATCCTTCCTTATTTCTCCCAAGAATACCATTGTTGTCGATGCTTGTATAGCTGAGGACAACCACGATCAAGATCAAGAAACTGCTATGCAGTATATAAGAAGACCCGGTAACCAGTGTCATTCACAAGAACAAGATTCACGAGGTGTTCACGAGTTAGCATTCACTTATATCAGGCGTATTGCTCCAATATAGGATGCTAAGCCTTTACTATGGCCAGTAGTAAGGGAAAAACAGACCGAATGCATAGACCCACGATTATCACTTATGCCCCAGCCCTCGCAATAAGCGTGAACCTATACACCCCTCTGAACCAAATAAGCCAGCTGGACTCACACGAGAATGCACAAGTAGATGTTTACTTGAACTACGAGAATAGAAATAAGTCCCATATTAGTGGACCAGTCTTTATGCACCATGTAATCATGTATCATGTGCTCACGAGAATATGCACCATGTAATCATGTATCATGTGCTCACGAGAATACAAGTACATGTACGCAATCATTGCGAAGACAAATCAATCTAACAATGGCACGTAGAGTGTCCATATAACACGGTCAATCCAAGTTAGAGTCTATTAATAACAGACCTCAAACAAGTAGTAGGGTATATCATTCTATATCACTTTGTCACATGCCAAGTTTGCACGTACATATTCATATCACGTTTAACACATTAAAGTGTCTATCACGATACCCTTACTATCAAATAGAGCCCAATACCTTAGACTCTAAATACGTACTAGAATAGGTCAGATTATACCTAGCCACAGTCATATCTCACGTATATGTATCGTTAATAATCGAATACATTTTCCCAACACATATTGTGTTCTGTAGTTATTCTTATTAACTTAAATCGTAGTATTCACGATTATATGAATTATCTTCATATTACACTAGTCCCTAATTTCTATAGGAACCCATTTCAAGACAAGATATCCTCTTTATTCTTTATATACTTCATTGAGTATATACACGATTAAAACCAATCACTAGCATTTTAGTGCTTATTCATAACACTTCCAATATACACGTATCAAATTCAAATGTATAGTAGAGTTAATTATTCTCTATCTAATCCCATATCCCAACTCTTTTGGTTATTCATACCATGTATCAATTAATCAAGAAGCCACATTCTATCAAGTAACTATATGCAAGATTTGCATATACACGTCAAGGATCTTTCAAGTTTATTACCATACACATATATTGGTGTCAAGGCACGTACAAGATTTTATAATCTTATATTCAAATCTTAATCCAATTATTTGGATGTTCAAGTCATGTACAAGATTTTATTGTCTTATACTTCAAGTTACTGTCTCAACTTAAGACATTCAAAACATTCTAGACATTCAAGACATTCAAGACATTCAGGACATTCAAGACATTCAAGACATTCAGGACATTCAAGACATTCAAGACATATACAATATTTTATCATCTTATATCCAAGTTCTCAATCCATTTATTTGGATGGTTAAACATGTACAAGAGTTAATTATCTTATACTTCAAGTTATAACTACAATATTTGGGCATTCAAGCATGTATTAGAGTTATACATTTACTCTTACAAAATCCTAATCCTATTCTTAGGACATTCAATCTCAAGACATTAGTTGGTGCCCCTAAGGTACACAAACATTAACTTCAAGATACATAAAAGAGTTACTACTCTTATACTCAAGTTATCATTTAATTATGATTCAAGTCCACATTTCATTTGTTCACAAAGGGACTATTTTTCAGTACTAGAGTGTTCTACAACACTCATCTAGGCTATCTAGGGTAGTACCTTAAACCTAGACCAAGAATACTTTGAGTTCACATTAAGTAAATGAGCTATACAACTCATACTTACAAGTTCATAATCCCCTACATAGGATATTCGAGCTCAAGACACTAATTTGGTGCTCTCAAGGTGCACAAACATAGGTTCCAAGACAAGCATAACACATAAGTGCTTGTTCATAGCACTTTCAAGACATATAAAAGAGTTCTTCCTTTTGTACTCAAGTTCTCATTTTAATTTAATGAGTAATCATATTCAAGACTCACTTCTGATGCCCCTAAGGTGTCACAACACTTGCTAGGACATCTTATCTTAAGGCTATATGCCTTAACAAGAGATAAGCTTTCAATTTAATTTAGATTTAAAACACTATGGTTGAAACAGGGGACCGGGTGGGCGCCTATGGTAGACCGGGCGGGCGCTCATCCAAGCGTTTTTAAAACCAAAACTTCTGGCCAAATGGGCGGGCGCTTGGTGCCTAAGTGGGCGGGCGCCTGGTCCAATTTTTCAGCAAACACCAATTTCTTTCCAGGCCTACACTTCTCCGTCCCAAGCGTAGGAGTATAACCCACTAACACTTTCTAACATTCAAGAGTTCATTTTAACATGCTCAAAACACTTCTATAGGAACACTTTATTAATTTATCACCGTCCCACAAATAATAGAATAATTTTCTTTTATTCCAATTAAATATTTCACCGTCCCAAAAGCATAAGTACAATTTTTTATAATATACTAATATACTCATTTAGGGATACTTCCATTCATTTCCCCGTACCACAAATAATGGTACAATTTTTCTAATAATATTTAAATCAAGTTACTATTTTACCGTCTCACGAATAGGAGTATAATTTTTCAATACTTTTCAAGTCATTCCCAGGTGCAAGGCTATTCCTTCTTGTTTATTATACGAATACTCCCTTCGTCCCAAATTTATAAGTATCACGAAAATTGCCTAAAACACAATTTTAACAAGAACAAGTATCGGGAATAACATATATGCATGTTATTACAAGTAAGGGGGAGTCAATAGCTTACTTAGTCCGAAATCAAGTTGACCCAAATTAATTTCTGTTCGGCAGGAAACGCTCTATTCAGCGCCACGAATATTTATCCGGGATCAAAATCACGAACAGAGAGATAATTAATCGCGAGGAGTCGAGAATAGGGTAAACTTTAACTTTCTCTCTGAGACAGAGAGAAAGTACGAGAAGAATCAAGAATGAAATGCCTTTCTCAGGCAAACAAACACTTTATACTAACAAGTTTCAAAAATTGCTCTTTGGCCCCTCAGGTTCTAACTTTGACATTTAACCACCTTAATTTTCTAAAGTAGTTAAATAATTAACTCAAATAAAATAGCATATAAATATGCTATTCAAGAATTTAACAAATAAGTCAAATATTTAACGAGATTAAGGATGGGCGTTACATCTCCTATTCATGAGTTCATCCCATCAACTGAGACTCATCTTCCTCCTTCCCTTCAAACTCAAACATCCCCTTCTTCTGTATCCCCTGATCAACTTACTGTCATTCCTTTTCTTAATCCTCAAATCATTGAGTTTATCAAAGATAAATATGTGTCTAATCTGTCTGATGATGATACATCAACCCTTTTTGAACAGCTTTCTAGTAAATTTTCTATGGATGAGGCTCTCAAGGCCTTTGATTTCATGAGGATTAGAGAAGCAAGGTAATCCCAAGGTCAAGGTGGATCATCTACTCCCAAACCTGCCCCATCAGCTATCCCACCTTCTAAATCACCTTCCCTCTCTCAAATTGATCTAGACACTTCCATGCCCACTCTTAGCTTCTGGGCTTTAGATTGTGACATTGACTTTTCAGTCACAACTGTCATTGAGGCTCACAAAAAGTTTGCCTCTCTTCCTCACCTTCCTCTCTTTCTCAACCCTCACAACATTTCCAACCCTTTGGATATGACTAAAACCCATATGAGCATTCATGCTAGAAACATTGGGGGCCAATTGTTCCATGCCTATGAAGAATGGAAACAGTTCAGAATCTCACCCAATACTGCTTCTTTTTTAAAGCACCTAAACTACACATTCCCATCACACTTTCAACTCTTCCAGAATGGGAATTTTCTTTTGCCATCTTATTTCTGAGAATCATCAAGAATGTCTCTACACCCCTTCCTCCCTTGTGTATGCTTTATGCATTCAATATGCCCAGTCCATCTTTTAGACTCTGCTTTCCAAAAAGAGCTGCATAATGGGACTCATTGTCAAGAGTTTCTTCCCAATCTCTTCTGTGTATCCTTAACATTTTCATCCACCTCCTCCTACATTCCATAAGAAATCCAGATCTCAATTTGCAAATCTCCCTCCTAATTTTGATCCATTCAAATACACCCCTCTATATCATCTCACCTTCACTGACTTTAACCAATTCTCAGCCACCCTCATCAAACAACTCCAATCTGCCATTCTCAAAAAGATTGACAATGTATCTGAGTTAATCCTTCAAAGAGGTGAGAATCCAATCCCTCTATCTCCTGAACAGCCAACCCCAACAGCCTTCCCTCCTCCTCCTCCCAGCAGCCAACCCTTGCCTCCAAGACCATCTCAGGCATCCATCCACTCCTACTTCCAAGCTCCCCAACCTAAATTCATCAAGAAAAGGACTACATCTCTTTACAAGGACTATCCCATGGGAGTCTCTCCTGCAGAAGAAACCAGGTCTCCTCAGCAACTGCAAGCCTGGATTGGCCCAAGACTTCTTTACAATCAACCTGTTCTCACAAAAAATCAGTTGATAGCCAGACAAGACCAACATTTCCAGTATAACCATATGATGGGTCTTGACTGGAACAATGAATGGTTCTACAGAAGGAACGAACCAGTGAGAAGAGCTGCACTCACTCAAGAACTAAAAGCTGTGGAGAGAATTCAGAATGCTTAGTATAAGTTATTTGGTTTGTTTTCTCTGTTTTGAATAGCTGTTCAGAACAATGCCTATCTTTTCCTTTCAGTTATTTCTTTTAAAAGTAGAATTTAGTTTGTTTAACAGTTTGTTTGCCAAGCAAAACTATCAAGAAGATTTTCTCTTCATTGGTGTTCTATTTCCTTAGCATTATATTTGCAGGTACATAATCAAATGTCTTTATTTATTTACCAAAAAGGGGGAAATTGTTAGTACCTCACTATGCTTAACTCACAATTAATCATAGTAAATATATTTTGATAAATAAATAATCAATCCATTGATTATATGATGTATACAAGACCTGAGCACAGGCAGCCCAAGACAGAAGCTCAACAGCTAAGCTTCCCTGTTTTCCATTCAAGACAACAGTCAAGTCATTACATGATCTACCTATCATCTACACATCCAACAAACTGAAGAACCACCTTTTACAGACTCTATTATACTTACAATAATTGTCAAAATGCTAATAACAAACAAGCTTCAACAGATCAAGCCTTAAAAGCCCAACAGCTAATCTCCCCTGTCTCAACAGCTAAGACTGTTCTTCACCAATAGCTGACCCCACTTCATCAAATCTTTGAAGAATGATTAATCCAATAATTCAGATCAATGGATTAACTCATGTTGAAGCTTAATCAAGCCTGCATAAACCTTTTGCTTGACAGCCTGCATACAAAGGAGAAATAAAGTGTTAGTCAACCCAGTCAAAGACAAACCATTTACTTCTCTGTATTCTTGTCCCCCAACGGCTATATGCCAACCCCTATATAAAGGAGTATACTGGCATGTTGTCAAGTGCCCTTCCTAATTTTTTACAACCCTTTCTCCCTTTGAAAAACCTTCAAAACTCCCCTGCATTCACACTGCAGATCTAAATATTTGCTTAAATCCCCTGCAAATATTGTGCCATCTTGCACCCAGTTACAACCCACATCCATCCAGCTAACAGCCAAGCTATTTTGTAAACACACTTATGATTATTTTCTTTTTTTCTTTTGTTCTCGCTTTGAAAGAAACAACCTTAATTGAAGTGTCAATTAAGTAGAGGGGGTTCAAAGGAACTTGCCTTATCAATTCTTGTAACTCTTATTGAAGAGAATATTATAAGTAAATTTGTCTCACTGTTCTAACAGTGGGGGTGGATGTAAGAGAAGGGTTTTGCCTCTGAACCACTTTAAAATACTGTGTACACTCTTGTCTTTACACTTACACACACACTACACTTGTCCTTTCATTTATTCTTTCATTTATATTCCGCTGCACATCTTTTTTATTATTATTATCTCTTAACAGCTAACCTCAAACAGTTAGCTGTCCAAGTTTTAACTAATATGTTCATTCAGTATAACAGGGCCTTTTAGCTAGGAATATATAATATTCCTTAATATGCCCTTGCAAGATGGACGACCGATAGGAGAGTCAAATCTTGAAAGTAATGAGATGAACCAGGTTGATGGAGCGAGTTTAGTTGATGTGATCCCGGTTGTGGATGATGTTGCCATGATCTTTACCTTTGTACAAGTAGGGTTTGCACCCTTCACAAAAGAGATGAATTTTACGTCGGAATGATGGATTTGAGATTTTACGTCGCAAGACGGGTTCGGGCTTTTACGTCGCAAGACGGGGGGTGAGGCTTTTACGTCGCAAGACGGTTCGGGCTTTTACGTCGCATGACGGTTTGGGCTTTTACGTTGCAAGATGGGGTAAGGCTTTTACGTTGCGAGACGGGGTAAGGCTTTTACGTTGCGAGACGGGGGTGAGGGGTTAGGCGAGTTGGGATACGTTCGGCTGGGTGTAGGTTGGTGGCTTCGGTCGGGTGTAGGAGTAGGTTCGGTCGGGTATTCAAAAACAAAAATGGGTCTTCGTGTTTGTGGACGTAGCTTGGGGTTGGGATCGGTTTAGGTGTTGAAGAAAAAGAAATTAAAGGAATGCAAAGGAGTTTAAAGATCAGGAGGACCGATGAAGATTTGAAGTCAAAAGAATGTTGTTGCACCCCCGATGCTGGTAAAACGAAGGGCAATAAGGGTAATTCTAAGAACTAGGAAGGGAAGGCCAATGAACGTTTGTTCAGTTTGGTGGAAAGAAAGAAGTCAAAATCAAAGGAAAAGAAAAAGGAAAAATAAGTTTTCATGAGTGAGGGGATATGGGAAAAAAAAAAAAAAAGAATTGGTGGTTGAGAAGGAGGTAGGCCGTGGGTATTGGTTTGGGGAGAAGGGATTTTGGCTATTGAATTGGTTTTTGGTTAAGTGAACGGTGGAAGTAGTAGGTGGTGGTGATATGGCGGCAAGTTTGGGAAAGTTTTGACGAGGTGGTTTGTATGGTGGTTGGCGGAAGCTTTGTGGTGGAGAAGTCCCTTTATGGATCATAGCTCTGATACCATGTCAAATATTAGAGAAAGAGATAGTCGGAGCCAATCATACATGGAGAGAGATAATTGATATGAGAGACTCAAATATTATTGATACTAGTGATACATATTTATAGGGTTACAAAGAGTATTCTAGAGTCCTAATCTAATTAGGAAAACTAATACAAAAAGGAAACTGATGTTGTAGAATAATCTAACTTGGTTTACAAGATACAATCTTTATGTTTGGCAACATGAGATTTACAATATATGCTAGGAATATATAATATTCTTTAATAATTAATTCATTGTTTTTGTCAACTTTAATGCAAAATTCATATTTGATTATTATTCGTATTTATAATCTAATTTTATCATCTTTCTTATGCTAATTTTGTAAAAGCAAATCATTGAAGTTTAGCACATCAGATATTCTGTGATCCAGGAAAAGTTGTTCTTTTCAAAATGGCAACATGAAGTAGCCCGCCTGCGGTGAGATAAAATTAAACTTATGGCTTGTCACTCGCAACAAAATTGACATTTTCGTAAAATGGAAGGTACTCGGATAATGGTACATTTTATTTTTATGTCTAAAGTATTTTGGATACATGTCTTGTATATTAACAAAGATAGAGACTCAGTCGTCGTGATCAATGACTTTTTGAATTCTAGGGCTAGACCATACACTTTTTTGTGTATGCTGGCAATAACTGTTTCATGCGTAGCAAAATGGACCAAATTAGAGTCATTTCATTATCAACAATTTTATGTCATTTCATCATCATGACAAGGACCATGGTGTTAATATTTAATGGCAGAAATGATTCATTTGATAACAATAGTGTCATGAGGGGATGAATATGGTTGGCAATGCACAATATAATCGCAAAATCTTGGGAAAAACACGTTTTTTCAAACGCTTAGGAAAAACGTGTTTTTAAAAAAATACGGTGGCATTTTTGTACATAATCAAAACTTCTCAACGGTTCTGGATATAATTATAAAATCTTCTGGATATGATATTGATAGCCAGAACATTTGAAAGTGATAATCAGAATGGTCATATTTGTAAATAATCAGAACTTCTCAACATTTCTGGATATCAATATAAAGGCTTCTGGATATGAGATTAATCGTCAGACCCTTTGAAAGTGATAGCCAGATGGGTCCTAGATATCAATATAAAACCTTCTGGATATGAGATTGATAGCCAGAACCTTTGAAAGTGATAGTTAGAAGGGTTCTGGATATCAATATAAAGCTTTCTGGATATGAGATTGATAGCCAGAACATTTGAAAGTTATAGCCAGAAGGGTCTTGGATATCAGTATAAAGCCTTCTGGATATCAATATAAAGTCTTCTGGAGGTTTTGAAAAACACGTTTTTCCTAACCATTAGAAAAAAAACGCGTTTTACAGGAGACCAACCTCATAAACATTAATAATAACTTTACAAAAGATAAATTATGGGAGAATGACAAATTAGGGTTCAAAGCAGGAGAGGGTGATGTTCAAATTTTGTCCTTTTAAGATCCAAATTTACCAACGATAGTCAATTAGGAGTTTTGTTAATGAAAATGTTAGAAATATCCAATTAAGTGTCATGTGCCTTTACACATGTGACTTAACAGAGGTTATTTATGGATAAAATTCCCAATATACCCTTAAATGCCATAGCCTCGATTCATAAAATTGTAATTATTTTTAGAGAATAACTAATTCATTTTTTTTCATAAATTATTTTAAAATATCATATTGTCTTAATAGTTATATACTCTTTGTTAAAAAAAATTAATTATATATATATACACTTTTCAAAAAATAAAATCATGCTTCAATTTATATATATATATATATATATATATATATATATATATATATATATATATATATGGTGCTCAAATGAGATCCACAATTGTATGAGAACCGTGAGAACCAATCATAACCATTACATTAGAATCAAAATCAAGGGTCACTATTATAGATACATTGGATACACTTGGATACAGTAGCTAATTTTCATAATACACTTGGATACATTAGTCATTTAAGTTACTGTATCTAAGTGTTTTTGAAAATTGCACTTGGATACACTAACTTAAACGACTAATGTATCCAAGTGTATTTTAAAAACTAGCTACTGTATCCAAGTGTATAATATGGACCTTTGATTTTTTATTTAAACGGTTATGCTTGGTTCTAACGGTTCTCATTTTAAATGATTTCATATATATATATATATATATATATATATATATATATTCTTAAAATAAGAATTTATTTTAAAATAAGAGTATTCAACATATATTTTCTTCATTTTGAAAATAGTTTCACTTTAATTTTTTAATTAGTTTATTCTTTAACAAAAAAAATAACTATGAAAATTTTGAATAATTTTTTAGAACACCATTAAAAATGTTATGCATACATCTCTATGAACGATGCCGAAAACCGAAATAACTACCATTAAAAATGTTATGATTATACCTGTTAGAGATATTTTTTACTAATATTATGTGATTCACCAACTTGGCTACGTCCACGGACGGAGGGAAAATATATTACTTTCAATAACAATTACAAAAAACGATCTCACTAATCTAGTTGCACGAATTATTGAGCCCCATAATCCCGTCAACCTAAATCTATCTCTACTTGTTTCTCTAAAAAATGCCTGGCCAAAAAAACATGTTAGGGGAGATGGTACTAGAGGAGAAAGAATCATATTTCTTGTGCACAAATCAATTATATTTTCATTAAGAAACGACTTTCCTAATTCATGAACAATTCCTTGTACCAATAAAAAACCTAATTAAACCAATAAACACTAATCCATGTACCAATCTAATTTCCTTTTACGTGGAGGGAAAGCAACTATATTCTCATAAGGAAACCACAATACTTATTTTTAAATAAGTCCTTAATCTCTGTTCCAAAAGAAATTCACAATTCCTCAGTCCCAGGAATTACCAAGCTTGTTGCGAATTAACTAGACATGCATTGACTACATAAGGATCCTTGGCTACTCCTCCCATTGCCAATTGGTTTTGGGGTGGAACCTCAGACTTTATCATTGTTGGTGTTGGTGCCCTAGACACGTTTGTTAAACGTTGTATGTGTTATCATTATATTCATATTAATAAAGAGATATTTAGGTTATTATTAATGCTCATGTTTGCTTATAATAATCTCCGTCCCTAGAGCTTGTTAAGCACTAGTATAAAGGTTAAATGATCATGGGATGATCATGTTAGATTTATGGGTACTTGTTTGGAACAAGGTACTGGACATGACCCGCGGTATGAGATTTATGTCATGGTCAATGTCATATATAAATCTCATATTAGTTATGTCATTTGAATCCTTAGACATGAAGTTATTATAGTCTTCCACTTGATGAAGATTATGTTTGACATACTCAAACGTTACCCTTAACCAGGTAGCTATAAAGGGTATGATTGGCATAATCGGACTCACGTAGGGAAGAATAATAAGCTAAATGGATTTGTCCCTCTTCGGAGAGATGTCAATCTTGGGCCCCTCGAAGGAATGATGTTGATGAAATGTTTGGCCAAACTCAAATGGATTGATTGGATCAATGTCGTTTGGATTATCAACATATTCGGGATCGAGAAAAGTATTGAACAAAACAAGTTGACTTATTGACCATGACTTGTGTTCAAAGACATCGTAGACAAAGGGATTATGATATGTTCTAAAAGGAATGCGAACTTGTATCTAGTTATACTATTTGGGTAGGTATGACGGTTTGCTAGAACCTAATCATATCTTATAGGTTCATGTTTGAACCCATTGCCAACTTAGTATAATCCTAAAGGGTCACACACAATAGAACGAATCTAAAAGGACTTAAATGGAATTATGGGTCGAAGGACCTTTGAGGGATTTTAGGACTTTAGAGGAGAAAACAAGAAAGTGGGATCTTTAGTATGGTCCGGGCGGACCTCCTATAAGACCCGGCGGACCTCTATGGTTTCTGCCCAGAATTTTCATGTTCCGTTTTCTTGCGGGTTTGGACACTTGTTTCCTATTTGGAATAGGTCACACAAGTATTTAAACAACCTCTATTCGCCCAAAATCAGTCCTAAGCATAATGTAACTTTGTGAGAGCCTCCAAAGGGTTTGAGAGGATGAATTCTTGTTCTAAGACATCCCTAGATTGAAGAACAAGAATAGCACATATATAATTATTCCATAAAGTTCTATATATCATGAAAGCGTGTTTCATGATTTGGTCTAGCAACCAAGATCAAGTGTTCTTGATATTCGTTCGTGGTGTGGATACCGCTAGAGGGTGAAATTTATCATCTTCATAGTTCGTGATTCTTGCTTTGTTCATGATCAAGATTTCAAGCCTCCATCGAATTCAAGGTTGCAAAACCAAAGGCATCAAGGGTTAGTATTCTAGTATTCATTATGTTGCATTTGACTTAATCATATGAATGGATCTATGGGCTTTGGGTTTCATTAAATCTTAAATGCTTAATTCCGCTGCGCATGTTACTACGAAACCCAACAGTGGTATCAGAGCCCTGTTCATGTTGATTATTTCAATACATAATCATGTTATGTGTATATAAATTGTTTGTTTATGTCCCTAGCATTATTTGAATATTGGGATTATGATGTTTATGTGTTATATGCGTTTATGTAGTTTATTGTTTTATAAACATTAATCGCACTATTCAATCGCAATTAAAATTATGGTGGATTTAAAATTGTTAGGGTTATCAATTTTTGATTGGATCAAAATTTTGATAATCTAAGGATTCATGAATTGTTCATTCAAGGTTCTGATGTTCATGATGATTGAATCATCAAGAACACCAAATCCTAATTGAATCGGGAAAAACAATTTTGAGCAAAATTTTGGAACTTTAAAAATTCTGAGTTTTTCGGCATGGGTCCGACCGGACCATAGCAAGGACCCGGCCGGACCTTCGGGTCTGGAGCGGGGGTCAGGCGATTGGTTCTGGGTTCAAACTGGAAAAATTCTGGGTTTTTCAAACGGGGTCCGACTGGACCAGTGTAGAGACCCGGCCGGACCTTCTGGTCTGGTTGGGGGCTCGGGCAGTTGGTTTGGGTGCAGATCTCGGGGTTTAATTTTCCTATTTGTTTTAGTCTTGTGATTCTGAGATTGGCTCAAGGTTTGGATGGCTAATCTACGTTCATCGAGATTGTGTTTCCCAAAGTTGATCGCAATCAAAGTTTCAAAGATAAAACGAAGTTAGAATTATGAAGAGTTCATAATTGCTAAAATTGAGAAACAAAGTTCTTGATTCAAAGATTGGAGATCCATGTAGAATTGTGGATGCAATTGGCCTACGTTCATCGAGACCATCTATTGCTTAGTTTCGGCCACATGGACTACTTTCTTGGTTTCTTGAATTAGTGCGGAATTGTGGTTGCCTAATGGCTTAGTTTGGCCGCACTTCTTGTTGTCTTGATTTGGAGATGATAACCAAAGTTCAAAGAGTCTCATCCTCATAATTACAGAGAAATTAATGACACATAAATATTATGCTTAAATTAATGATTATTAATTTAATGGCTAAACTTGATGCGTAACATGTTTATCTTGTGTGCTCATAAATATGTTGTATGCTATATGGGTGATGAACCTTCAAAGAAAGTTTTAAGTCTTTTATTGCCATGCTATGATTAAAACACTTGTTAGTACATGGGTGATTTTAATGTAGTTTTCGCCCTAGCGAGGTGCATTACTTTATCTATGTATGAGCAAGATAGATAATGTGGGCACGCCCTAACGAGGCACATTAACTATACGTTTAAAATGGTTGGACTTAACAAGGCGTCAAAACAGTTTTGGGCCTAGGCAAAGATGAGATTAAACATGCTTTTGAAATTGGATCCCTAAGAATCATATTGGATATGATTGACAAGAAATTGTCTACCTAATTAATTTGATTTTGAGCGGTGCGCCAAAGCGTACTTGAAATTAAATTAAAATTGGATCTTAGCCAACTTAAAAGAATCTCAGAAAAAGGATCTAAGAGTCATATTGGATATGATTGACATGGTTGTCTACCTAATTAATTTGGTTTTGTGTAATCCTCCTTAGCGGACTTGAAATCAAATTAAAGTTGGATCTTAGCCCATTTAAATTATATTATACATTGGATGTATAAGAAGATTATATAATTTAGTGGGAGTATTTTTGGAAAATACATTATATATCTCTTTAATGAGATTGGTACTTTTAAAATTTTGGAAATTTTGCATAAGTTGTAGATGACAACTAAAATCGTTGCGATCAATCCTTGATAAGGATAAGCTTCAAGAGAATGGTACAAACTTCATGGATTGGATCCTGAGCCTAAGAATCGTTCTAAGGAAAGAAGATGTGTTGTACATTCTTGATGGGTCTATTCCTAAAAGAACCCAATGCCAGAGAAAGACAATCACAAGAGACATGAGTATGTTTCTAGGGATGTGAGTTGTCTCGTGCTCGCGATTATGTGCTCAAAACTCCAACAAAGTTTGGAACTTGTGGAAGCCTATTGGATAGGCGTGGAGTTGAGTTACATGTTTCAAAAAGCAATCTAAGCTAGAGAGGTATAAAACCATTGTTGCATTCACTTCTTGCAAAAGGAGTAAATGGCAACAAGTGGAACCACACATACTTAAGATGAAAGGCTACGTAGAGCATCTTGAGAAACGTGGCTGTCCAATTGGATTGGAGCTAGCCACGGATCTTATTCTTGATTCATAATCTAATAGTTATAATCACTTTGTGATGAACTATAACGTGCTTAGAATGAATAAGAATCTCTCCAAGTTGCATTAACATGCTGAAAAACAGCGGAGATGAAGATGATGGAGAAAGGTTCTCCAATGCTCATGGTTCATGATGGAAAAGAGGCCAAGTGCCAAAAGAAAGGTACGACAAAAGTTGTCAAACCTAAAGGAAATAATTATGGTTAAAATTATAACTCTAATTGATGCAATTTGGTAAAGTGGCAATTGGATTGACCATTTAGAATTTTAATAAAAGTTCTGGACGATCAACAAAGGAATGGTAGTGGGACTACCACTCGGGATACTTATGTTATAAATTAATCTTTCTAACTTTAATTATTGGGTATTGGATACCGGATATGAGTCCCACATTTGTATGAATGTGAAATAATTAGTAAATTGAAAGACTACATATAAGTAAAGTTTGATCTATGAATGATAATGATGCAATGGTTGCAACATTGTTCCCAGAACACTTGCAAAGTGACTTTACTGATGAAGTAGAAAATATTATTTTGTTATAAGATAATGAAGGATATTTATTTCTTATTTGGAATAAGAAAAAATGCTTTATTTATTATGATTTATTTCATTGTGTTATCATAAAAATAAATCTTATATCCTAAATCTTGAAGAACAAAGTAATATAGGCTATAACATAAATAATTAAAATTCCTTATGCATTATTGTTTTGATCAAATAAATGAGAAATGCATATCTAAAATTCCATGAGATGGAGTTTTAAGTCATATGATTTGGTATCACATGATTTATGCAAATCTTATTTACTTAGACCAAGACATCTTTTACTATGATTGGTAAAAGGTCAATATCTTACTTGACCTAATATATTTCGATGTATATGGTGCATTAAGTAGCAATGCTAAAAGAGAATTTTGGTTATACTTGGTAAAACTATTCAAAGACTCTAATTGGATCATGATGATGAATAATTAAACCAAGAATTTGACAGTCAACATTAAGGTTGTGAAATAGTTTCACAATTGACTTCACTAAGAATATCATTCTAAATGATGTGTCTATGTGGAAGTATAAAAACCTTATTGGATATGATTCATAGGATGACAAAGTCAAAAATTGATCTTCCATTATTTGTTTTTGGGGTTATGTATTACAAACCACTATAATTACACTAATTTGAGTTCCATCAAAAGAGGTTAAAAGGTGAAAGAAAACTGGATTTGTCTTTCAAGAAGATTTAAGATGGTGAGACCTTTTGGAAAGGAGCTGTCTGGGACACACTCACATTTAAATCTATTTTCATGAGATATCCTAAGGAAACTTGAGGATAATGTTTTACTCATAAGAAACAAATGGTTTGTTACTTATGATGGTGCTTTTTTTGATAAGTCATTTATCTCTAAAAGAATCAGTGGGAGTAAAATATATCTCGAATGGTTCGAGACCTAGAAAATATAATTTAACCTAAGATGGAAATTGAACAAGTTTTCACAAGGAGTCGTGAAAAGTCCGTTCAAGTTATAGAAAGTACTTGCGTACATGATAGGATACAATCTATAACAAGAAATATTGGATATTTCGAAATAGAAAGTATTGAGGTAAAGTTCATTGAAAGATGACACGTTTGCCATCTATCGAAGGTACAATGTCCACTCCATATTTAGATTAATGACTTGGAGTCATAAGTCTAAAAGGCAGTCCATGTGTAATAATCAAGTTTGGAACTTGATCATTCTAACCTAAGGTGTAAAAACCAAAGGAGAGGAATGAGTTTTCTTGGAGAAAACTTACATGGGTAGCGAGAAACTTACTAGAATTCTCATAGTCACATGTTCATATTTGAAATATGAAATTTGACAAAATGATGTCAAAACAAGCATTCCTTAACGGGAACTCACTTAAGGATGTATTGGATACAACCTAAAGGTTTTGATAGTCAAAGAAAATTCTAATAAAGTATGTAAGTTGCGGAAATCCATTAGATGGATTGAAGCAAGCTTTTGGGAGTTGGAATCTCCGTTTTGATGAATCAAAGAATTTTGCTTTATCAAGAACGAATATGAACCTTGTATATACAAGAAGATTTGTGGGAGCATAGTGCTATTCCTTATTTAAATATGTGGATGACGTATTGCTCATTGGAAACGACATTTCTACACATCAGTCTGTAAAGACTTTGTTTGGAAAGTGCTTCACAATGAAAGATATGGATGAAACCGCATATGTCCTTGGCATCAAGGAAGGAAATTGGTTTAAAGCCAAAGTACATACATTGACAAAGTCATTAGAAGATTCTGCAAGGAAAATTCTAAGAGAGGACTGTTGCCAATAATACATGGAGTTTCTCTAAGCAAGACTCAATGTCCTAAGATAAAAGATGAGCATGAGAAAATGAGTGAGATGCCATTTGCTTCGGCAATTGGATCCACCATGCCATGATAAGTACAAAGCCGGATATATCTAAATGCTTCGAGCATGACGAGTAAATATCAATCCGACACCGGTGAGATTCACTGGGTGGCTATAAAAGCGATTCTTAAGAACTTTAGAAGGACTAAAGATTCGTTTATGATCTATGGAGGTATGGAAGATGATCTCGGATGCATGCTTCCAAACCGACAAAGATAATAGAAAATCGCAATCGGATTTTGTGCATATGTCGAATAGTGGAGCTGTAAGTTGGAATGGTTCCAAGCAAAGTACAGTCACTAATTCTAAAACTAAATCTAAGTATATTACCGCATTGGATGCTGCAAAGGAAGTGGTTTAGATTAAGAAGTTCATTGTTGAACTTGAGATGGTTCCTAGCATTGCTAATCCAATAGACCTTATTAGTAATAATAGTGGTGCTATTGATCAAGCAAAGGAACCAAGAGCATATCCTAAATCCAAACACATACTTAGGCGTTTTCATATCATTCGAGAAATCGTTGATAAGAAAGACGTAATTATATGCAAAGTACCAACTAATGATAACGTTGCGGACACGCTAGCAAAGGGACTTCCACAAGCTAAACATGATGGTCATGTTAGGTCCATAGGTATTGGATACCTAGAGATTAGGCCTAGGGCACGTGGGAGATTGTTGGTGTTGGTGCCCTAGGCACGTTTGTTAAACGTTGTATGTGTTATCATTATATTCATATTAATGAAGAGATATTTAGGTTATTATTAATGCTCATGTTTGCTTATAATAATCTCCGTCCCTAGAGCTTGTTAAGCACTAGTATAAAGGCTAAATGATCATGGGATGATCATGTTAGATTTATGGGTACTTGTTTGGAACAAGGTACTGGACATGACCCGCGGTATGAGATTTATGTCATGGTCAATATCATATATAAATCTCATATTAGTTATGTCATTTGAATCCTTAGACATGAAGTTATTATAGTCTTCCACTTGATGAAGATTATGTTTGACATATTCAAACGTTACCCTTAACCAGGTAGCTATAAAGGGTATGATTGGCATAATCGGATTCATGTAGGGAAGAATAATAAGCTAAATGGATTTGTCCCTCTTCGGAGAGATGTCAAGCTTGGGCCCCTCGAAGGAATGATGTTGATGAAATGTTTGGCCAAACTCAAATGGATTGATTGGATCAATGTCTTTTGGATTATCAACATATTCGGGATCGAGAAAAGTATTGAACAAAACAAGTTGACTTATTGACCATGACTTATGTTCAAAGACATCGTGGACAAAGGGATTATGACATGTTCTAAAAGTAATGCGAACTTGTATCTAGTTTTACTATTTGGGTAGGTAAGACGGTTTGCTAGAACCTAATCATATCTTATAGGTACATGTTTGAACCCATTGCCAACTTAGTATAATCCTAAAGGGTCACACACAATAGAACGAATCTAAAAGGACTTAAATGGAATTATAGGTCGAAGGACCTTTGAGGGATTTTAGGACTTTAGAGGAGAAACCAAGAAAGTGGGATCTTTAGTATGGTCCTGGCGGACCTCTAGGGTTTCTGCCCAGAATTTTCCTGTTCCATTTTCTTGCGGGTTTGGACACTTGTTTCCTATTTGGAATAGGTCACACAAGTATTTAAATAGCCTCTATTCGCCCAAAATCAGTCCTAAGCATTATGTAACTTTGTGAGTGCCTCCAAAGGGTTTGAGAGGATGAATTCTTCTTCTAAGACATCCCTAGATTGAAGAACAAAAATATCACATACATAATTATTCCATAAAGTTCTATATATCATGAAAGCGTGTTTCATGATTTGGTCTAGCAACCAAGATTAAGTGTTCTTGATATTCGTTCGTGGTGTGGATACCTCTAGAAGGTGAAATTTATCATCTTCATAGTTCGTGATTCTTGCTTTGTTCATGATCAAGATTTTAAGCCTCCATCGAATTCAAGGTTGCAAAATCAAAGGCATCAAGGGTTAGTATTCTAGTATTCATTATGTTGTATTTGACTTAATCATATGAATAGATCAATGGGCTTTGGGTTTCATTAAATTTTAAATGCTTAATTCCGCTGCGCATGTTACTGCGAAACCCAACAATCATGGTATCAGAGCTGACCCTTTACTCGTGCGAGCCCAACAGCCCACGATATTGCTCCGCGTCACCCGGTTGATAAGTCGACGTTGTATTAAGGATATAGAACCCTTCTAGAGTTAGAATTGTATATTTTCTAGATACTGTATTATTTACTTTCCTAATAGGATTAGTTTTAAAGTTTCCTTATGTAACTAGAATAGCTTGGAGAGTACTCCATCCTCTTGTATAAATATCAACATATATCAATAATAATATTTGAGTCTTTCATAATTAGTTCTCTCTCTCTCTCCATATATAATTGACTCCGTCTATCATCCTTTATTCAAATATGGTATCAGATCTATGATCCATAATGAGACTTCTTCGCCAAAATCCTAGCTTCCACCACCCATCTTCAAACCCAAAGATTTTCCTCAGCCATTCTTCTCGTCCACCTCAAGGCCGAAACCCTCATACCTTCTTTTTTTCTTTTACCAAAATTCCCTCAAATTCTTCTCTTCAAACAGAATACTCCACTCCCGTCCCGTCAACTACTCTGTCACCGTCAACCAACCCAAACTCATTCTTCCCAAACTCAATCCTCCCAAACTTTTTTCCCCTATGACTATTTCACCTTCAAATTTTCTGCCTTATAGAAAAGCACCCACCATCCCTACATTTATCAAATAAACCTTTTTTTTTCCTTCATTATTTTTTCCCCTTTTTATCTAATTCAACAAAAAAAAAAAAAAAATCCTCCCAAGTTCCCAACTACCGAAATCTCCTATGACTCCTACATCCAAGCCAAAAGCCCCTCCCTCTCTATATTTATCAAATCATATTTTTTATTTCAACAAATTTTTTTATCCACTTCTCTTTCATTTTTTTTAGAACAAAACACAAAACCAAAACCAACTTTTGCCTTTGTAGCGACCAACTTTTTGCCTTTGTAGCACCAAATTCGCCTTTGTAGCGATCAAACCTCCGCCATAGTAGCGACAAAATCCCAAAAACTCTGCCATTGTAGCAACCTAAAACACAAAAACTTTTCATTGAGACATAAAATCGTCTTGCGACGTAGTCGATGAAGCAATTAAAGTAAACGTCATTCCAACGTAAAATCGTATTGCGACGTGGTTGGGACGTAAAGTCAACGTCATTGCAGCGTAAAATCGTCTTGCGGCGTGGTTGCGACGTAACAAACAAAAATCTCATATGTGAGGGTGCAATCCTACTTGTACAAGTTAAATTACAAGGTGACAACACGTGTTCGACCATTCTTTTTCATGCTAGAAGATAGGTTCATCTCATCAATTTTGAAGATTGGACTTGTCCAAAGACCGTCCATCTTGCGGAGGCATATTAAGGTCCTTAATTTAAGGATATAGAACCCTTCTAGAGTTAGAATTGTATATTTCCTAGATATTGTATTATTTACTTTCCTAGAGTATTTGATTTACTTTCCTAATAGGATTAGTTTACAGTTTCCTTATGTAACTAGAATATCTTGGAGAGTACTCCATCCTCTTATATAAATATCAACATATATCAATAATAATATTTGAGTCATTCATAATTAATTCCCTCTCTCCATATATGATTGACTCCATCTATCATCCTTTTTTCCAATACGTTGTACCAGGGGCGGATTTACTGTTGTGCCTACCATTGCCCGGGCAATGGTAAAAATATATATATATATATTTATTTTTTTGCAAAACGACGTCGTTTTGGGTGTTTAAGATTAATAATTTTTTTTCTTCCCCGTGAACACGGCGTCGTTTCCTTTGTTTGAGATTAATAAGAAAAAAAAAAGACAGTACCGCAGGTCATAGAGAAAAAAGACGATTCTTACCTCTCGCCTGACCGCCACCATCGCTGGAATGGAAGGAAATACCCCCTCCACAGCCCCCTCAAGAAAACAAGAAGAAATCCAATCAATGCCTAAAATCTAAAATTGATTTCACTTCTTTCAGTCAAATGCTTCATGATCGTTCACCGAATTTAAGAGTTTACTTCTGTAATTGATCGAGCTGAGGAATTAAATTGGTGCTTAAAGTGGTTATTTTAATTCGATTTTCATAGGAGTAAATTAGAAGCGAGAGAGAAGGAATGAATTTGTTTCGCTCCATTTGATATTTATTGTTGTAGAATAAATAGTTTGCTTGGTTGACGATTTAGCTATACTATAATCCATTACAGGATTTCAGAGTTTGCTTCTGTAAGAGCTTAAGACCTGAGTGTGCTTAGGCTTTAGTTTTTACAGTTTAGAATCGCGAGAGAAGCAATGTAACGTTGAAATGAAACTAGGAACGTTAAATTGGGACCGAGGGAGTGGTTTGCATTGATCACTGGGCAACCTACCTGCATTTAGTGGTTGTACTGTATTTGAACTTCAGTGTTCTCTTTACACGAGTATTCATACCTGTAAATAACTGGTTTTCTGTTACCATTTAAAAACAATTAACATCATGAATTAGTGGTGAAAAATCCAAGACAGTCATATGCTCAATTTCGCTCCATCTTTGGCATAACTAGAGTCATAATTTGCATTAGATTTTACATCATAGTACAAATACAATAAGTCAAAATAATCTCAAGGCCTCTTTATACTAAAATTTATGGGAAGAAGCTTAATTTATCGCCAATTTAATATAAATTGCGTTTGTTTAATATAATGTTGACATATTGAAGCCTGTTATTTTTATAATTGTAAACGTGTTGAATTTTAGTTTGGCGTCATTTTTTTTTAAAGGAAAGAATAGGCAACACCAAACTTTTTGGTGTAGATCCGCCACTGCGTTGTACGCCTTAGAAAAGCCCGGCTACACGAGAGAGAGCGTGTTAGAGACAATTAATTATCCAACATCGGGAATTACCTAGCTAGCCATGCGTTGACTATATAAGGATCATGTGTTACTCCTCTCATTGCCAATTGGTTTTGGGATAAAGCCTCAAACTTTATCAGACAATTGTCTCACATCTAATAAAGAGAGAAACATGTACCGATATATAGACTTAAGGAGTTACTCTCTTTAGCACTAATTGGTTTTAAAGTGCAACCACCAACACAGTCCATAAAGTATTAAACTAAAATTAATTTTTAACAGATGGAATATATTTTCTGAAATTATAGCAATGTAAAACGAAAATAGCAAAAAAAAAAGTGGAGAGTAGTACCGGTACTTGACTGTAGACAAATACAAGAAAAAAAGACAGAGGAAGGACACGCTTAGAGGAGAGCGCCGTCAACAGTGCACATTGTACCCTCGCGACTTGCGATTGAAGACAGCTATCTTCGGACAATTCATCCCCTCCCCTGCCCCTCAATTTCCGTACATTTTTTTTCTAGTTTCAACTATTTACTATATTAACCCTTTAAATTAATAAATAGTATTTCCTTTGTCCCAATTTAAAGTTAGTGTGAAAAGTAAAGTGACAGAGAGAAAGTGGGTAGGGAGTTTTTGTTGTGAGGATAACAAGTGGGTCCCACTTTTTATTTTAAATAATAAAACAAAGTAAGAAATTTAAATTAAAACAAACTAAAAAAAAAAAAGTAAGAACTAAGGAATAAGGAGTACTTTAAAATATTTTTTTGGTTAGATACCTGCTGTGTGACATTTATACCCAGCAGAAAATAACGGATGACAGTCCATCTCACCATTCAGATGTCGACACCACATCCTTAATATACCACCTGGTTTCTCATTACCGCCCCTAATCATAACTTACCCGGTATCACTTCGCATTCCTTCCTCCTCCTTCCAAATATCTAGACCCATCCCTAAAAAAACCCTTATATCATAGCGAAGCTTCACTTTTATCAACAAAAGTTAACTTTCTTGCGGGGGCGTAAGTGGTTTGGTTCAAACCGCGGTTTGAGATCGAACTGAACCAAATCATATGGTTTGGTTTGGTTTTCAAGCATGAATGGTTTGGTTCGGTCTCAAATATTGACAAACTATTTGGTTCGGTTTGGTTTGTGGTTCGACCTCCCAAACCGCGGTTTGAAACCACCAAACCGAACCGCCAAACCAAACCACATAACATAAACTAATTATCCTAACCTCCCCCCACCTTTAAAGACACGCATCTTTCGCTCTTCCTCCGTGATCACGGAAAATTCAAACAAATAATGAGTTACGGTTTGAATAGTGGTTTGAACCGTAGTTTAAACCACGGTCTAGACCGCGGTTTGAACCACACAATTGAACCGCGGTTTGAACCAAACCGAACTGAACCATAGCGGTTTGGTTTGGTTTGGTTTGAATTTTTTTCATGGTTCGGTTCGATTTGAGATTATCCCAAACCAATGACTAGTAGTTCGGTCCGTAAATTCCCCCAAACTGAACCAAACTGAACCATTTACACCCCTACTTTCTTGGATGTCGTTAAAGGGTAAGGTTAACATGAGTGCGTATTATTTATAGTAGAGTGATTAAAACTGTTAAAAAAAACAACAGTGGCTAAAAACAGAGCTCACTATAGTACGAGGGGTTAAAAAGGCAATGGGCCAAATATATAGGTGGTGTTTGTTTTTTTTAAGTGTTAAGTCCTGAAATCTGATTTCACATCTGAAAGTGGCTGAATTAATAAGAGGCAGCGTCTGAAGACTGAATCCTGAATTATTCAAGTTGTTTGATTTTCCCACTGAATTCATTTTCTGAATGTGTCTTTTTTACCATTTTAACCTTCTGAAACATTGAACGGTAATGTTAAACATTTGCAATTTCAAATGAGACGGAGAGAGTATTTCATTTAATAATAATAATAATAATAATAATAATAATAATAATAATAATAATAATAATAATAAATATTGTATTTCTCAAGAAATATTGGGTGTGGTCGATTTTGGGCATATTTTCGATTGTCCATGGTAGCAGTTAACTGACGCATAAAACAAACTCAACTGGCACAATGGAGAAACCTCTTTCTACAGAAAAATCAAAAAAAAAAATAATAATAATAATAATAGGCAGAACCCTTGAGAGATCAGATCCAACTTTACATCTGACCACCATCACTCCCCTTGACTAATTTCGGAAGTCAATTTTTGAGAAAGGAAAAGTTTCCTTATCAGCCCAGATTCGGTTTTTCAATTTGGAGGCCGATTTTCTTTTTGTTTCCCTTTTTTTTTTTTAACAGATTCTAATGTTGAGGCCGAGAACCATGTTGATTTTGACGACCTAAACGACTTTGTAACAACAATTTTGTTGAGGTTGCAGATCTAGGGCTTGTGGATGGTGTCTCGCAGGGAAGAGAGTGCAACGAACGAGTGAGGAAGATGCGTGGTGGCCGGAGGACTGGAAGATGACGGAGGAGATAGTGGCGGCCAGGACATGGCAACGACAGAGGAAGAGAGTGTGATGGCAGACTACACTGCAAGAGAATAGAGTTGAATTTGGAAGAGAGAGAGAGAGATGGGAGGTACGATTGAGAGAACCTAGAGAAACAAATGAAAGGGGAAAAAATGAGAGGGGTAGGTTAGGGATTAACAAAATATGGTATGGGTACTTTTGTCCAAAATTGAATCAGAGACAAATCAGACTTGTTTTTAGGTCTGATTAATTAAGAGGCAATTCAGAGATATTAAGTCTGAACAGAAAGAAAAAAAAACAATCGGAAAGCTCACATGTCTGATTCGGTCAGATATAAGCCCAAATTCAGATCTGAAAATAAAAAACAAACAATCCCTTACATATCCCCCTTATATTATGGGTTTCCACTGTACCAACGGATTTTGAAGTGTTACAGCGAACGTTTGCTGCAACTCTCCAGCGAGGTAAAAATCGTACAACGTTTTGTAAATGTTTGTTACACAATGTAAAACGTGCACTACTCAGTATAAAAACGAAATCAAAAGTGTTAGCTCCGGTGTTAGCTTCACATTGTATAAAAACGTCTTTTACATTTGAAATTGCATGTTTTACATTGTGTAGAAAACGTTTTACATATAAAACGTTGTGAATTTTCACACGCTGAAGCGCTAGAGCAATTTCAGGTCCGTAAATCACTACAGATGTGGCTACGTCACCGAATCAAACTATTTCAGCAAAAGACAGAGAAAAGGATTGAAACCTACCACTTGGTCTCTCTCTCTCTCTCTCTGTTTACTTAATTTTATAAAAATTCAATTCCTTGGTACAGTTGATTAATTTAATTTTTTCTTAGAAAACAAGTGAAACAAGCAGGTTCTTCCCAACTACTTTTATGTTTGTTAAGTTTAATTTCTTTGAAATTTGAGACGTCTAATTTAATGAATCAAATTAACAACTTGTTGTAATTCGTGAGACGGGCGGAGTAGGAGCTGTGGCAGCAGCTCAAAGCTAGCGCCATAGAAGCTGCACCTGTACAGATGGTATGGTGCATGCTTAAGGAGGTGGCCATATGAAGTCGGGCCTTGGCAGTTTTTTTGTGGGCTGTGTATGTATGGAATGGCTAGCTGGTTACTCCAAGAAGGAAAGAAATTGAAGATTCCTTATTGGTTTCAACAAGAAAAAAATAATTGAAGCTTTCTAATTCTATTTGATTAGGGAACTTTTATTAGCTAGCATACATGTGTGTATACATACGTGTATATATATACTCCCTTCTATCCTAATTTAATTATGTAGCTCAGTTACTCAGAGAGTAAGTTTTAAAGTGGAACCTCCAACATAGTTCATTGCCGGCCCAGTCCAGCCCATGCTAACACTCGGGCCTCTCGCTTCTTCATACCCCATCTCTAATTCTAAGAGATTGTAGGTGCCCTCTCTAACACCCTTAAGGGCTCGTTTGGTAGTAAGACAAGGATAAACCCGATTATTTATTCACGTATTAATTAGCCACCGATTATTATGCTTGAGGATTAATAAGCTAGTGTATGATGTTTGGTAGCACTCCGATTAGATCGTTTTATTCTGTCTTTATCCCAATATCTTGTTTGGTAGCCAAATAAAACCTTGCAATACTACGTCATATTCCCAAAACTACCCTCGGTGACTCAATTTTCAAATGGCCGTGATTTGCATACTTATATATATTAACATTTATTTAAAATTACTCATTCCGTCTCATTATAAATATCAAGCTTTTTACGTCTTAAAATAATTGTTGCATTTCTGAATTAAAAAGTACAAATAAATAAAACATATTCATACATTAAAAATGTATGAATATCAATTTTGGAACGGATAGAGTATTATTCAATTAAATAAAATATATTCATTTTTCCATGGCTAATGGTTCAAGTACCAGGTGGTTGTTCTCTGATGATTTTGCCTACCATTAAATCGAGGCATGCATGTAGATGGTGGTGCTCCAGGAAAAAAGCATAGTACTATAAATTGTTTTCAAAAGAATTCCTAAATGAATCATCAATAAAAGAAATTCAGCTATGATTTTTTTTTCTTATGGATTCTTCGAAGTATTAAAAAGAAAACAATGAACCTGTCAAATTATTTTTTTTTTCACAAAGATTTCAAACTTTTTTTTTTTTTTGAGAAAAGTTCCCAATAATTTCTTAACAACTAAACATAAACGAGAAAAAAAACTGTAATTTGAATCCAATACAAAGTATATATGTACATATATCACTAGAATGAACAAGAAGAAAGAAGGTACCTGTTGGCTGCGGCAGCGCTGATTTTTGTCGCGAGAACGAAACCGAGAGAAGGGTGAAGGGTTTTTTACGTTTGTTTTTATCGGGCTTTGGGATTTATAAAAGGGTATATTTGAGATGAGAAAAAATAGGACGCATTTTGTTTATCGCCGTACTAATAAAACCACCCCTTTTGTTAGGATAAATGGGATAAGCTCCTTATCCACCCCAACCTTCTAATTAATCCACAAAGTTAAAAACAAACCAAACACTATCTTTAATATTATTTATCCTATCCGGCCTTTTATTCAGCCTACCAAACGGCCCCTAAAGTTTTAGAGGAGTTGGTTACTTGACATGGTATCAGAGCTCTGGTAATTGGCAATGGGAGGAGTGGTCCTGGATCTTTATATAGTCAGGCATTGGCTAGTTAATTCCCGATATGGGATAATTGCTCCAACACGCCCCCTCACGCGTAGCCGAACTTTGGGTTTACGTGTGGACAGCTCTGATACCATGATAAAGTCTGAGGTTCCATCCCAAAACCAATTGGCAATGGGAGGAGTGACCCTGAATCTTTATATAGTCAGGCATTGGCTAGTTGATTCCCGATATGGGATAATTGCTCCAACAGAAAGAAAAATCAATAATTCTAGATTTAGGGTTTGCACAGTCAGGAATTTTATGATCAAGATTCGTGCAACATAGATTAGTGTGATTATCAGATTTTCTTCTGTAATTGTTTCTCCAACCATATTAATAATATTTGTTCTCCCTTTGCCCGTGGACATAGCCGATAAGTTGTTGGTGAACTACGTAAATTCTGTGTTCTTGTTTGTCGATATGATTTTGTTATTTTCTGTTATCTCTTGGGTCTGATTTACTAACAATGTTGACTAGTCATTTTGGATCAATTGGCAAAGTAACAACGCTAAGTTCTTATAATAAATCATGGTTAAACTCTACGCTACTAGACTAATCCGTGATTTAGACATAACTCTTATATTCATACTTAATGATAAATTCAAAATCCAGGGTTAAACCCAGCACTACTAGGCTATTGAATAAATTAGACAATATTCTATGCATTAATCAAAATGGTCTTAAGAAAAGTTATAACTTTGCTTTGATCATGGCCCGTGAACTCCACCTATCTTGGACATTTGTATATGCATAGTGAGAATTTTTGTATCACCAGATTATCCATTAAATCATAAAAAATAATTTGGTTACAAATATTCTAGTGGAAATAAGTTTTAGCTAAAGGTCATTATTTATTATTGTACATACCAAAAGTGAGTACAATGCCATAACATTCAAAACTCAGGGACCCTTTTGCATTTTATTTCCCTTTTTTATTTTTGTGCTTGCTTTTTACGACATCATGGTAAAATCTCCACCCATTTACATCCCATCTTCATCTTCATGAAAAGGAAACAAACAAGAGAAAACCCATTATTATACTCCAAAACTTTACCTCATCATACTCATAAAGAGAGAGGAGATATATCGAAATAACTATCTAGGTTTTCTCCTCTCTCTCTCTCTCTCTCTCCTGGAGAGATGACTTAAATTCAGGGGATTTCCATTTCTAGCTAGAAAATTCTTGGAATTTGAGTGTTTGGTTTCTAAGAAAAGAAAAGAAAAGAAAAGAAAAGAAAGAGAGATGGGGAGGGGTAAGGTTGAGCTAAAGAGGATAGAGAATAAGATTAACAGGCAGGTGACATTCTCAAAGAGGAGAGGAGGGCTGTTGAAAAAAGCACATGAAATCTCTGTTCTTTGTGATGCTGAAGTTGCTTTAATTGTTTTCTCCAACAAAGGAAAGTTGTTTGAGTATTCTAGTGATTCAAGGTTAGTACCCTTTTTTTTATTTTTATTTTTTACTATTATTTATTTATTCATTTATTTTTGCAAAGTTTCTGCTAACTTTTCTTAAATTAATTTGTTTAGAACCCCAAATCAGGAAATAATTGTAGTAGCATTTATTTTGTGCTATAGCTCTTCACTTAGTATTATCTTAACTAGTTTTGTTTTTTTTTTTTTTTTTTGTGTGTGTGTGCGCACTACTTATTTCTCAGAATTTAATTCTGGTGAAATATTAATTGTCTCATAGCACTATTATGGAAAAATTTCATTGTTCGTATAATTTTTGTTTGGAGATCTGACAACATACATGGTTTTGTGTCTCTGCACACACGGGTGTGTTTACTGTTATTTGATTTCAGGTAATTTTTTAGGAATGTCAATTTATTTTCTTGTTTATATATATATATATATATATATATATTTGAAGAATATTATCTTTCTTGATTTTATATTTGTATACACCACAGATGTTCAGATCTGCCGATTAGTTTTATACCTAGTTTGTTTGTTTTTTTTTTTTTTTTTTAAAGAGCATCTAATTATTTCCAGTCTATTAAAAGAACATTAGAAACATTTATTGAGAAAGTATGGAAACAAAATATTCATTTAGTGTTCCTGTGTGTATGTGTCTATGACTGTGTTCTTCATCACATGGTGTTTAAACTTTCATGATTTATCTTTCATACTATAAATACTTTTATTCTTTTTTTCATATATTTTCCTTTGTATTTTTACAGTTTTTTTTGGCTTTTGTCTTTTGTTTTAATGTTTGTTTTTTGTACCAAAGATAATATTAAAATTAGCTATTGTTTTGGTTAGTCATAAGTAAATTAAAAGATACAAGTAATTAAAATTGAAACTTGATGTGTTGAAAAGACTTGAGCTTCATATAGGTTATCAGAGAACCCATTCTCAGGGTACATTTTCATATCATGTGCATTTATTTCAGTAGGTACAACAATTTTTTTGTTTTTGAATATGGTCAACATGGAAGTAAGTTAAAAGATTTGAAAATGAACTAAACTTAACAAATTGATGTAGCAACGGAAGGAATAAAAGGGATAAAACACTATTAATCCATTGATTATCGCAACAACACTGGAATAATAGTATCAAACATTGTTGAATCGCGCACGATTGACAGTGAATGATCTTCAATTCTCGTTAAATCGCGCACGATTACCGATAATTGGCATCCAAAAGTAATTTTAGGGTTTATTTTGTTATTATAAGCCTCAATAAACTTATTCCAATTTTTATCTCCATCGTTCGTGAAAAACTAGTAAAAAACGTGTTTTACCCTAAGCTTAGGGTAAAACGTGTTTTTTAAATGAGGCGGTGGTAATTTTGTAAATAAACTGAAAGATGTTTCAACGCATACGGTGGCATTTTTATAATAAACTGGAAGTTATCGTAACTGCCATTGTTAGTTTTAAGAAGTGCCAGTGATATTACACTGGCACATATTAACATAGACACTGGCACTTTTCATAACTGCCAGTGCTAGTGCTAAAAAAGTGCCAGTGTATGTGCCTGACACTTTTTAACACTAACACTGGCACTTATGAAAGTACCAGTGTCTATGTTTTATGAGTGCCAGTGGCCAAGCCTGGCAGTTTTTGATATTAACACTGACATTTTTCTGGAAAAACACGTTTTTTCATTCCTTAGGGTAAAACACGTTTTTCACAAGACCAACTCCCATCGTTCTCCTCGGCTTCGAAAAATTCGTCCTCGAATTAAAAACAGTTTGCACATGAATTCGTAGCCGCACAAAGAGAGCATGTAAAATAATTTTCCTTCTGTTGACCCTCGACATAAGAACATGAAAATATTTGAATCCTCGGCGAATTTGAAATTTGCTAACTTGTGTAACAATGCCCATCCAATCCGTCCTATGCAATGTAATAAACTCTTGGAGCAATAATTTTTTTATGTAACCTGAAAAATATTCCTCCGTGGGTGTGTTGTAGATGTCAAAAGGATCTTTATACAAATGACAATTTTTTTCCGCTTCAAGATTCTACATCAATTCATCTTGAAATAATTGAAGGTCAACCGTGGTAACACAAATTGGATGAGATATTATAGATTGACACACTTCACAATAGCACTCATAAAAAATTGGTGGTTTCGACCAATCAATAAAAGGATCATTACATGAAGATTCGAAAAAGAACCAAGAAGAATCAACCACTTTTTTTGGAATAAATAAAAAATTGATAACAAAATACCTCAACCTAGAAAAGAATCCCCTGGTTTCGGCTTTGAATACCAAATGATGTAGCAACGGAAGGAATAAAAGGGATAAAACACTTTTAATCCGTTGATTGTCACAACAATACCGGAATAATAGTATCAAACACTGTTGACGCGCATGATTGCCAGTGAATGATCTTCAATTCTCGTTGAATCGTGCACGATTACCGATAATTGGCATCCAAAAGGAATTTAATCAACTTTTAGGAAGAAATAAACTCTCAGGTTTATTCAATAAAAATCTCAATAAATCATCTAATTTTCGGAATTACATTTTGACCTATATTTATAGCACTCCTAAGACTTGTAAATCAAGTCAAACACTACTAAAAACAAACCTAATCTATATGGTAACCTAATATAGAGGCTTATAATAACAAAATAAACCCAAACTACTTCTAAACATGAAATTATTACCTACAAAATATTAAATCTGAAAATACATAAAAATAAGTAAAATAATTCAAATAAACATATTCCTATTTTTATCTCCATCACAAATTAAACTCAATATAATCATAACTCATTTGAAAGTAATTATATTGGACACGACAAATCCGTAAACGAGCTTAGCAAGCTAAGATGGCTTGCTTATTTAGTCTTTTTTCTTCGCTCAATCCATTAAATCCATATTTTGCTTGGCACATATTGAAACTTCGGCCATGTTTAGAATTCGATTTTTTTCTTTTAAATGTTTTTTTTAATATATATATATATATATATATATATTGTCATTTTGTAGTGACTACAAGAGAAATTATAAGGTAGACACCAGAAAAAAAGAATGTCAGAAAGAAAGAGAAAGTGAAAACAAGAAAAATAATCATGAACCATAATATCTGATGTACGTACCTGGTATGGAGAAAGATGAAGGGGTGTGATTGGTGATGTGCACAGAAAATCTGATGTACATTTATCAATATATTGCGTTAATGAGTGATGTGGTCTTGACCGATGAAGAAAACATATTGTTTTTTAAGTAAGAGCATATTCCTTTCGGAAAAAAAACATAGGTAACTTTCGTAAGTTGACTCAATAACAAAGACTAACTTAGGTAACTAAAATACTTGATTGAGAATATATTGCAATCTCCTAACACTCTCCCTCAAATTGGAACAGCTACAATGTAGATTTTCAGTTTGTCAAAAAAAAAAAAATTAAAAAAAATGGGGAAAGGTAAATAATAATACTCCCTCCGTTATAAAATGATCTTCATACTATTTTCGACGTTATTACGAATGAATTTTGAGCAAAGACTATAAATTGATTTAATTATTCTAATGAAAATCTAAAACCTGTTATTAATAGTATTGTTGATGGTGTGCCAATAATAAGTTTTAGATTTTCATTAGTACAATTGAGTCAAACAAAAATTATTGCTCAAATATCCTTCGTAGTAATAGCGAAAATAGTTTGAAGAACATTTTGAGACGGGTGAGTAATAATAAAAATATACACAACAGTTTTTCCATGTAACCTTGTGCACAACTTATGCTGTCCTAGGTCTTCTTTTTCTTCAATCTTTTTTTTTTAATGTTACTCTTGGTGCAATGCCATTTTCAAGTTTATGACCCTTTGCTTTTCTTCAATCTTTTTTTTTTTTTTTTTAATGTTACTCTTGGTGCAATGCCATTTTCAAGTTTATGACCCTTTGCGTCAACGCGTTTGTCATGCACATTCCGTGCCACAAAAAAAGCATTGTTTAGCCTTTTTCAAGGAGATTGATAGACATTCTCAATCAAGTAAATATTTAGTTACCTAAGTTGGTCTTTGTTATTGAGCCAATTTATGAAAGCTACCTATGTTAAGAGTTGTTATTTAGGTAAGAATAAAAATAGTAAGCTCATATCTTTGTAAACTTTGAGACACTGTGAGCTTAGCCAGGGTTGCACAGGCGAAGACCCTCCGGCGTGAGAATAAGTCAGTCCGCTCAAGGAGAGAAAAATAGAGAGAGAAAGTGGGGGGGGGGGAGGTAGGGTGAGAGAGTGAACCTGCCATTTAGGGTTTGAGCTCCCTCTTTATAAGCCAGGATTGGCTTGTTCCCCAAGTTGAAGATAAGGTGAGGTCAGCTTGTCCTTGTGTGAGGTCATCCAAGTCATCCTTATCCTTACTAAGGCTTCTTCCTGGACCGAGGCCCAAGCGACCTTGATGAGTTGGGCTTGTACGGTCAATTGATGCATCTAGGCGTTTCTAGAAGATCTTTAATGAGGGGCGTGAGGGACCAGCTCTTCGTATTGAGGACGAGCAGCGAAACCGGGCTCAAACAGATGGGCTGATACGTGATGTTAACGCCACCAATTGGGCGAGCTTCTTTTAGAGAAGCCGAACGTTGATGGTCTCAGCTCGGTTCCTGGGGCGAGCTGAGAGACGGGCAGTGCTCGGCAGATCGGGCGGGCTGGCCCTTGTTCTTTCCGTTATAGACATTGCCTGGTCTTCCTCAGCTCGGTGACCGAGTTGGCTTTATGGGCTGGGATAGAAGGCCCAGCTCGTGGGTCGGGTAAGATGGCAATGGCCAAACCTCATGGATTATTCCTTTCAATCTCCAAACACAAACACAAGTTGATACAAATGGAAGTAAGGCGGCTTCGAAAGCCAATATGCTCAATCTATGTTTTCTCATTGACATATAAATAAAAAGTGAGTTTTCAAGCCTTGACAGTTGAAGCCTGTCGTCACTTTACTCATTCATTATACTACCTCGTATTAAAAATGATCTTCCTACTTTTTCATTCTTTATAATTATGAATGAACTTTGAGTAATAATTAATATATGTTGATTTAATTGTACTCATAAAAATATAAAACTTGTTATTGATACACCATCAATAGTGCATAATACTTGGGGTACAAAATAGTCACAAAATCTTGCTAACAAAATCCTAAGTGTAATGATTTTATTGGTATTTTTAATTAGAATACAACGGGTACTATTAATGCAACAAACAAAATATCGCCAACTCATTTTGTGAGAAAGGTTTTGTGACTTTATTTTGTGACTCCAGCATTGCTCCATTAACAATACTATCCATAACAAGCTTCAAATTTTCACTAGAATAATTAAATAAGCCTTAAATTGTTGGTCAAAATCCATTCATAGTAAAACCAAAAAAAGTTGTAAAGTGCATTCCGGGACGGATGAGGAAGTATTATATAGTCGTGATACTTAAGCGTTCGCTATTTTAATTCATTATGGTGTGTTTCATATTTCTAATACAACTGTGTTGATTTTAATTTTATTTTTTTTAAGTAACAACTGTCATTGCTGAGAAATAATTTTTGTTTCGACAGCATGGAGAAGATATTGGAGCGGTACGAGAGATATTCGTACGTGGAAAGACAGTTTGTGCCAACTGATACTGATTCTCCGGTATGTTAAATCGGATTTTCATGTATCACTTGAAGTTTAGGTTTCCCGAAAATGGAAGATTCTAAACTTTTCTACATTTTGTTAAACATATGCAGAGAACCTGGAGCCTGGAATACAGCAAACTTAAATCTAGGGTTGAGCTTTTACAAAAGAACCACAAGTAAAACCCTCAATACATATACCCCCGTCCCAGTTTCAGGTCCTTCTAATTCTGATAGGGTTGATATATGTTCTGTAACTCGTTTAGGCACTATATGGGAGAAGATTTGAATGAGTTGAGCATGAAAGAGATTCAGAATTTGGAGCAGCAACTTGATACTGCTCTCAAGCACATCCGATCAAGAAAAGTACGCTGTTTTCCTAATTTTTTTTGTGATAGACATGTCGCAGTATTGTTGATGACTGATGAGCTAATTCTCTTTCCTTTTTTTTTTTTTTTTTTGCCCTTTCAGAACCAACTCATGTGTGAATCAATCTCCGAGCTTCAGAGAAAGGTAATGCTTATGCTTGTGCTTAATTTTGAATAGCTTGAGAGAGAAATTGCTGAGATTTTTAACCAGAAATTGATGGTAATTCATAATGCAGTTCTTCGTTTCTAGTAAAATTTCAAAGTACATATGAAATAAATCTTCTGTAACCTCCAAAACAAAAATGTTGGGAATATAAGCGCACACCAGTATACAAAAATATTGATTTCAGAGGTATAATACAATATATAGAATGTGGATTATATGATTTTATTTATTTATTTTTATTTTTTGTTTTGTGGTTTTTGTGGTTTGTGACAGGAGAAGGCAATACAAGAACAAAATAACATGCTAACAAAGAAAGTGAGTTGCTTTTTCTTTGCCTTATGTTTTTTTCTTCAGAAACAACTTAGCATCTTGTTTCGCTGTGTTTCATATTATTTTTTTCTCTTTTTGATGTATGAACATATATTTTACGAGGCATATTTATAAGGTGAGCCGCAATTTTAATTAACCTTTTAATATATTTTTTCTTTTTTACAAAATAGATTAAGGAGAAGGAGAAGACGGTGAGAGAGCAACCACACTGGGAGCAACAAAACCAAGCCACCAACACACCTTCGTTCCAATTCCCACATCCGGCCCTTCCCTCTCTAAAAATCGGGTTAGTTAATCATCTCCCTTGTCTCTTTCAAGTAAATTTTGTCCCACAATGAATGTCTATTTTCTAAAAACTATCCCTGATTTTTACCATTTCTTTTTTTGTTACTATTCATCATATACTTGCAAAACTAAAAGTATTGAAATGGACAACAAAACTATGTATGTATATCATTGTCATTGAGATTTACAAAAAGTACATATATATTGATATTGAGGATGTTTCTTAGATGTAAATTAGACATTTATTTAGGGACGGAGGGAGTATTTAGTTTCATTTTCGCTGTAAACGTGATGGTTGCTACTACAGGGGGAGTTATAACCAGGGTGGAGCAGCAGCAGAAGGGAGGAGGAATGAGCTCGAACTCACTCTTGAACCAATATATTCGTACCACCTTGGATGCTACACTTGAAGATTGGCCAGGCCAAATAATGCTGTTTTCGGGTATAACGTGTTAAGAGTTTTTGATATTCAATGTGAATATGGTAAATATATGGTCAAGTTAAGTCAAAATAAGTTAAATGTTATCTGAATAGGTTTAATAGTTCTTATGACCTGATCATATATATTTTGTTATATGGGCCTTCTATTAGTTGCTGTTGTTGATTACACAGCAGAATCTACCCCTTTAGAAACCTAAAGAATTTCTATATGTACTAGAGTTCTTAATTTTACTTCGATAGGCACATTCTATCTGTTGTGCAATCCGACTGCATTGCCCGAATTCATGTTCTATTTGAATTGCGTTCAACTACACAGACACCAGATTCATTGGTATACGTATTTTGAGTGAGAGAGAAAGAGAGATTGAAAATCATGTTAGTGTTATTTCTTTCGCTGATAATGGGTAAATCCAAGAAATAATAAGTATCTACTGAAGTGTAACTCAATGCAAAAAAATGGACTCAAATGGAGTAGCCTCTCAACAAGCTGTGTTTCTAGGTTTTAACTACTTCCAATTCTATCAACTCTTGAATAACCTCAACATGAGGAAGAACTACAGATTTCGTATGAGCTATATTAACATTTCTTGCCGTTATTTTCTCTAAAAAGTGTCGCACGTTATTTCTAATCCCATGTTTCTTCTGCACTCAAACCATCTCTTCAAATAACATCACCTGCAGAGGCAAATAAAAGAGAGAGTTTTGTTATAAGTACAACATGTTATGGGAAATTTAAAAGCAGGAGCAAGATCAATATAGACAAAAGCCTGAGCAAGCTACATCACACTTTCAATCTTTCTGCCCATATGGAAACATACAGTTGCATAATACTCCCTCCGTCCCAATATGATCTTCATACTTTTTTCGACGTTAATACGAAGGAACTTTGAGCAATGATTTTATGTTGATTTAATTATCTTAATGAAAATCTAAGACTTGTTATTGATAGCATTGTTGATGGTGTGTCAATAACAAGTTTTAATTTTTCATTAGTACAATTGAGTCAACCTAAAATTATTGCTCAAAGATCCTTCATAGTAACGGCGAAAAAAGTAGGAAGATCATTTTGGGATGGAGGGAGTACCAAATTCCGGAGAAATTGGTAGACAGAGAAATGCCCCCACTGCTCCTTAATAATTTGTAGTTACTTGTAAAACTTGTCAAGGATGTGCTTTCTTTTTTGTACATTGCTCTTATCAGAGTAAAATTGCACTAAGAGTATATCTTTATATAAAACTGCGACACTTATGTCTAGACAGACCAAAAATGAAAGCAAGACAGTTATTATGTGTCAATGGGAGTACTCATTTTTTTTATCTTTTGTTTTTTAAAATATCCCGTTGAACCATATAGTAGAGGAAGAATTCCTTATAAAATCAAGATTTGATGAAATTTACCTTCCCACAAATTGGACAAGTATTGCTTCTCTGCTCCCACTCGTAGAGACATCCAAGGTGATAACCATGTGAACACTGAGTGTTGATAATGGGATTCTCTAGGGTAAATTCTAGTAAAAAAACAATTCAAAATTTCAGAAACTAAACAAGTTAACTCCACAAAAGAAAAACCATGCAATAAAATTGGTTTTCAATATACAAAATTGAAGTACCTTCTAGACATATAGGACATTCATCCTCGCGTTCTTTTGAAGAACAGCAGATAGTCTCAACTAGAGATTCCTCCTTCGCTGTCAAATCATTCAAAGAAGACACAGTATAGCTTTCTTTTGATCTAACTCGAGATTCATGCTGCAAGAAATTAGACGGTTAGGTCATTCATATTTTGGAATTTCAATTTCTCAAGAACCTAATCCATAATCCTTCTCCCTCAAAACATGTTTGGTACCAAATTAAACTTATACGGAGTATGTAAACCAGAAGCATTGGAAGTAATTTCAAAAAGGCAGCCGAATTCACTCATTCCCACCTAGTTCTAGCCAGTGCCGAAGCCATGGGGCCATTCGACCCCATTTAGTTTTGGAGTGTGTCAATTATAGCACCATCACATTTTCAAAAATTGACATTTACTACTAATAATGGTGGATTTATACATTTAACCCCTTTATTATGGAGAAAATGTTGTGGTAAGTTATTATTTGGACCCCCCTGTATACTATTTTGGATGCCTCAACTATAATAGTTACCCAAAAGCAACCTTGACACCCTCTCCCAAAATCTCTTGCTTCGCCACTGATCATTAGCATACCAAATCCGACTCTGCATACGACGCCAACCCTCAACTCCCGTTCCCTAGTTCATGTGTGCTTAAATATTGTGCATCATGTGGATATCACGTCATTTGTATTACCGGGCAGTAAAAATGACTTTGTTTATATGAAGAATTAAGTTACTAAATTTTCTCTGTGATGAACATTGTTTCTCTTTGACAACATGTTGGCTATGTGACGCAACTTTATAGGGATGTGATAAATATGATGAGAATGTTATTGCAATACACCCCCCGCCCCCCAACAACACACAAACTCTAACACGGCAATACCACATGCCCACTTCTTTCCCTATCCAATTTACAAGTTGATACGAAAATTCCATTCATGTATTATATCCCCCACAGTCCTAAATGAGTTCTCATCTTTTATAAGAAAGATTAACAAAGTTGGCTTTTAAGAAATAGTGGTCTACATAACCTCTAATGAGCACACTAAGTCTTCGCAAGTTCATATTAGAATGTATTACTCATGTTGAAGGAAAATAAGATAGGTGAATATTAGGTAATTTAGTAGCACATATACTAAAGTACCCTTAGTATCTTCTTTGTAAACTTATAGCATTAACAATATTGCATATTGAGATATACTCCCTCTGTCCCAGAAAGATAGTCCCATTTTGACTTTTTCTGGTCAACAAAAATGAACTTTGACCAAACACTAGTGTCAATCTAATCATTCTAGTGAAATTCTAAAAGTTATAATTAATTAATCATTTAGTGATTTATCAATAACACATTTTAGAATTTTGTTGTGATGATTAGATTGACACCAATGTTTGGTCAACGTACAATTTTGTTGACCATAAAAAGTCAAAGTGGGACTATCTTTCTAGGACAGAGGGAGTATAATATTTGTTAAATGTGAATTTAGTAACTTCCTTCAAATTGTCACTTAATTACCAAGGTCTTTTTTTAAAAAAAAACATGGACATTCGTTTAGGGACAAATGAGTAGTTTATAAAAATTAATCAGTAATTTCACAAGAAAGTTGACATTTCATTTAGGGACAGGGAATAAAGTTTTACCTCAACCAGTAGGACTTACTCTCGACATGGTACAAATGAAGTTGCTTACACAAAACGTGCAAAATATAAGGATTGACGATTAAAAGAAATAGAATTTTACCTTGTTTGCTAAAGCTTGTTTAATTAAATGGAAACACCCACAACAACCATTTCTAGAACCACCCCTGCGATCGCCATTTTCTTCATCCTCAACACGAGCTACTGCACGGAAACAACTAAAAAAACTACCCATAAAGCTTGGATTTTGAACTCAGCTCATAAGCCTGCAAATAAGTTTCCAATCTCATATTCAAAAACCCAAAAATCAAAACAAAAGAATGAACATCAAAATCTTAAATACATGATATCCTCCAATAAAAGATGATCTTAAATAATAAATAGAATATTTATATTAACCAAAATATTAATTCTGCGACAAAGGGTCGGGTTCAAAGTGGTTTGATCTTACCAAACCCAGCCACCTCGTAAGCAAGAGGTCATTCGACCCCCCTTGTCTTTCAAAAGTTGACATTTTACTGCTTTAAAATCAGAAAAATATCTTTTAGTATGAAAACGATTTCAAAATTTCAAATTTGACCCCTTTTCTTGAAGGAAAATAACACCAACTTGCAATTTTAACCCCCCTTTCTAGTTATATTTGTATATTATTATGTAACATTATTCGTCTATTTGGAAAAACAAAACTTTTGGCTTCGCCACTGCAGATACAAAAAATTGCCCACTAGAGGATGACAATGGGTTGGGTTCGGGGCGGGCTAACGGCTCACTCATGGGCTGTGGCGAAGTCACCCTTGGGTGATGGGGGTCACCCCCTTGATTTTAGAGTTGTGTCATTTTTACCTCTTTAAATTTGAAAGAAAATATAATTTACCATTAAAAATATCAATTTTTTTTCAATTTTGACCCCCTTAAACTAAGAAAAGAGTAACACTGTATCATAATTTCGACCCCCTTCCACGGATTTTCTAGCTTCGCTATTGCTCATGGGGCGGATCATGCCCAGTTCATATCAGATAGATTAAACACGAACAAATTGTCAACCCTAGTTCCACATTAAGGTTATTGAGTTGGCCGTTTAAAACCCCATAGTTTCATATCAGTAGGAAAAACAAAATTCAAAACAAGTAAATATACAATAAAAAGATTGCAGCTTTCAAAGAAAAAATAACACACAATAACAGAGCAGAATTGAATTGAATAAAAACACAGAAATTATCACATTCATATGAATAATTAAATTGATGGGTACTGATATACGGATGATATTAAGGGAAAAGATCAAGGGAGAAAGAATTACCTAGATTGAGAAAAAGGAGGGCGAGGGTTTGGAAAATTGGGAGACTTGAATAAAATAAGACAATAGACTAATGTTGTTGTCTTCGCGGAGATATTGGGGATTTTGCTAACGGAAGGGTTTAATTTGTTCCGATTTGATTATTAATAGGAAAAGAAAAAAAAACAAAGTACGAGGATTGGTCGTCTTCTACATGCAAGCAAATCATTTTCCGCTCGTGAATTCTAACTTTACTCGGCCTAAAATATATATATATATATATATATATATATATATATATATATATATATATATATTTACTATAATTTCATTTTATAAGCACTTAGGTAAGTGAAAAACACAATTTTCAAAGACAAAAACTTATGTGAGAACACTATGACCCGTCTCATGGATGAGACGGGTTATTTTTGACCCATAACCCAGCCCATTGAACAAGCTCCATGACCCAGGGGCGACCCTGCCACGTGGCAGCCTATAATAGGCCAATTTTTTTTTTTTTTTTGCTTTTTTTTTTTTTTTTTCGGTTTGTCAAAAGTAATAGTTACTATAACTTCATGTAATGACTGTATACATATAAAATAACAGTTTATATACATAAAAGTAATACATATATACAGAAAAGTAACAGTGTTTTTTTCTATGTTTTCTTCACTTGCCAAAAGTAATACTTATTCCAACTAAAATGTAACGAACGTGTTACTTATATGTAATAATGTTTATACATAATTGTAACACATATGTATAGAAAAGTAATAATTCAACCATTTACATTTTTAGAGCTAAAAACACTTGATTAGTTTTACATGTAAAAGTATTACATTATCTATAGAAATATGTTATAGTTTTTTTTTATTAAAGTGTTACATTTACTTGTACAAACAATTACATTCATATATATGAGTTGTTACTTTTCAAATGCTACTTTCTTTCAAAAAATTAAATCAAAATACACAATATTTTACATTTTTGCAAAAGCATTATTACATTTCAGTATAAATGATAATTACATTTAGATATTGTTTGGGTTACATGTAATTATAGTTAGTATTACATTTGAAAAAATGGGTAAAACGAGCTTTTGTTTTTGTAAAACAGGTGCTACGTTTACTTATGAACAATATTACTTTATATGTATACAGTCATTACATTAAGTTATGATAACTATTACTTTTGGTAAACGTCGGAAAAGATGAAAAAATAATATAAAACTCAAAAAAAAAAAATTATTTTTGTGGGGGGGCCTATGGGAGGCTGCCACGTGGCGGGTCATGCCCCATGGGTCCTGGGGCGACCCGTCTCATACATGAGACGGATCCCCTTGTTCTCATGGGAGACCACCTCATTTTCAAAAGCCGATCTATACCGTAAATATCAGTATTAATGTTACAAAATGTTAGCGGAACTCATAAATATTTAAATTGATATTTATAAACACTAGCTTTTAGCCAGTGCTACGCACGAGAGATTTTTCTACCTTTTATTTCAAAATTTTATTTTTAATTGATGAGGAAAAAATTAAATATTGCAAACAAATAAAGGTGAATATATGTAACAAAATGAGAGAAATACAACACACAAAAAATAATGCTGAAGTTTAATCAAACTAATGGATTAATTGACCTAAAAAATGATGCAAAGTACATGCTTTCTTTAGATTTGTTTTCAAATAGAAAAAAATACATATTAGTTGGTGGAAGCAACTAAAACTAAATGAATTAGGAAATTAAGAAAGAAGGATTGATGTACATACATGTTAGAGGAAAAAAGTGTTTATAGTGCAAGAATCCAAATGATTTGCATTTTCATATATATAACTACAACTCTATAACAATGCGTTAATGAATTTCATCATTAAGTAATATAAACTCTTTTATTGCCTTTTACAATATCAAAGCTCTTTGTGTAAGTTACATGAATAAAATTTTTACTTATTTAACTTTCATATCATTGATATAATATTTAACATATTAAAGACTTTTAAAGTACTTGTTAATTCACATTCTATAACTCCATAAAATTAATATTGTAGGTATCAAATTAAGAATTTTTACAATGTTTACTCTTTCGCATTTCATGTCTTGACAATCTTTATTTTATAAATATAATGTATTAATACAATTTATTTTTTTTAATAATGAAAAGAAATATTTCTTATTACAAACAGTGTTGGAACTTGCTTCCCGTCACGGGTTTTGTGAACATATCTGCAAGCTTGTCCGCCGTCCCTACTTTTTTCACCTTTACCCGTTTCTCATCCCTTAGGAAATGATATCTGACATCAATGTAATTGGTCCTCTTATGATGAACTTGATCCTAGGGAAATAAATCGCGCTCAAACTATCGCAATAAATAATAGTTTGACATACCAAACCTCTCTAAAACATTCTTGATGTAATCTTTCTGGGATAAGAACTGTTTTTGTTTGGCTCTGTCTCTATAAATCTCCATACCCAGAATTTTCTTCACGCTACCCAAGTACTTCATCTCAAACTCTATGGACAACAAGCCTTTTAGCTTCTGAATATTTGACTTCTTGACTGCTACTATTAACATATCATCTACATATAACACGAAATAGATGTACGACCCATATACCAATTTATTGTGATACACACAACAATCATATGGGCTCCTCGTGTATCCGATCTCTGTCATTTACCTGTCAAACCTCTAGTACCACTTCCTAGGTGACTGCTTAAGTCCATACAAGGACTTCTTTAGCCTACAAACATAATTTTCCTTACCAGGAACTTGGAATCCTTCCGGATGTGTCATGTATATCTATTCCTCTAACTCTTCATGTAAGAAAGCTGTCTTAACGTCTAGTTGCTCAAGCTCCAAATTCCTTTGTGCTACTATTGCTAGCAACACTTTGATCGAAGTGTGTTTGACCATTGGTGAGAAGATCACATTGTAATCCACCCCCTCTTTCTCTCTGTGTGTGAAACCCCTTGGAACAATGCGAGTTTTATACTTAACCCCTTATGCCGTTGGCATCCCTTCCTTTTCTTGAAGATCCACTTGCAAGTCACAATCTTTCTGCCTTCTGGCCTTTTGGTCAACTCCCAAGTCTGATTCTTGTGAAGTAACTCCATCTCATCACTCATAGCCGCATACCACTGAGATGACTCTGAATATGTATCTGCTTCCTTGAAAGTAGAAGGTTGAAAAGACTATTTTGTGTGAATGACATTCATTTTGAGACATAAAAAATCATTCATTTTAGAACAAACTCAAGTTGTAATAAAATTAATCCAAGGCTTGAAAAGTAGAAAGCGAGTAAAGATATAGGGAAAAGCATTTAGTACAAAATTATTTAGGGAAAAGTTAGAAAATAGAAATTCATTTTGAGACGTAAAAAATCATTCATTTTAGAACAAACTCAAGTTGTAATAAAATTAATCCAGGGCTTGAAAAGTAGAAAGCGAGTAAAGATATAGGGAAAAGCATTTAGTACAAAATTATTAAGGGAAAAGTTAGAAAATAGACATTCATTGGATAATTTATTTTTATATATATACTCCCTCCGTCCCAGCACAAGTAGAACTTATTTCCCTTTTAGGCCGTCCCATAACAATTGAGACTGTCCAAAATGGAAATGTTTAGTAATATATTTATATTCAACCAACCCCACCATTTAATCCCACTAATTCACTCTCTTCATTTTTCATCACTCATTTAATTCAACCAACACTACTATTTACCCCACTCATTCTCTCTCTTCATTTTCCACCACACATTCACTACTTTCTCTTAATCATAGTGCCCACTCCTCTAGTCCTACTTGTGCTGGGACGGAGGGAGTATATATATATATACGCATATATATATATATTTTGTGACAGAAAAAAATTATTCGTAGTATAAGAAGGCTATGGTAAAGATAACAATTGGTTCTTGTTTCCACTGAATACTCTGATATGCAAGGAGTTAACATATACACTCACCCATTCTTCTTGGAAGGAAGAAATAATTAGTTTCTCAGATAAACATTAAGCTACCTAGTAGTAGTAGGTAACTCGTGCTCTCCACGAGAATCTATTCCGTTAATGTTTTTGTATTTTCTTTTTTTGATGTTGTTAATTGATAAATTAACATAATAATTTTATTTGAAAATATATGTATATTTTAAATTAATCAAAACATTTTCATAGCTTTGGTTGTACATAGTTGTAATAAATATGTTTTTTTAATTAATTTAGAAGTACATTTAAGTTTGTTGTATGAATATTTCAAAAAACTTAATGGTATTAATAGTAATAGTTAACATATATAGTAACTATTATGATTAAATAATATAATTAATAGTAATTGTTAATATATATTGTAACAATTATGATTAACTAATACTATTAATAATAATAATTAACTTATATTGTAACTATTATAGTTAACAATTTTATTTAACTATTATTATTAACTAATACTATTAATAGTATTAGTTAGTTATAATAGTTAAATATTATTCCCCCAGTCCCAGAGTAAGAGTCCTACCTCCCATTTGCACGGAGATTAAGAAATGATGGAAGTAATGTAACGACCCCAAAACCCGTCCCTATTTATTTTATATTTTTTGGGATTTTAATTTGAACTTATGTGTGCATTTTATGTGTTGCATCATATTTTATGACTTGCACATATTGTATGATTAAATGTGTTATTTACTTAGTTAGTAGTAATAATGGTTAAAGGAGTTAAATGATTAAGTTGAAACTTTAGGGTCCTTGTTGAAAATATAAGTTTAGGGGTTAAAGTGTTAAAAACAAAAGTTGAGTGACCAAAATGTAATTTTGGGATAAAAATCTTTATAATTATAAGTATATCTCTTCTCCCTCTTTCTCTGTGTTCATACTTCTGCAACTTTTCTACGTTTCATTCCTTGGGTAGGAGAAAAAGGTAAGTTCAACCTATTTCGATTTAATTCTTTTTAATTACTTCTCCGTTTTAAAAACTAATTATATAAAAATGATCAGGGCGTTGAGTAGGTCATTTCTACCCGAACAAAATATATTTTTGCGATACTTTTTCCAGAAATAGGTAAGTTACTAATTCCCCTTTAAATATTAAAATGGTCATATATGTTATACTTGACACTTGTACTTGTTAATTTTGTGATTTGAATGATATTTGTGATACTTGTAATTTTAGGACAAATAGAGTATTTGGTATGTTGGTTTGATTGGGTTCAAAGTGGTGTTAAAGTTGTTTTGAGACTGATTTTGTAGCCTTAGTAAAGTTATAAGTGTTAATGGGTAGTACTTTTGGGACGGTGAAACGAAGGGAGTAAAATTAGCAAAGTTTGGGCCTGTCAAGTTTTTGGGCGACCGCCCAGAAAGGGGTTGGGCGACCGCCCATGCTATCTGAAAGGTTTGGTCTGGGACAGAGTGTTTTGGGCGACCGCCCAGTCTGGTATGGGCGACCGCCCATAAGTGCTGAAATGTTGAGTTGTTCCAATCCAAGTGATTTAGAGTTCAATCTTGGTCTAGGTCTTAGGTGATATCCTAGAGTACCTAGAGGGTTGTTGTGGAACACTCTAGTGTTTGAAATCAGTTCCTTTGTGAACATATGTGTTGTGGAATTTGACTGAATGTTAATTGGATATAGTTAAACATCCTTTGATGTGGTTTGGATTGGTTCATCTTTGTGATGTGTTTGGCTTGGTTCCCTACTTTGGAATCATTGCCCCGGTTGTTGTTTAAGCAAGTATTTATTACAGTGCTTTGTTTGAAAGTCCAGCTGGTTTTGTGTTATCGAGTGGAGGTGGAAAGGATTATAGTGGCACACAGTCAAGTTCACTATAAGGCTTTTCCACTGGACCTTTTTTGTAATCGAGTGGAGGTGGAAAGAATTATAGTGGCACACAGCCAAGTTCACTATAAGGCTTTTCTACTAGGCCTTTTTCTCCAGTCCAGATTGGTCTTGGATGGGATGAGTTAGCTCCCTCGAGTGAGCATTTGGGTTATGACTTTGTGTCATATTTCCCCGTTGTTACTTTGGTTCTTATGGTTATGGTTTGGTTTTCGGGATCCCGGCTTCAGCTCTTTGATGCTGCTCAGTTGATACCTCTCATATGGTTATATGTTTGATTAGGAAAACCTTGGCTAAGTATAGACGGTTATGTTCTTTCGGTAAACCTTGACTAAGTATCCTTGTGAGTGTTACATCGTTGTATGTGTGGTATAATGAGTTGGATTTGCCTCTCATGCTATGTGCTATGTGATACTTATGATATTGTTCGTTATACTTATCATTATAGCATGAAACGTAGTTGCATTTTAGTAGCTTACTGAGATTCATTCTCACCCTTTATTTGTTTACTGTTTTAGATAAAGGCGAGTCCAGGGGATAGGACACTTTGGCACGGGAGGACGTTAAAGTGGTAAGATTTGGGATTTGTTTTCTAAAGGCTACAATACATAGATGTAATACCTTTTGGGTAGAGTTTCCGTGACTTCATCATTTTGTAACACCATTATTTTGGATAATGTTGGTGTATGTACATTTCTATAAAAGTTTGTAAGCCTTCGGGCTAAGTACTTTCGTTTGTGTAAGAGTTTGTTTGAAAGTTAAATGAAGTCTTTGAACTTCGAGTGTGGATTTTGTTAAACTTTATGAAAGTACATTTCGAAAAATTTTCAAAAAGTGTTTTATAACGTCTTCCAATCGTGTCCCGAGCGTGGGGCCAAGTAGGACCACGGGTCTGGGGCGCGACAGTTGGTATCAGAGCTAGGTTGTAGATGGTCTAGAATGACTATGTGACCTAGGAGGGTAGTTGTGTAGAGAATGAGTAACCTTGAGGGTTTTATGCAGGTACTTATTAAAATGGTTGGGACAGAAGGAGATCAGTCTGGGCCTTCAGGGCAGGGTAATGTTAGAGAAGAGGTTCGAATGATGTTCCAAGGTATGTTTGAAAATGTAATGAAAGCAATTAACGACATAGTTGAGCGTAAAAGCAAGGTTGAAGCTTCAGATGTGACAAGACAAGGAGGACAGCCAAAACCACAACATCAGTATGGGGATAATAGAGGATCTCAGGGTACATCTTCGCAACTTAGAGGATCTTCTCAAGGACCACAGAAAATCAGAAGTCAAGTTAAACGAGTATGTAGTTATCGTTGGAGGGAAGGACACTTAGAGGAGAAATATTGGAAGAAGCAAGGTAAATGTATGAGATGTGGTCAGTTGGGTCATTTTCAGAAGGATTGTCCAAGAATGAAGAATAAGGCATTGGGAAGTGTTGTCAGGTCTTCTCAGGGCCAGAAGAGGGATTCTTCAGGGAAGCTTAAGGTGCAGGATCGTGATATTGCCATCAATCAACAACATATCTCTGATTCTGCTAATGTGATTGGAGGTATGATTTCTGTGTCTAGTTTGAGAGCACGAGCACTTATAGACCCTGGTTCTTCGCATTCTTATGTGTTTGTGCATTTTGCTTCTCGGTTGCATTTGTCTTCTGAGTCTCTACCTTATGTGTTAGAGGTGTCTATACTAAGGGGGAGTGTTTGGTGATTGATAGAGTGTTGCGCACTTGTGATGTGCAAATTTATGAGCATGTTTTACTTGCTGGTTTAGTTATTTTGCCATAGCAAGATTTTGATATTATTGTGGTGGAGTTTTATATGTTAGTGTGCTTTAATTAAGCATTGTAGATATATGTGTTGGGCATTCATGTTATTTATGCATTAAAGTCTGAAAATTGTTATCAGAAGATTGTGCCGGGTATTTAGTTTATGTGGTTGGTAGTAGAACGTCTACATCTAAATTGGAGGATTGATCCTTTCTTTGTGAGATCTCAGATATATTCTTTATTGAGTAGTACATGTTACTTGAGGAGAAAATTGGGTTATATTGAGTTGTTACAGTACAATGCTACAGTGCTAATATCTAGTTTAATATACCTATAACATCTGTTGAGTTAAAGGAGTAGAAGATTCAGCTTGAGATATTTCTTGATAAGGGATTCATTACATTTAGTATATCTACGTGGGATGCATCAGTATTGTTTATTATGAAAATGTATGGTACTTTACGAGTGCATATTAAATACTAAGAGCACAACCAGATGACTATAACGAATCATCACTTGTTATCTTATATGGGTGATATATTTTATCAACTTCAGAGATCAGTAGATTATTCAGTGTTTGACTTGAAGTGATTATTATCAGTTGAAAATTTGAGATGGGTATATTTTAAAGACGGCTTTTCATACCAGTTATGGGCATCATAAATTTGTGGTCATAGCGTTTGAATTAACAACTACTTCAGTGGTATTGTTGGATATTCTGAATTATATCTGTAATCATAATTGGATTGCTTGAGAGAAGCAACGGGTTGTGAAATCAAGGCATTGTGTCTTCTTATTAGCAGATATATTATTTTGAGGAAGTTTCAATACAGGCATAGATATTGGTCGTTTAATTACGAAAGCAACAGTATGTACGTAGCTTGTTGGGATTGGCATGATATTGTTAGAGATTTATTGATAAGGTAGCTACACTGCTAACTAATTGACACAGAAAGATATACTTCCTCGATGGATTAATAAGTGTGTAATGAGTTTTGATTATTGAAACAAGGGTTAATAACAACTTCAGCATTTATATTGCTTAGTGGATTTGACTAGTATTACAGTTATCTAGAGGATATGATCAGTGTTGCTATTTTCTAATGGATATGTCGAGTTTTACCATTATAGTGGATCTAATCAACTCATTGTTCATGGTTATGCCTCGAAGAGTGATTGAGATGTTTATCCATTCTGAATTGTATGGAAGTTATATATGCTTCGAGAAGATTGATTCCTTATGAACAAAGTTATCCTCATTATAACTTGAGGTTGATTTCGATTGTACATTCATTGCATTAGTAAATAATTTTTGTATAGCCATATTTGAAGTGTCTACTGACCATGGGAGTTGAAGTAATCGTTTTCTTCAGGAGAGCTACACTTGAGACAATGCAAGTAGAGTATTATGTTATATCATTCAGGAAAGACAAATATATTAGAGTATTCCTTGACTTATAGTTCATGTTTGATAACACTAAATGGGGGAAGGTTAGAGGAATTGACATCTTGGAGTCCTTATGAGTCGAGACATGTGATGATTTTGCGATTGTGAAAGCTTTAAGTTTCTACTCTATTGAATCATTTCAACTATAGAAAATTACTAGTGGAATGAACGATGATAGACAACACGATTTTGTTTGTTGCTAGTGATGGAACTTTAACTTTTGTAGCAGAGTATGTAGTCGACACTTAGTGGAACCAACATGCATAACAGAATTCAACTACATATACTTGAAGAGATACACAAGACTAATTTAATTATGAATCCGAGTAAATGTAGAGTATTGAGATAAATTTGAAGAGTTACATTTGATTTGTTTGACACGAGAAATTTTAAGCATTCAACTAAGTCCTTGAGCTGCGAATAATCTGGAAGTAAAATATCAGTGATCAGTTGGTTTGTGACAAGCTTTTGAGATTTCTGAGTGGATATGAATCTATTGCGAAAGGTTTCATTGAAGGAGTTACACTGAATAGTTGAGAACAATGATGTTGATTGATAGCGGATTGGTTACCAAGTTTCCTCACCTTATCTATTTTGAGGGTATAAATGTTAATTCCAGTTGTTACTTATTTGTTCAGAAGATAGTTCGATTTCATGGGATGCCTACGAGCATGGTATTAGATATGGGTTCCTTATTTACATCTTGATTTTAGTAAGCAATTCAGAAGGCTTTAAATTCAGAATTGGGATTTAGAACGACTTTTTATCCTCAGGCAGATGGTTAGTTAGGAAGAACCATTCAGATTCTTGAGGACATGTTGAGAACTTGTTCAGTTGATTCTTAGAATTCGTAGGATATACCTTTACTTCTCGTGGAGTTTGCTTAATATATCAGTTCTTTTGAGATTTTGGGAAGAGTTGGAGATTGGGCTTATCATCTTGTGTTACTTCCTTCTTTTGATAATGTTTATAATGTGTTCCATGTGTCGATACTACGCAAATCTGTTTATGATTCTTCTCATGTATGTCTAAAGTTTTAGAGGATATTGAATCAAGTAGGTCTTAAGAGAAGCATCAGTTCAAGTGATTGATTCTAGAATTCGAGAATTGAGAACTAAAAGTATTCCTCTTGTTCGAGTTGTATAGAGAAATCATAATGTCGAAGAATCAACTTGGGAGCTTCGGTATGAAATGGAGAGGAAATATCCTTGGTTGTTTGATTCGTTTGGTAAGTTATCCTAAAATTCGGGATGAATTTTCTTTAAGGGGGGAGTGATTGTAACGACCCCAAAACCCATCCCTATTTATTTTATATTTTTTGGGATTTTAAGCAAGTATTTATTACAGTGCTTTGTTTGAAGCAAGTATTTATTACAGTGCTTTGTTTGAAAGTGTTGGGTTTCGATCAAACATGTGCAGCGGAATTTAGCATTTAAAATTTTGAAACCCAAAGCCATGGATCCGTTCATATGATTAAATCAAATACGACATAAGAACAAAAGGAATAAACTAACCCTTGATGGCTATCAAATTCTCTTGGTCTTTGGTGGAGGTTTGAAGACTTGATCACGATCACAAAGCTTGAACACGAACTTTGAAGATGATGATTTTCACCCTCTAGCGGTATCCACACTTCGAACGAATATCAAAGGAGCTTCTTTGATCTTGGTTGCTAGACCAAATTGTGAAACACTTTTTCACAATCAAAAGAACTATATGGAATTTATTTTGTGTATTATTTTGTTCCTCAACCAAGAATGTCTTGGAACAAAATAACCCTCTCTCAAACTCTTTGAGACTCACAAAATCATTTGCTTTGAGTGCTGGCCGAATTTGGTCTTTTATACACAAGTATGACCTATTCCAAATAGGAAACTTGTGTCAAAATCCGTCCAAAATTCGTTTCCTAATCAAATTAGGAATCTGCCACCCGACAGTACTGTGCGGCCGTCCAAAAGCCTCTGTGCGGTCGTACAACTATCTGAAACAAAACTGGTACAAAATTGGGCTAAGTGTGCGGCCGCCCAGTCCATACTGTGCGGTCGCCCACTTTCCAGAAAGTCCAGAATTTCCAAAATTCCAATGTAGTCCATTTAAAGATTCGTTCTATTGTGTGTGACCCTCTAGGATTATACTAAGTTGGCAATGGGTTCAAACATGAAACCATAAGATATGATTAGGTTCTAGCAAACCGTCATATCTACCCAAATAGTATAACTAGATACAAGTTCGCATTCCTTTAGAATATGTCACAATCCCTTTGTCCACGATGTCATTGAACACAAGTCATGGTCAAAGAGTCAACTTGTTTTGTTCAATACTTTCTCGATTCCGAATATGTTGATAATCCAAATGCTATTGATCCAATCAATCCATTTGAGTCCGGCCGAACATTTCATCAACATCATTCCTTCGAGGGGCCCAAGCTTGACATCTCTCCGTGGAGGGACAAATCCATTTAGCTTATTATTCTTCCCAACGTGAATCCGATTATGCCAATCATACCCTTTATAACATCCCGGTTAAAGGTAGAGTTTGAATATGTCAAACATAATGTTCATCAAGTGGAAGACTATAATAACTTCATGTCTAAGGATTTAAATGACATAACTAATATGAGATATATGTATGACATAGACCATGACACAAATCTCATAAAGCGGGTCATGTCCAGTACCTTGTTCCAAACAAGTACCCATAAATCTAACATGATCATCCCATGATCATTTAGCCTTTATACTAGTGCTTAACAAGTACTAGGGACTGAGATTATTATAAGTAAACATGAACAACAATAATAATCAAAACATCTCTTTATTGATATGAAATAAATGATAACAATTACAACGTTTATTAAACGTGCCTAGGGCACCACTACCAACAATCTCCCACTTGCCCTAGGCCCAATCTCCCATGTATCTAATACCCATGGACCTAACATGACCATCATGTTTAGCTTGTGGAAGTCCCTTTGTTAGCGGGTCCGCAACATTGTCATCAGTAGGTACTCTGCATATATTTACGTCTCCCCTATCAACGATCTCTCGAATGATATGAAAACGCCTAAGTATGTGTTTGGATTTCTGATGTGCTCTTGGTTCCTTTGCTTGAGCAATAGCACCATTATTGTCGCAATAAAGGTCTATTGGACTAGCAATACTAGGAACCACTTCAAGTTCAGTTATGAACTTCTTAATCCAAACAGCTTCCTTTGCAGCATCCGATGCAGCAATATACTCAGCTTCTGTTGTAGAATCAGCGGTTGTACTTTGCTTGGAACTCTTCCAGCTTACAGCTCCACTATTTAACATAAACACAAAACCCGATTGCGATCGGCTATCATCTTTGTCAGTTTGGAAGCTTGCATCCGTGTAAGCATTTACAACGAGATCATCTTCCATTCCTCCATAGACCAAAAACGAGTCTTTAGTTCTTCTCAAGTACTTAAGAATCGCTTTTACAGCTATCCAGTGATTTTCGCCAGGGTCGGATTGGTATCTACTTGTCATGCTCAAAGCATAAGACACATCCGGCCTAGTACAAATCATGGCATACATGATGGACCCAATTTCCGAAGCATATGGAACATCATTCATTTTTTCACGCTCATCTTTTGTCTTAGGACATTGAGTCTTGCTTAGAGAAACTCCATGTAACACGGGAAAGGTGCCTCTCTTAGAATTTTCCATACGGAATCTTCTAATGACCTTGTCAATGTATGTACTTTGGCTTAAACCAAGTAGCCTCCTTGATCTATCTCTATAGATCTTAATGCCAAGTATATATGCGGCTTCACCCATATCTTTCATTGCGAAACACTTTCCTAACCAAGTCTTCACAGACTGAAGTGTAGGAATGTCGTTTCCAATGAGCAATATGTCATCCACGTATAAAATAAGGAATAGCACTATGCTCCCACTAATCTTCTTGTATACACAAGGCTCATCTTCGTTCTTGATGAAACCAAACTCTTTGACCGATTCATCAAAACGGAGATTCCAACTCCTTGAAGCTTGCTTCAACCCATAGATGGATCTTTGCAATTTGCATACCTTAGAATCTTGTTCAAAACCTTCTAGTTGTGTCATATACACATCCTCTTGGAGTTTTCCATTCAGGAAAGCGGTTTTGACATCCATCTGCCATATTTCATAGTCATGATATGCGGCAATGGCAAGCAAAATTCTTATAGACTTGATCATTGCTACGGGTGAAAAGGTCTCATCATAGTCAATACCATGAACTTGCCTATAACCCTTCGCTACAAGCCTAGCTTTGTAAGTATGCACCTTCCCATCCATGTCAGTCTTCTTCTTGAAGACCCATTTACATCCTATGGTTTTTACACCTTCGGGCGCATCAATCAAATTCCAAACTTGATTGTCTTGCATGGATTGCAATTCGGATTCCATGGCTCCAAGCCACTTGTCCGAATCAGGAGAAGACATCGCCTCTTGGTAGGTTGACGGTTCATCATTCTCAATGATTTCTACCTCATTACTATCCGTTACGAGAAATCCATATCTCTCGGGCTCGGATCGTAACCTACTAGATCTGCGAGATGCTTGTGTATTTTGAACAGGTTCCACAACTCCTTGTGGTTCTTGTTCTTGCTCCACTATTGGTTCAATGTTATTTTCTGGGTCTCGAATTTCTTCAAGATTTATTTTACTCCCACTGATTTCTTTGGAGAGAAACTCTTTCTCTAGAAAGACACCAGTTCGGGCAACAAACACTTTGTTGTCCTCTCGGTTGTAAAAGTAATATCCTTTAGTTTCCTTAGGATATCCCACGAAAATACATTTATCAGATTTGTATGCAAGTTTGTCTGAGATAAGTCTTTTGACAAAAACTTCACAACCCCAAATCTTCATGAAAGATAGACAAGGCTTCTTTCCGCTCCACATCTCATATGGAGTCTTTTGAACCGATTTAGTTGGAACACGATTTAGTGTGAAAGCAGCGGTTTCTAGAGCGTAACCCCAAAAGGATATTGGAAGATCAACTTGACTCATCATTGATCGAACCATGTCTAACAAAGTCCGATTCCTCCTCTCGGACACACCATTCCATTGTGGTGTTCCGGGTGGAGTCAATTGTGAAACTATTCCACAATTCTTTAGATGATCATCAAATTCTTGACTCAAGTATTCTCCACCTCGATCTGATCGAAGTGCCTTTATACTTTTGCCAAGTTGTTTTTCTACTTCATTTTGAAATATTCTAAATATCTCGAATGCTTCACTTTTATGTTTCATTAGGTAAACATACCCAAATCTACTATAATCATCAGTGAAGGTTATGAAGTATTGAAATCCTCCCCTAGCATTGCTACTTAATGGTCCGCATACATCGGAATGTATCAACCCCAATAAGTCGCTTGCCCTTTCACCCAACTTGGTAAAAGGTGTCTTAGTCATTTTTCCAAGAAGACACGACTCACAAGTATCATATGACTCTAAGTCACATGAACCCAAAAGTCCGTCCCCATGGAGTTTTGAGATACGCTTCTCATTAATATGACCAAGACGGCAATGCCACAAATAAGTATGATTTACATCATTAGGTTTAGATTTCTTATTTACATGATAGACATTATTTTCATTCTTGACATCCAAGATATAAAGGCCATTAAATGAATTAGCAATACCATAAAGCACATCATTTAAATAAATAGAAAATTTCTTATTCTCAATAAGAAACTTAAAACCTTCATTATCCAAACAAGAAATTGAAATAATATTTCTGCTTAAATCCGGAACATAATAACAATTGTTCAAAACAAGAATTAATCCGGAAGGTAAAGTGACTTCATAAGTCCCTACGGCTAATGCAGCAACTCTTGCTCCATTCCCCACGCGTAGATCTACTTCACCTTCTTTAAGCAGTCTCCTATTCTTTAGACCCTGCACATTTAGACAAATGTGAGAACCGCATCCGGTATCCAATACCCAAGAATCAGTGGTAGAAAGGAGAATATCTATCATATAGATACCTGAAGTCGACGCAGCCTTGCTGCTCTTCTTCTTCTTTTGCTCTTCCAAGAAAGCCTTGCAATTACGTTTCCAATGACCAATTTCTTGACAATGGAAACAAATTGCATCCTTTTGTGTATCGGGTTTTGCCTCAGAAGCCTTGGCAACCTTTGCCTTGCTTATCTTGGGTTTGACAACTTTTGCCTTACCCTTGCCTTTGGCACCAAGCTTCTTCCCATCATGAACCAAGAGCACGGGAGAACCTTTCTCCACAATTTTCATCTCTGCAGTTTTGAGCATCCCATGCAACTCAGAGAGATTCTTATCCATTTCGTGCATGTTATAATTCATTACAAACTGATTATAACTTTTAGGCAATGAATTAAGAATGAGATCCGTGGCTAGCTCCAATGGGATTGGATAACCAAGTTTCTCAAGGTGCTCTACATAACCTTTCATTTTAAGAAAGTGAGGACTCACTTGTTGCCCTTCATTCATTTTACTAGTAGTGAATGCAACAATGGTCTTGTACCTCTCTTGCCTAGCTTGCTCTTGAAACATGGTTCTCAACTCCACGCCTATCTCATAGGCTTCCAAATGTTCCAAACTTTGTTGGAGTTTTGAACACATAGCAGCAAGCATGAGACAACTTACATCTCTAGAATCATTACGATGTTTCTTGTAATTGTCTCTTTCTACCCTAGGGGCAGTAGGCGGTGGTTCAGCGGGGAGAGGCCCATCGAGAATGTACAACTTATCTTCTTGCCTAAGAACGATTCTTATGCTACGGATCCAATCCATAAAGTTTGTACCATTCTCTTCGAGCTTGTCCTTCTCAAGGATCGATCGCAACGACATTGATTGAGTGTTATTAGTCATTATCTACAAATATGCAAAAATTTCCAAAATTTAATAAGTACCGGTTTTCATTAAAGAGATAAATAATGTATTTTAAAACAAAATACTCCCACCAAATTATACAACCTTCTTTATACATCCAATGTATAGTATAATTTAAATGGGTTGAGATCCCGCTTTAATCTAATTTTGAGTACGCTTTGGCGCACCGCTCAAAATTAAATCAATTAGGTAGACAACTCTTGTCAATCATATCTCATATGACTCTCAGTTCTTTTCATGAGATTCTTTAAGAAATCCAATTTCAAAAAGCATGTTAAATCTCATCTTTGCCTTAAGCCCAAAACTGTTTTGACGCTTAATTAAGTCCAACCATTTTAAACGCATAGGAAACTCTTATTCACTCATCTTGCTCAAACATGAATAAAATCAATGCACCTCGCTTTGGCGAGCCCACATAAAATTACTCATGTATAAACAAGTGTTTTAATCATGGCATGGAAAAAGGACTTAAAACTTTCTTTGAAGGTTCATCACATATAGCATATAACACATTTATGAGCACATAATATAAACATGTTACACATCAAGTTTAGCCACTAAATTAATCTCCATTAATTTAAGCATGGTATTTATGTGTCATTAGTTTCTCTATAATTATGAGGATGAGACTATTTCAACTTCGGTTATTATTTCCAAATCAAGACAACAAGAAGTGCGGTCGAACTAAGCCATTAGGCAACCACAATCCCGCACTAATTCAAGAAACCAAGAAAGTAGTCCATGTGGCCGAAACTAAGCAATAGATGGTCTCGATGAACGTAGGCCAATTGCATTCACAATTCCACATGGATCTCCAATCATTGAATCAAGAACCTTTGTTTCTCAATTTTAGCAATTATGAACTCTTCATAATTCTAACTTCGTTTTATCTTTGAAACTTTGATTGCGATCAATTTTGGGAAACACAATCTCGATGAACGCAGATTAGCCATCCAAAACTTGAACCAATCTAGGAATCACAAGACTAAAACAAATAGGAAAATCAAACCCCAAAATCCACACACAAACCAACTACCCAAAACCCATTCCAGATCAGCAAGTCTGGACTGGTTCTGTTACTGGTTTTGTTGGACCTCTCGAAAATTCCAAATTCTGATTTCAACCAAAAATCAGACAATCTGATCCTTATGTGCGGCCGCCCAAAAATCACTGTGCGGTCGCCCAAACATGTGCGGCCGCCCAAGTGATTTTGTGCGGTCGCCCAAACTGATCAGAATGTACAGAATTTTGAAGTTCGAAAATTTTGTCTTAAAATCGTTTTTCCCCGATTATTAAAACTTTGATCCAATCAAAAATTAATAATCAACAATTCTGAATCCACCATAATTTATTTATTGCGATTGAATCGTGCGATTAAAGTTGCAAAACAATAAACCACATAAAATCACATAACACATAAACAACATATATTCCAATATTCAAATCATGCAAGGCACATAAACAATTTATATACACATAACATGATCTAGGTATTGATATAATCAACATGAACGGAGCTCTGATACCACTGTTGGGTTTCGATCAAACATGCGCAGCGGAATTTAGCATTTAAAATTTTGAAACCCAAAGCCATGGATCCGTTCATATGATTAAATCAAATACGACATAAGAACAAAAGGAATAAACTAACCCTTGATGGATATCAAATTCTCTTGGTCTTTGGTGGAGGTTTGAAGACTTGATCACGATCACAAAGCTTGAACACGAACTTTGAAGATGATGATTTTCACCCTCTAGCGGTATCCACACTTCGAACGAATATCAAAGGAGCTTCTTTGATCTTGGTTGCTAGACCAAATTGTGAAACACTTTTTCACAATCAAAAGAACTATATGCAATTTATTTTGTGTATTATTTTGTTCCTCAACCAAGAATGTCTTGGAACAAAATAACCCTCTCTCAAACTCTTTGAGACTCACAAAATCATTTGCTTTGAGTGCTGGCCGAATTTGGTCTTTTATACACAAGTATGACCTATTCCAAATAGGAAACTTGTGTCAAAATCCGTCCAAAATTCGTTTCCTAATCAAATTAGGAATCTGCCACCCGACAGTACTGTGCGGCCGCCCAAAAGCCTCTGTGCGGTCGCACAACTATCTGAAACAAAACTGGTACAAAATTGGGCTAAGTGTGCGGCCGCCCAGTCCATACTGTGCGGTCGCCCACTTTCCAGAAAGTCCAGAATTTCCAAAATTCTAATGTAGTCCTTTTAAAGATTCGTTCTATTGTGTGTAACCCTCTAGGATTATACTAAGTTGGCAATGGGTTCAAACATGAAACCATAAGATATGATTAGGTTCTAGCAAACCGTCATATCTACCCAAATAGTATAACTAGATACAAGTTCACATTCCTTTAGAATATGTCACAATCCCTTTGTCCACGATGTCATTGAACACAAGTCATGGTCAAAGAGTCAACTTGTTTTGTTCAATACTTTCTCGATTCTGAATATGTTGATAATCCAAATGCTATTGATCCAATCAATCCATTTGAGTCCGGCCGAACATTTCATCAACATCATTCCTTCGAGGGGCCCAAGCTTGACATCTCTCCGTGGAGGGACAAATCCATTTAGCTTATTATTCTTCCCAACATGAATCCGATTATGCCAATCATACCCTTTATAACTTCCCGGTTAAAAGGTAGCGTTTGAATATGTCAAACATAATGTTCATCAAGTGGAAGACTATAATAACTTCATGTCTAAGGATTCAAATGACATAACTAATATGAGATATATGTATGACATAGACCATGACACAAATCTCATAGAGCGGGTCATGTCCAGTACCTTGTTCCAAACAAGTACCCATAAATCTAACATGATCATCCCATGATCATTTAGCCTTTATACTAGTGCTTAACAAGTACTAGGGACTGAGATTATTATAAGTAAACATGAACAACAATAATAATCAAAACATCTCTTTATTGATATGAAATAAATGATAACAATTACAACGTTTATTAAACGTGCCTAGGGCACCACTACCAACAGAAAGTCCAGCTGGTTTTGTGTTATCGAGTGGAGGTGGAAAGGATTATAGTGGCACACAGTCAAGTTCACTATAAGGCTTTTCCACTGGACTTTTTTTGCAATCGAGTGGAGGTGGAAAGAATTATAGTGGCACACAGCCAAGTTCACTATAAGGCTTTTCCACTGGGCCTTTTCCCCCAGTCCAGATTGGCCTTGGATGGGATGAGTTAGCTCCCTCGAGTGAGCATTTGGGTTATGACTTTGTGTCATATTTCCCCGTTGTTACTTTGGTTCTTATGGTTATGGTTTGGTTTTCGGGATCCCGGCTTCAGCTCTTTGATGCTGCTCATTTGATACCTCTCAGATGGTTATATGTTTGATTCGGAAAACCTTGGCTAAGTATAGACGGTTATGTTCTTTCGGTAAACCTTGACTAAGTATCCTTGTGAGTGTTACATCGTTGTATGTGTGGTATAATGAGTTGGATTTGCCTCTCATGCTATGTGCTATGTGATACTTATGATATTGTTCGTTATACTTATCATTATAGCATGAAACGTAGTTGCATTTTAGTAGCTTACTGAGATTCATTCTCACCCTTTATTTGTTTACTGTTTTAGATAAAGGCGAGTCCAGGGGATAGGACACTTTGGCACGGGAGGACGTTAAAGTGGTAAGAGTTGGGATTTGTTTTGTAAAGGCTACATTACATAGATGTAATACCTTTTAGGTAGAGTTTCCGTGACTTCATCATTTTGTAACACCATTATTTTGGATAATGTTGGTGTATGTACATTTGTATAAAAGTTTGTAAGCCTTCGTGCTAAGTACTTTCGTTTGTGAAAGAGTTTGTTTGAAAGTTAAATGAAGTCTTTGAACTTCGAGTGTGGATTTTGTTAAACTTTATGAAAGTACATTTCGAAAATTTTTCAAAAAGTGTTTTATAACGTCTTCCAATCGTGTCCCGAGCATGGGGACAAGTAGGACCACGGGTCTGGGGCGCGACAAGTAAAGTTAGTGTTGTGAGTGTAAAAGTGAATTAGGAGAGAGAATGAGTGGGAGGGAATAATAAGTTGATTGGTTTTGTGTGTATAAAAGTAAAGTAGGAGAGATAATGAGTGAGATGAATAGTAAATATTTTTTGTCATTTTAAGAAAAATACTTTTACTCTAGGACGTATCAAAATAAAAAGTAGGACTCTTACTTTGTGACGTAGGGAGTAATAGTTAACTATTATAGTTACCTATAATAGTAACTATTACTATTATAAGTATTAGTTACTATAACTATAATAATTACCTATTATAGTAATTATTACTATTATAAGTATTAGTAGTTACTATAGTAGTTAACTATAATAGTTACATATTATAGTAAGTATTACTATTATAAGTATTAGTTACTATAGTAGTTAACTATAATAGTTATCTTATATAGTAACTAATGCTATTAGCTAAGAAAAAGAATTTGAAAAGTCTCTTATTTATAAGATTGGTAATGATGTGGCAACACCAAATGCAACATTTCTCTAAGACTTGTCTATGTGGCAACACCATGACTCTCCTCACCAACTATATATATATATATATATATATATATATATATATATATATATATATTTGGAAATCCAGACAAAAATGGAACCCCAAAATTAGAAGTAGTACTCCCTCCATCTCAAAAAGGAGTCAAAATCCTCTGTGCCACTTTGTGTAACACTTCATGTGCCACAAGTGATCTAATGGCTCACATTTATTGAGATTGACATTAAATTAATATTATTTAAACATGTAAACGGTTGGATTACGAGTGGTACATGGAATGGTACAGGAGATCTCGACTCCTCAAAATGTCTTAAAATTAAGAGGCTTTGACCAATAAGTCTTTCTGCTAAATATAAACGATCAATAAAGACAGACATTTTTTAAACTCACCAATAAGTCCTTGGAATTTTCGTTGGACCACAATGCCCCTGATCATCTCTAGCGCGCGCACAATTCAGCCAACGCTAAGCGCACGTAGAACATTTGTTTTTCTCTTTCTCTTCCTCCCTCTTTCCTCTTTCTCTCTCTTCCTTTTTGTTTTCCACCCAAAACTTTAAAATAGAATATCTCAAAATCTCGAAAACGAAAAAATAATCTGAAACTACTGTTTTAATCGTGTCGCCAAGACGAATCAAACAAGTATGCTCGACACATAATTCGAATTTTAGAAATAAAATTTCATTTTTCACTTGTAAAAATTAAGAAAATCATTTTCCATTTATCAAATTTTTAAAATGCAGCATCTCAAATCTAAAAATCGTAAAAATACACTTAAATCACCGTTTTAATCGTATCGCCAAGATGATTCAAACAAGTGCACTCAACTGATTTCACAGTTGTGTTATTTCACAATTGTATGATTTCACAGTTATGGTATTTCATAATTGTATGATTTCACAGTTGTGTGATTTCCCAGTTGTGTCTTTTTCATTTCTCACTTGTAAAATCATTCCTCGACTGATTTCACAGTTGTGTGATTTTTTTTTAGTTTTCACTTGTAAAATAATTTCTCAACTGATTTCACAGTTGTATGATTTCACAATTGTATTATATATATTTTTTTTAATTTTTCACTTGTAAAATCATTCCACAACTGATTTCACAGTTGTATGATTTTACAATTGTGTGATTTTCACAGTTGTGTGATGCTATGTGTCCTTTAAACAATTGAGAAATAAATTTATTATAATTGATAGTCAATTTCATACATGTATTTTTTTTTTTAAAAAAACTAAGATATTTATTTCTCATTTGTTCATAACTAAATCTAAAAATTGATAAATTCATCTCTCAATTTTTCACAATTAATACTCAATTTCTCGTTTATTTAAAGATAAATTGATTTTACGGTTATGTGATTTCACAGTAGTGTAATTTCCACATTGTAAACAACTGATAACTCAATTTCTCAATTAATTTATTTCTAAGTAAAGTCTCATTTCACGCTTATAAAGAATAGAAATTCAATTTACATCATTTTCGAACAACTGATAACTCAATTTCACAGAAATTTACTCGTATGTAAACTCTAAATAACTGATAAAACGAGAAAACAACTAAGCAAACTGATAAATCCAAATAATAACTTGTAGTATACTCCCTCCGTCCCACCACAAGTAGGACTAGATGATTTTGCACACTAATTAAGAAAAACTAATAAATATGTGGTAGAAAATAAAGAGAGAGAATGAGTGGAGTAAATAATAGTGTAATTAGATAAATTGAGTGGTGAAAAATGAAGAGAGATAATGAGTGGGATAAATAGTAGTGTTGATTGATTGGTGGAAAATGAAGATAGAAAATGACTGGTGTTGAAACATTTTCATTTTGGGCAGTCTCACTTTTAGTGGGACGTCACAAAAAGGAAAGAAATTTCACTTGTGGTGACGGAGGGAGTATTTGATTTAACTTTTCCAATTATCGAACCAACCATCTCCAACCTCCATCTTCCTAAAGTGACCCATTTCGCCCCCCCCCCCTCTCTCTCTCTCTCTCTCTCTTTGTTTCTCTCTTTCATTCTTAATTCCCTTTTTCTTTTTCACTTCTTTCTTTCTTTCTTCACACAAATTCGGAACTTCTTCTTTCTTCTAAATTCCCAAATTCCTTCTTTTTTCTCTTTTAAGTTCATACCCACACACACAGACAGACACACACACACACGAATTCCCTTACACATATCCTTTCAATTTCCCACAATCCTAGTCTCCCCCCTGAATTCAACTTCAATCTCCTCTCAATAGTCAAAATCAGTTTAAACCTTTTTCCATGAAATTTCTTCATCAAGTTTAAAATGGAGATCCATTTTCAAGAACAATGAATGAACCCAAACACTTTTTGAATTTACAGAACAAGGGAGGTGCACAGAACAAGGGAGGTGCAGCAGGCATGTGAATTTATGGATTTTCGCTTACAAAGATCTCCGTCCACTGTCACCGACTCACTAGAAGAACTCTTCATTATTTCTGAATTTTTTGGCATTTTAGAGATTTGAAAGGTTTGATAAATTTGGATTTGAAACTGGGCGGTGGGTAAGTGTTATTTTGAATTGAATGATGTGGTTGTGATTGCTGTCGGAATTAGCGCAGCGACGACTATTAGCCGGATTGGAGGGCAGAGAGAAGGGGGGGGGGGCTAGGGTTTGAACCGATTGGGGAAGGACGGGAATAAACAAGGTATATGTGTGGGAAGGTAAGGGTAGTTTTGTCATTTTAATTAAAATGATGACTCTATGGGAGTTTTGATTTGGGCTATGGACCCTAGGGCCCCTTGCCCAAATAACAAACCCATAAACACCCAGGTCAGATTCAAAATTCCATAAAAACCCACATACACTATCTCATCCCAGGCCCAAATAGATCCCACATCCAGCCCATGATCCACGCCCGCCCATGACCCACGTCCGCCCAGCCAACCCGCCCATGATCCACGCCCGCCTAGCCAGCTCCCCTTTTATCCCAGAAAAATAAAAACAATTTTATTGTTGAGGGTAGGGATTGAACTTGAGACCTACCATTGACAAACCAGATCTTAGCCACTAAGCTAACACTTTATGTGTTCTAAACATTACAAATTTAATATTAGTTTTAAGAATAAGGACTGAAAAATGAAATTTAAAACTAATTAATGAAATTTTAGAATATTTACAAAAATATTAACTTCAAAAATGATTTCAAAAAATAAAAATAATTATTTTATTTCAAAGGTTATAAAAATATGAAATGCATAAAAAATAAATTATAATTGTGAAATACAATAATTGGAAGCTTTTATATTCTTTTCATTATTACCTTCTAGTAAAGTCACTTATTTATATAAATTCCACCAATCAATTCACTTATTTACATAAATGTCACCAATTAAGAGTACAAAAAAAAAACATTTTTTAAATTTCTTAAAACACATAAAATGTCTCATATTTTATTAACTAGTCTCTCATATACTTAGATATAAGACTAAATTACACTTATATATAAGGTATAAGAGTATTTTTTTTATCTTCTTGCAAATTTCACATTAAAAAAATCATAAAAAGTCTCATATTATATTAACATGTACACTCCTATATGTATGTATAAGACTATAATTACTCTTATACTTAAGGTATAAGAGTTATTTATTTTTAACAAATTTTCACATTTCATAAAATCATTTAAAAAAAGTCTCATATTTCATTAATATTAACTCTTATACTGGAAGTATAAGACTAGATCTTGTCTTATACTTGAGGTATAAGAGTAATTACTTTCACTTTTTTTTTCACATTTTCTTAAATACCCTATACCTAAGATATGAGACTTGTAAATGGACTTTTATAACTCTGCTATTATGAGACCTGTAAATTATCTCATAATATCAGAGTTATGAGGCCATTTAGAGGTCTCATAATAGAGTTATGAGCCATTTTTAGGTCTCATAATAGAGTTATGAGCCATTTTTAGGTCTCATAATAGAGTTATGAGTCCATTCACAAGTCTCATAGCTGTCTCATAAGTTCATTTTTATTTTTCTAAAAGACTTGATGTAATGTGCTGGTTTTTATGACTATAGTTTTATGTTTTACGTATACTATGGCTTTGGTATAAGACTATGGTCTCATGAGGCTGTTATGAGACATGCTAATAGCTCTCATAGTTTATTAATATTAACTCTTATACTGAAAATATAAGACTAGATCTACTTTTATTTATCAACAAGTTCACTCCTATACTTAGGTATAAGACTAGTTCCCTCTTATAACTAAATTATAATTATATACTTTTTTAAAAATAAAAATCATAAAAGTCTCATATTTTATTAACTAGTCTGCTCTTATAAGACTAGTTATGTCTTGATGTACAAGAGTATTTATTTATTTTTTCACAATGTTTCACATTTTCTAAAAAAATATTATTTTTAAAGTCTCATATTTTGTTAATATAAACTCTTATACATGAAGTATAAGACTTGATTTAGCCTTATAATTGAGCTATAAGAGTCATTATTTTCTATTTTTTCTTTCAAAAACCATAAAAATGTATTTTTAATTAAAATTGACCCTTATAGTTTAACTATGAGACCCATTTTAGTCTTATAATTTAGGTGAGATGTATGACTATAATTACTATTATATCTAAAGTATAATTGTGAAAAAAAAAATCACACTTTTTTAATATTTTTAATCATAAAGAAATCACATATTTTATAACTACTCCGCTCTTATACTTAGGTATAAGAATAGAAGTACTCTTATACTTAGGGTATAAGAGTTATTAAATTTTTTGTTTTTCATAATTTTCACATTTTTAATAATAAGAGACTTATTTACTGTCATTTATGTAAATAAGTGCCTTAACTGAAGGGGAATAATGAAAAAAATATAAAAGTTTCTCAAATACTATATTTGACAATTAAAATTTAATTCCTTTTAAGTCTTAATTTTGTTTTCTAAAAACAGATTTAGATCTTTGATATTTTTTAAATCTTGTTCATTAATTTTTTATATTTTTTTTTTACAAAATTTGATGCTTTTGTGAATATTATAAATCTCATTAATTGATTGTGAAATCTAAATTTTTGTCATTTATTTTGTCTAGAGTTATTATTATTATAATAAATATTGTATAACTAAGAACAAGTAGTGCATTGGTTCAGTGGCTAAGCTACAGCTTTACTCAAAATTGGTTTTGGGTTCAAAACCTAGTGGAAACATTTTTTTTGGGCTATAAAACGGGCTGGAGGGATTTGGATCGGGTGGGCTTAGTTCGGGTTGGCGGGCCTGGTTCCTGGAGGGATTTGGATCGGGTGGGCGGACCTGGTTCCTGGATCCGAAGCAGTGGGCTTGAGTGGTAGGTTTTGGGTTTGTATGGAATTTTGATCTGAGCATTGGGTTTAAGTGGACTTTTAGATCTCACCGGGGTTTTTATGGAGAATGATTTGGATTGAGGGGGCCTTAAGGAATTATTCCTTTTGATTTTAACTCAGGGACCCTATGGTAAAAAGGGAAAAATGCTGTTTTTATTGGCAAATTCCACACTATCTCAGGGATTTATTGGTAAAAATTCCAAAAACTAATGACCCTTTCCGATTTAAGAGAAACTAATAAAAGTTGACTTTTAATAGTAAAAAATCATAAATATACTTGCTATCTCCTTTCAAAATGTTAGTTTTGAGAGTATAAAATAAAATTTGAAAAAGAAAATGCTAAAAAACCATTTAGGGACACATTTTATGATAAAATGATATTTATTTTGAGACAGAAAAATCATTCATATTAAAACCGACTCAAGTTGTAATAAAATTAATCCAGGACGACGTGAGTAAAGATCTCAACATGCAATATAGTGGCAAGCTAAATGCCCCTATTTGAGTCGACAAGTAAATTCACAAAACATAAAATTGAGATTCCCTTGAACAGATAATTAAATTAAATGTGCAACTAAAGGATCCACAACATGTTAACATAAAACAGCGATGAGTTAACAAAATTTTGTTACTCTCTATTATTTTGTTTATAAATAATGTATATTGGCTAGATAATTACCGACTATGATCATTAGCTTTTTCAAGTTGTAACTGTACATGTTGATGACCCATGAATGAAGCATATAAGTTCCTTCAATTCCTTTGAGTTTTATGCCTTATTTGGAATGCTTAAATTGTTAAAGCAACACCCATTGCATTGTTACTTTGACAGAAGGGAAGAGTTTCAGAATCTCAGGGATTCTATCTCAGGCTTCACTCACAATCATCTCACCAGCATGTGGAATTGCAAGATAGAACGCTCTTTGAATGTGTCCAATTAAAATTGTGCATCTATAAGTGATCAACCAAATAATGACAAAGATAAATATGTTACGTGATGATTGTTGTAAATTTATAATTTTGAGTTGAAACTTGAGAAGATAATCAACACGATTGAGCAATTTCTCTCTCTAGATTTTTTTCTCTCTAGCCTTTTGACTCTTGGTGGCTATGCCACCGGACAACATCTCAGAGGATCCCCCTCCACCACCTCCATCTTATGCGGAGGCGGTGAAAGGGCCGGCTCCAACCGCACCACCACATGTGAAAGATCTAAAGGATGTTACTGTTGGGAAATTGACCGAAATTACCTAAATCCTATTTTGGTTTGGAAAGGGTTGCTATATGCCATATCGGTTAGGAAGGGGAAAATAAGTGTGCCTCCCCATTATAAATAGGCTCACTAGTTAGAGTTTTTTGTGACAATTCAAGGGAGAGTTACATAGGCATATAATTTAGAGAGAGAAATTGTATGCTTGTATGCGTTGGTGAGGATATTCAAGAGTGTTGAGAGAGAGGGAGTCTCCATTCTTGTAATATCGAGAAGTTTAATATATTTATTGTTGGGTGGAATAGGCTTTAAGCAGAACCACGGAAATTTTGTGTGTTTTGTCTTCGATTGTGTGCGTGTGTTATTTTGGATTCTCTTATTGCGATTTCTCTTGTTGGTGAGCGATCCCAACAAGTGGTATCAGAGCTTTGTTGAAGGAGAGAATTCGCATCGATGGAAGAAGGTAGAAGAATTCTGCTCGGATTTGTTCAGCGCAGCGGTGGGAAAACGAGCGTAGCGCATTCGTTTACCGTTAGATCGTGCTGAAATTTGGCGTGTGGATTCAGGACTCATAAATATTCAATCGGAACGGTGAAGATTGGATTTTGACCTTCCTAGCATCGGGAAAAGTATCCGGACAGAAGCAGTAGTGTGAAGAAATTCATATTTTGGAGAATATGGATATTGGTGGATCGAAGTATCAAGTCCCAATTTTTGATGGAAGGATGGATTTCACCGTGTGGCAGATGACAATCCAAGATGTGTTGGTTCAACAGGGTCTTGAAGAAGCTTTGGAAGAGGACAATCCGGAAGGGATGAAAGACGCGGATTGGGCGAAGATTCAGAAGAAGGCTTCGATCACAATCAGGTTAGCACTTGCTCCCGAAATTAAATATAGTATTTTGAAAGAGAAAACACCGAGGGGTATTTAGGAGAAACTTGCGAGTATTTATGCGTCAAAGTCGTTTACAAATCGCTTGTTCTTGAAGATGGATTTGTATTGTTTGAAACTTGATGAAGGTGGTAGTTTGCATGACCATATAAATTCTTTCAGTCAACTAGTAGGTCGATTATCTAATATTGAAGAGATAATCAAAGATGAGGAGGAAGCTTTATTGTTGTTGGCTTCATTACCCATGTCTTACAAGTCTTTTAGGCAGACGATGTTGACAGGTAGGACCACTTTAACATTGGATGATGTTGTTAAAGCATTAAGGGATAATGAAAGGATGTCGAGGAGTGATAGCTTCTCCAATGAGGATAGAGTACTAGTTGCAGAGGGTTCTGAAAGAGGAAGGAGTTATAATCGCGGTGGCACAAATGGGAGAGCAAGGTCTCAATCGAGGGGAGAGAGAGACATGAGTAAGGTTGAGTGCTTCTACTGCGGAGAGACTGGTCATATGCAGATGCGTTGCCCACAATTTCGTGAAGATTTGAAGAGTTTGCGTGGTGTCAAAGGAAAAAAGAAGGTTGATGAGTATAATGTCAACACAGTTGATGATGATGGTGATTTTCTTTTGACGGAGACGGTGGCTGTTGCTCATTCGATTGATGAGAAGAAGTTGGATTGGGTGTTAGATTCCGCTGCATCAGTGCATATTTGCAAGGATCGAGCTATGGTTGACACTTTGCGAATGGAGGGACAACTTGGAGAGATCAAAGTAGGGAATGCACAGAAATTGAAGATTGAAGGTGTTGGGAGTGTACGCTTCAAGCTTCATGATGGGACTGTGAAAACCGCTTTGAATGTAAAGTATGTTCCTAGTGCGACTGTGAATTTGCTTTCACTAGGAGTATTGACATCACGTGGATACTGATATGTTGGAAGAATACAAACGTGCAAAGTGTATAAAGGAAAGCACATGATTCTTTAAGGGAGAAAATGTGCAAGGAATATTTGCTACTTGGAGGGTGAATCCTTGCGTGGAAGATCTTTTTGTGATGACAAAAAGGAGAGGAAGAAGACTGAGAAAAGGGTGTGTTTCTCAAGCGTTGATGAGATTTGGGAATTTAGGTCAAGGGGAGATTTCGGCACAACCACCTAGCACCGCCTCTTGGTGGTTTCACTCTATCACCTAGGCCAGTGGGATTAGGGAAAGATGTGTCGGCTATTCTATTCTCATCAAGGGAGTTTATTGTGGAAGAGAAGAAGTTAGAGTTCTATATTGTGATGAAGTTTTTTGCAGGTCGGCCTCACCTTCGTGTCATTCAAGATCATATTGCCAAGGAATGGAGGCTAAAAGGTCTGTTTATCGTTGGATTGATGGATCTTAGACACGTTATGGTCTATCTTACTTCGGGGGAGGACTTGAAACGTGCATTGTCGAAAGAATCACATATGGTCAACAATGCCATGTACCGGTCTTTTCGATGGTCGCTAGATTTTTCTTTTAGAGTTGATTGGCAATGGTTTGGGCCACTTCTTAAGGGCGGATGACCACACTTTGGCGTTTACACATTCTAGTTTTTCTAGGATATGTGTTGAAATTGATGTATCTAAACCGCTGCCCAAAAATGTTTGGATAGGTGAATCAAAAGATAATGGGTTCTTTCGATCAATATAGTTTGAGATGAACATCCAATATTGTGTTGGATGCGGACTACTTGGCCATCTGTTGAGGATTGCAGGAAGAAAACAAGAAAAGACTCATACCTTGTTAATGGTACGAATCCCACAGAGCCCTTGGTTCATCCTCCTAGGACAGAGGGTAAAGAAAAGACTTGGGTTCGTAAAAACCCATTTGCGTCTAAGGTTCAAAAAGAGACGACGTTGGAAAGCTCATCCGGTGGGGATGTTGCCGGTTGCGGCGCTTCGGTGAAGATCAGTAATGCGGGTGGTGTAGAATATACAACAAAGATAATTAATTGGGTTAGTACTAAAGTCGCAGCTCAAATCGAGGACCGATTAGAAGCTCGAATTGACTGTCAAACCGTGATTGATGCCAACTCAAATTTGAATTCCTTGGATCCCACTGAGCCGTTAGGATGTAAACCCAATTTGGAAATTGGTATTGTTGAATAAATCACGAAAGAACGAGATTTTGAGTCACTGCTAGGGGATACGGCTTCTACAGATTTGGTGGAGGAAATTCCTCAACTTCTTACCTTAACTAGTGTTGATATGGATGTTCAAATTACAGAGGGTAATCCACATATAAATGAGGTAGATTCCATTTTGCATGAGAAAGTGGTGGCCCATCGACTAATTTTTAAAAAGAAATTGTCGTGCCTAACTTGGATAATATTGCTGCAATAGTCGGGTTGGAAGACGATATTATTGAAGTAAATAAGGGTAACAAAAATTTAGTAGTTTCTGCAGTACTGAGAGAGCAATGGGGTGTTTTGGCTATAAATGAGTCTGTTGTGTCACCATCCGTCCTCTTGAAGCTCGTCGTCTCAATCTTAAATATTTTAATAATTTCTACCAGACCAACCTTTCTATTACTATCCCTTCAAGGGAAAAGTGTACTTCTGACCTGGAAGGCTATCAATCTGATGCATCTTTGTCCGCGTATGTAGAAGCTCGCTAATACGAAGGGACAATAGGAGGTGCGAATGTTTCTCTAGGGGCACCAATGGCAGATGGTCATACTTTTGATGACTAATATAATGAAGAGAATGATTTTATCCCCGCGAAAAAAACACATGGCAAGAGCACAATCAAGTCTAAAGGTCGAGGCTCTAAAAGATTCTGGGGAGGTTCTAAAAGGCACTGGGGATAGTATTTTTCTTTGTCTTTCTTTTACTTGTTTTTATTTCTTTTATTTTTATTAATTTTATTTTTTTCTATTTATTGTCCCGTGATAGTTTTGTTCTAGTCCTCATCACAATTTTTTTCTTATTTTAATAAAATTTAGGGGGCCTTTAGCCCTTTTCGATTTAAAAAAAATGTATATCCATAATTTAGTACGACAAAGATGGGTAAAAAACTAATAACTTACTGTAAATTGTTGGATATTTCCTCACCTTTGAATTTAGGAATACTCTTGAGTGCTAACCCAAATCGTTCACATTCTTAATCCACGATATTGCATACCTACAAACAAAGTAGAGATTGCTTAGTCGCATAATGTTAACCTGATCATAAATCCCTTTTATATAGTTGAAATTTGTACAATACTCTAAGCATAAAATTATTTCAAGGCAGAGTGAAAGGTCAGCATAAAGCAGTATCCTGGGAAATAGGTGTTGTAAAGAAAACTCAAATAGGAGTGAAGTGGTATAGAACCATATTAGGACTAGACGGTCTTAGTAAATAAGGTTATGATAGGGATTAGTTTAATTTTTTTATTTAAAAGTTAGATTAACTTAAATTTAGGAGATATATACCGTTATTATTTAAAGTGAAAGATTTTAGTTAGAATTATCACCTAAATTTAAGTTAATATATAAAGTTAAAATGTATTTGAAATTTGAAAATAATGATAAATATGATGCACATTATCATAAAAGAAAGATACATAATTGCATTCCTTTGAAATTTATAACTTTTAGAACAAATTATCTCCTATGATTATATTTTTTTTTTTTTTTTGCAAGAAAGTTGCCTTTGAAATAAGAAAACTCAAAAAGTAGGAAAGGGGAATGAATCGTTGTAACACCCCGAAAATTCTACATTCCATAAATAATCAAAATAGTACAATTTACATCTCTAAAATACTAAATACTATACAAGATATCACTAATCAGCCCAAATTCTCTATAAACTGCTCCACCTCAAAATCCTTTCATCCCGATCGTCGCTTAACTGCAAAACTGAAACTGGAGGGGGGGGGTGAGCTGGGGTGCTCAGTAAGAAAGGGGATACACAATATCACAGAAATCAATGGAACACAAACACCAAATAACAATATCCATGATATTATAAAAATGGACATTCCAATGAGACTTATTTCGTAATTTCAACCAATCATACGTTACAGTCCGATGTCCTAATTATGTTCGGGTCCAGTGACTTAACAATGATACTCAAATTCAATCGTTGGCCGCCCTCTCGGTGCCGGACCCAACGCTAACACAATAACCAAGTCCACTGCTACCGTTACATAATTAGCTACATCACAACTATTCCATATAACCAATCTCATATTTGAGAACCAATAATACATAAATCATGCTTTTCAAATAATCTTGACATTAACCGAGCAAGTTCAATTCCAAAGCAATAATCAAATGGGACCGAACAAATGAACTACGTATCAATAAAATAGAGTACTACGATAAGACGGGTATAAAAAGAAAATGACACGGAATCAATACTGCGTAGTCTCCCTTACTCAAAATGCTAAAGACGGAACACCAATAATAATCATCAAACCCGATCAGTGAACCTTCATGCATACTGTCGAGCTTGGCTAAGTGTAACTATTCACTTCTCTTAAACTCTCGGATGAATGGACTTGTAAAGAAGGATACACTAGCTATTATAATTAATATAATAATGAAATTATAAGGAATGTAAAATGATGAGTCAAGATAATGAAACCACTAGAATTGTACACCTATTTATCAACCCACGTGAGAACCTAAGTTGGTGTCATTTTGGATGTATCTTGAATAAACTTGGGACCATAACTCCAAATGATATTATTTCCCCTAGTAAAAATCCGCCCCACTTACAAGGATAATTTCTATTTTAGTTTTCGATCCATCCCAAAACGTCCTGCTTAATTTCGGGATGTCACAATCTTTCCTCCTTAAAAGAATTCGTCCGCGAATTCTACTTAATATTATATCTCTCGATGATCCTATACGAATACCCCAAGATCTTATCCCCGAGCGAGCTAACAAGCCTTACGGTCGGGGTTCCGCTCTGATACCAACTGTCACAACCCGAGTCCCGAGGCCCTATTTGGTACCTCAAACCAGGTGCGTGGACCCTGATATAAATCCAACATTTTTACAATAAATCTGAATAATGTATACTATATCCACAACATCGACTACACAAAATCCGAAACCATACTATACCAATATCAACAAACAACACCTCAACAAGCCCTTAGCTCGGAGACAACTTTACGCATGCGGAAGAAAGAACGACTAATAACATATATACCCAAACGATAACAGTATTTACATAACACTGTACAACCACGGACTCACAACAAGAATACACAAAAGCTCCGTAGAGAAACTACCCCAAAAGAGTATAACCTGCTCAGAACAGTCCCACAACAACAGCTCTCACGGCTTACAACCTCTAGCTTTCATGTGAACTAAGGAAAACAAATTTGAAAGGAACGGGGTGAGATAAATCATAGTGAGTTACTAATGAAACTACATGACATGCTAACATGTACATAATAATATCCAATGAGCATTCTCAATATGCAATCACGTAGAATATAACACGAGTGGCGAAGCCAACTCACAACACAGCACATAAGACTGAAATAAATACATTACAAAGGATACTGAGCCAAGGTTCTCTCAAAAGGATATAATAATCTGAATATCATCAACAAATCCGCATCGAAGAGCAGCATTAACAGGCAGCATCAAAGAGCTGAAGTAGGGGTTCCGGAACCAAACAGTAACATTAACAACAGGGGGAAAATGACACAAAGTCATAACCCAAAATGTGTAGCTAGAATACTCACACAAGGGAGCTAGCTCATCCCAACCAACACCATCATGGAAGGGGTAAAAAGGGGTTACCAGTGGGAACATTATAATGGACTTGGCTCGGGAGCCATTATAATTTCCAACCACTGCCCGACTCAACCAAGTAATACCAGCTGGACTTTTCTAACTATTGCACAATCAGTGTATGATTCTAAAATAGGGAACCATACAAGTACATCATAAAGATGATAAACTACTCATAAAGAGCCCAACAACCATGTGCATTAGAAACATTTCTCAAACAAAGGATTTCAAAGTAGGAAATCCCACAAAAACATCATAAAGATGATAACCAGAAGTTACTCATAAAGAGCCCAAAGACAATGAACCCAACCATTCCTTTACATTTATGATTCTAAATTAGGGAATCCAAACAAATACATCATTAAGATGTTAAACAAATTCTTAAGGCACTTAACTAAAATCCCATGCCTTTCACCCGTTCATAATCGAACCAATTTCTAACACCATTGTGTTCCACAACGCCTATCTAGGTACCCTAGAATAGGACCCAAAACCTAGACAAAGATTGAACCTTAAATCAATTGAATTGGAACAAATTAAGTTCTTCCAGCCAAACTGTGTGGCCGCCCACAACCATTTGTGCGGTCGCCCAAAACTACTTTCCAAGCTCTAAAACTTTCCAGATAGATGTGCGGTCGCCGGCCCTATTTGGACGGTCGCCCACTCACCTCCGCCAGCCATAATTAATTCTTTTCCACTAACCCTGTTTCACCGTCTCAAAAGTACTATCACAACTTCCTATTTTATGTATATAACCCAACGAAATGATTCTAACAGTGGGAATACTCACAAAATAGCCAAAATAGCAAATAGCCCAAATACTTCCCACAAAGCAACAATTACCAAAAAAAGTATCACATATAATATGCATGAGCAATATTATAATTTAAAGGGGAGTAGTAACTTACTTGCTACGAAAATAGTACCGATGACATATTTTTCTGATCGGCTAGATTTGATCTACTCGACGCCCCGAACATTTTGGTGAAGTCGGATTTTAAAACGGAAGAATAATGAACGAGATAAAATTATTTTTTGTGGGAGGAACACTCGTAGAACAGAAGGAGAGAAATTGGGAAAGTGAAGTTTGGTCTGAGTGTGTGTGTGCGCCGAGAGGGAGAAGTCAGGAAGGTGGGATTATATAATTGGTAATTTACACTTAGGCCCCTCCAAGTTAATCAATTACATTTAACCCTAAGGTTTCAACTTTAACACTTAACCCTCTTATCATTATTTACAAATACTAACTCAACTATTTTAGCTTCTACTCAAGCTAGTTAATCAATTTGCAACTCAAATACTTTTATTTATTATTTTAATAGATCAAATAAGTCTTTTAAAATAATCAAACTAACACAAATTAAATTATAAAATAATATTCTGCGTAAAATTTATATGACATTGGGAAGGGTTGTCACAATCGTTATTTGAATATGAATATTTTAGGAAATAAGACTATGGTAAGGATTTACAAATCTAAAAATTACATGTGATTCAAATTTAATATACTATAACTGATAGGGCAAATTGCAATTTAGTTACCTGAGTTTGTCACAATGTTTTAATTGGTTATCCAATTTGTGTTCGTTACAATTTAGTTATTAAATATGTTTTTTTGTTGCAATCATGTGTAATTTTGGATGGCCCGTTAAAAAACTAACTAAAATGGATGAAAAATGTAACAACCTTTGTTTTAAATTTGCAATGATCACTCCTACTGTTTAAATTATCCCACTATGCCCCCTAGGTCTTAACGAATGTTAAAAAACTAACATAAGGAAAAAATAATCCTAAAATTAAATCTAAAGGGGATTATTTTGAGGGGTGGAGGGAGAATATTATATCTTTTAATTAATAATATGACAATTATTTTTGTTTAATAATTTACTTTTCAATAGTCATATTTGAAAGGAATTAATATGGTTTTTAAATTATTATCATAAAATAGAAAGAGGAAACGGCCACAAACCCTAGCTCGTTCTTCATTTTTCATGAGCGCCACACTCACTGGGCCTACTATCTTTTTCTTTTCTGGCTGCTTCTCTTTCTGGTCACAGCTCCGAGCCTGCGAATCTCGTCGGACCTGATGCAGTATGGCATTCTGGCACTCACGCACACTTCCGCCATCACGTCATTTGAACCTCGGATGTACATATCCAACAGCGTGAGGTCTCCTTTGCGTATCATCAGATTACCAGGGGCCCACCTTGAAATTTGTCTTGGGCTTTAGGTTTTCTATTCATTAAGAGCTAGGGGGCATCTGTAACGCCCGTCCTAATTCCTGTTAAATTCTTGTCTTGCATAATTATATGCTATTTTAATTGAGTTAATTATTTAACTAATTGAGCAAGTTTATGTCCTAATTGTTCAAGTTGAAACATTAGGGTCATTTGTAAAAATTAAAGTTTAGGGAATTAATTGCTCAAATTGAAACTATAAGGGCCTTTTTGTTAAAAGTGAAACTTGAGGGGCCAAAGTGCAATTTTTGAAACTTGAAAGGATAAAACTTGTGTTTGCCTTTCCTAGATTGTTTTCCCCAATTCTTTCTCGTACTTTCTCTCTCTGTCTCAGAAGAAAGTTAGGGTTTACCCTATTCTCGATCTCTCTTGCTTAATTATGCATCTGTTCGAAAATCCGACTCCGCATAAATGATCAGGGCGGTGAGTAGAGCATTTCCTGCTGAACAGAAATTAGTTTGGGTGAATTTGATTTCGGAGTAGGTAAGTCACTAGCCCCCCTTGCTTGTAATAACATGTCTATATGTTATTCTTGATACTTGTGCTTGTTAATTTCGTGTTTGGGATGAGTTTTGTGATACTTGTAAAATTGGGACGAAGGGAGTATTCTTGTACTGTGTAAAGAGAAAGGAACAAAATTATACTCCTACTTGGAAATTGAATAAAATTATACTCCTGAGTGTTATTGAAGTGTTAGTAATTATACTCCTAGTCGTGGGACGGTGAAATATTAACTTGATTAAATGTTTATACAAGTATATTAGAAAAATTATACTTATACTTGTGGGACGGTGAAATGAATGAAAGTATCCCTAAATGAGTATATTAGTATATTAGAAAATTATACTTATACTTTTGGGACGGTGAAATATTTAAATGGAATAAAAGAAAATTATCCTATTATTTGTGGGACGGAAAAAGAAATGAAATGAACTTGAAATAGTGTCCTGGGTATGATACTTCACTCCTAGGTACTCTTGGTATTGTTATTATGTTAGTAAAAGTATACTCCTACACTTGGGACGGAGAATTATTAAGCATGGGAAAGTTGAGAGTTTGCTGTAATATTGCCCAGGCGCCCGCCCGGGGTACTACCGAGCGCCCGCCTGCTTGCCCAATTTTAGAACAAAAGTTCTGTCTAACTTCAAGCGCGTGCCTGGTATGCGCTGAGCGCCAGCTTGCCCTGCACATTCTTGACCGAGCGCCCACCTGTTCTGGGACAGGCGCCCTCCCGCCTGCCTGCCAAAAATCCCCTTCTTGCTTGAACCAATGTTGTTCAAACTCAATCAAGTTAGAATTGTACCAAGGCCTTGAGCCTTAATCTAAGATGTCCTAGTAAGAATTGTGGAACCTTAGGGGCATCAGAATAATGGTTTTGAACATGAATATTCAATGATTTGGATAGAGAACTTGAGTATAAGAGTAAGAACTCTTTTATATGTTTTGAAAGTGCTAAGAACAAGCACTAATGTGTTATATGTGTCTTGAAACCAATGTTTGTGTACCTTAGGGGCACTAGAACAATGTAAGGGAATATAGCCTCCTTTGTTAGAGCAATACGCCTGATAAAGTGACTGCTATACCTCTTGTCTCGAGTGTGACACTGGTTACCAGGTCCTCTTGTGTACTGCACAGCAGCAACTTGATTGATCGTGATTTGTCAACTGCAATAAGCAACGACAACAATGGTTTACTTGGGAGGAATAAGGTTGGAATATCCTTTGTAACATGATAGTTTAGCCTTATGTGCTAGCTACTTGATGAGTTGGCTTAGCCTCTCATATACTTGTTACTTGATGACATCTTGAGCATGATTACTTGATAATCTTCTTGATTTGCATGATTACATGATAACATGCTATGTACTTGTATCTAGTAACTTACTGCGATTTATCTCACCCCGTTCCTTGTTTATTTGTCCCCCCCCCCCCCAGGAAAGCAAGTGGTAATACGTTGTGAAGCTCGACTTAGCAGGGGCCTACTTGGAAGGTTGTTCTTGTTTGGGATTGTTATCCTTTCCAGTTTTGGTGAGGACGATCTTGTATCAGTTGTTTAGACTCGGTATATTGGGTAGACTTGTATAGTTCTTGTAATGCCAGCTTATGTGCTAGGCATGTTTTCCGCTGTGTATAACCACATTTGGTTTAAATTTCTTGGTATAGAACTCGTTGTGAGCTATTTTAGCTCGTTCCTCTTGAGTATATATATGATGTCAGTTTGATATAAGCAGATGTCATTCAGTTTCTCATTTCTTGTTAGTCACGCGCACCATGTTCGAGGTTCTATTAGGGAATCTCGGTACTTGGGGGCGTGTCAGCATCGTGGGATAATTTAAATTGTAGGGGTAATCATTGCAATTTTGAAAGAAGTTTGTTACTTTTTTCATATATTTTTTGTTAGTTTTTTAACGGGCCATCCAAAATTACACCTGATTGCAACAAAACTACATATTCAGTAACCAAGTTGTAACGAACACAAATACGATAGCCAATTGAAACATCGTGACACACTCAGGTAACTAAATTGTAATTTGCCCTGACTGATAAGATAATCTTTTTTTATATTAGTGTTTTGTTTTCAATTTTTGAATTCTTCCATTATTGACTCACTTAATTAAGTAAGTATTGCAATTGAAGAAATATGATTTAAGTTGCATTCATTTCAGAACATTTGACTACAAAACTCCTCTCATACTTGAATACTTGCATAAGCTAATAAAACGGTGCCATGTGGAATTACACGTCATAAAGACACGTGGCGTGCTATATGAATTACATTGTACTCTGCTTTTATATATTATATAGAAGATATGTGTTTCGATTTCTCCCAAATCTTCTCTAATCCGGGTTTATATGTGTTTCGATTTCTCCCAAATCTTCCCCAATCTGGGTTTCAATTTTGCTCAAATCTTCCATAAACTGGGTTTCGGTTTTGCCCAAATTCATCATAATCATCAATCTCCTCCCTAATTTGGGTTTTGACAGTGGTGTTTCTGGATCATTTGATTTGGTGGTTAAAATTAGTGCTTATGATGGCGGCGAATGCATTTGTTGGGGGATTATAGTGGTGGTTTGGTGGTGGTGGCAAGAAGGAGCAATATTTGTGGTATGGTGGTGGTGGCAAGGAGGCAACAATAGTGGACGTATGGTGGTGGCAATATGAAGAATACATGGATTATATTCTGGTGTTAAATGACAATTAAGCCATTATTTTTATGAGTCAAGATAAATTTAACTAACGGTTCTTACAAGTTGATTAAATGTTGTTACTTTATTTGTTAAATATGTAAGGGAAAATTGCAATTTGGTAACCTGAGTTTTATATACAGTTGCAATACCTTAGCTATGTTTTAATCTGTGTCAATTTGATTCCTAAGTTTGTCATTTTGTTGCAATTATGTGTAAAAACTACCAAATCGTTAACTTTTGACGAAAAAATGGGTACTTTAGTCATTTCATCTCCTTTTCTAAATTTATCTTCTGCCCCATCCCCAAATAGCCGAGCACCACCAGTTTGACCACCAATAACAACCATAACTTTCACCATCACCACCCATCTCTGCCCTTAACCATGGCCTTCACCAGACCCGAACATTGCTACCAACTCTAACCAGACCCGTCTCCGTTTCCGAACTACCCATTGACCTTGACACAACAAACACTCCACACAATTTAAAGAGTGACCGTTTACAGAGATTGTACCGAGGGTTAGGGTTTCCATTCAAAAAATTGGAAAATTCTCAATCCTTAAGGCATTTTTGCAAAAATTCCCAACAAAGAATCAGAACCGCGTGGACCCTTTAAATCTCTATTCCTCCTTCAATTCTAGTGCATTCAAAGCAGCCAAAATCTCACTCGAACTATCTGTTGGTGTTGGTGCCCTAGGCACGTTTAATAAACGTTGTAATTGTTATCATTTATTTCATATTAATAAAGAGATGTTTTGATTATTATTATTGTTCATGTTTACTTATAATAATCTCTGTCCCTAGTACTTGTTTGGTATTAGTATAAAGGCTAAATGATCATGGGATGATCATGTTAGATTTATGGGTACTTGTTAAGTACTGGACATGACCCGCTTTATGAGATCTATATCATGGTCAATGTCATATATATATCTCATATTAGTTATGGCATTTGAATCCTTAGACATGTAGTTATTATAGTCTTCCACTTGATGAACATTATGTTTGACATATTCAAACACCACCTTTAATCGGGTAGTTATAAAGGGTATGATTTGGCATAATCGGATTCATGTAGGGAAGAATAATAAGCTATGATGGATTTGTCCCTCTTCGGAGAGATGTCAAGCTTGGGCCTCTCGTAGGAATGATGTTGATGAAAATGTTCGGTCGGACTCAAATGAATTGATTGGATCAATGTCATTTGGATTATCAACATATTCGGAATCGAGAAAGTATGAACAAAACAAGTTGACTGTTTAACCATGACTTGTGTTCAATGACATCGTGGACAAAAGGATTGTGACATGTTCTAAATAGAATGTGGACTTGTATCTAGTTATACGATTTGGGTAGGTATGACGGTTTGCTAGAACCTAATCATATCTTATGGGATCATGTTTAAACCCATTGCCAACATAGTGTAATCCTAGAGGGTCACACTGTTGGGTTTCGTAGTCACATGCGCAGCGGAATTTAGCATTTAAAATTTATGAAACCCAAAGCCCATAGATCCATTCATATGATTAAATCAATTACAACAATATGAATACTAGAAAAACTAACCCTTGATGACTTTGAATTTGGTCTTTGATCTTGGTGGAGAACTTGAAGCTTTAATCACAAAAGTAAGAACACGAACTTTGAAGATGATAAGCTTCACCCTCTAGCGGTATCCACACCACGAACGAATATCAAGAAACTTCTTGATCTTGGTTGCTAGACCAAAATTGTGAAACACATTTTCACAATGAATATGAACTATATGGAATTATACATGTGAATTATTTTGTTCTTCAATCTAAGATGTCTTAGAACAAAATAAAACTCTCTCAAACTCTTTGAGACTTGCACAAAAGCTATATTATGTTCTGGCCCGAATTCGGCTGTTTATATACAAGTTAGACCTATTCCAAATAGGAAACTTGTGTCTAAACCCGTCCAAAATTCTTTTCCAAAACAAATTAGGAAACCTGTCCCGACATAGTGTGCGGCCGCCCAAAACCCTTGTGCGGTCGCACATCTATCTGGAAGGTTTCTTGTACAAACTGACCCAAACTGTGCGGCCGCCCAACCCATATTGTGCGGTCGCCCACTTGTCCAGATTCCCAGAAATTCCAAAATTCCAATGTAGTCCTTATTTAAGATTCGTTCTATTGTGTGAGACCCTCTAGGATTATACTAGGTTGGCAATGGGTTCAAACATGAAACCATAAGATATGATTAGGTTCTAGCAAACCGTCATACCTATCCAAATAGTATAACTAGATACAAGTTCGCATTCCTTTAGAATATGTCATAATCCCTTTGTCCACGATGTCATTGAACACAAGTCATGGTCAACGAGTCAACTTGTCTTGTTCAATACTTTCTCGATTCCGAATATGTTGATAATCCAAATGACATTGATCTAATCAATTCATTTGAGTCCGGCCGAACATTTTCATCAACATCATTCCTACGAGAGGCCCAAGCTTGACATCTCTCCGAAGAGGAAAAAATCCATTTAGCTTATTACTCTTCCCTATGTGAATCCTATTATGCCAATCATACCCTTTATGACTATCCGGTTAAAGGTAGCGTTTGAATATGTCAAACATAATGTTCATCAAGTGGAAGACTATAATAACTTCATGTCTAAGGATTCAAATGACATAACTAATATGAGATATATGTTCGACATAGACCATGACATAAATCTCATACAGCGGGTCATGTCCAGTACCTTGTTCCAAACAAGTACCCATAAATCTAACATGATCATCCCATGATCATTTAGCCTTTATACTAGTGCTTAACAAGTACTAAGGAGGGAGATTATTATAAGTAAACATGAACAACAATAATAATCAAAACATTTCTTTATTGATATGAAATAAATGATAACAATTACAACGTTTATTAAACGTGACTAGGGCACCACTACCAACAATCTCCCACTTGCCCTAGGCCCAATCTCCCATGTATCTAATACCCATGGACCTAACATGACCATCATGTTTAGCTTGTGGAAGTCCCTTTGTTAGCGGGTCCGCAACATTTTCATCAGTAGGTACTCTGCATATATTTACGTCTCCCCTATCAACGATCTCTCGAATGATATGAAAACGCCTAAGTATGTGTTTGGATTTCTGATGTGCTCTTGGTTCCTTTGCTTGAGCAATATCACCATTATTATCGCAATAAAGGTCTATTGGATTAGCAATACTAGGAACCACTTCAAGTTCAGTGATGAACTTCTTAATCCAAACAGCTTCTTTTGCAGCATCTGATGCAGCAATATTCTCAGCTTCCGTTGTAGAATCAGCGGTTGTACTTTGCTTGGAACTCTTCCAGCTTACAGCTCCACCATTTAACATAAACACAAAACCCGATTGCGATCGACTATCATCTTTGTCGGTTTAGAAGCTTGCATCCGTGTAAGCATTTATCACGAGATCATCTTCCATTCCTCCATAGACTAAAAACGAATCTTTAGTTCTTCTCAAGTACCTAAGAATCGCTTTTACAGCCATCCAGTGATTTTCACCGGGGTCGGATTGGTATCTACTTGTCATGCTCAAAGCATAAGATACATCCGGCCTAGTACAAATCATGGCATACATGATGGACCCAATTGCCGAAGCATATGGAACATCATTCATTTTCTCACGCTCATCTTTTGTATTAGGACATTGAGTCTTGCTTAGAGAAACTCCATGTAACACGGGCAAGGCACCTCTTTTAGAATTTTCCATACGGAATCTTCTAATGACCTTGTCAATGTGTGTACTTTGGCTTAAACCAAGTAGTCTCCTTGATCTATCTCTATAGATCTTAATGCCAAGTATATATGCGGCTTCACCCATATCTTTCATTGCGAAGCATTTTCCTAACCAAGTCTTTACGGACTGAAGTGTAGGAATATCGTTTCCAATGAGTAATATGTCATCCACGTATAAAATAAGGAATAGCACTATGCTCCCACTAATCTTATTGTATACACAAGGCTCATCTTCGTTCTTGATGAAACCAAACTCTTTGACCGATTCATCAAAACGGAGATTCCAACTCCTAGAAGCTTGCTTCAATCCATAGATGGATCTCTGCAATTTGCATACCTTAGAATCTTGTTCAAAACCTTCTGGTTGTGTCATATACACGTCCTCTTGTAGTTTTCCATTTAGGAAAGAGGTTTTGACGTCCATTTGCCATATTTCATAGTCATGATATGCGGCAATGGCAAGCAAAATTCTTATAGACTTGATCATTGCTACGGGTGAAAAGGTCTCATCATAGTCAATACCATGAACTTGCCTATACCCTTTCGCTACAAGTCTAGCTTTGTAAGTATGCACCTTCCCATCCATGTCAGTCTTCTTCTTGAAGACCCATTTGCATCCTATGGTTTTTACACCTTCGGGTGCATCAATCAAGTTCCAAACTTGATTGTCTTGCATGGATTGTAATTCGGATTCCATGGCTCCAAGCCACTTGTCCGAATCAGGAGAAGACATCGCCTCTTGGTAGGTTGTCGGTTCATCATTCTCAATGATTTCCACCTCATTACTATCCGTTACGAGAAATCCATATCTCTCGGGCTCGGATCGTAACCTACTAGATCTGCGAGTTGCTTGTGTATTTTGAACAGGTTCAACAACTCCTTGTGGTTCTTGTTCTTGTTCCACTATTGGTTCAATGTCATTTTCTGGGTCTCGAATCTCTTCAAGATTTATTTTACTCCCACTGATTTCTTTAGAGAGAAAATCTTTCTCTAAAAAAACACCAGTTCGGGCAACAAACACTTTGTTGTCTGTTTGGTTGTAAAAGTAATATCCTTTAGTTTCTTTAGGATATCCCACAAAAATACATTTATCAGATTTGTGTGAAAGTTTGTCTGAGACGAGTCTTTTGACAAAAACTTCACAACCCCAAATCTTCATGAAAGACAGACAAGGCTTCTTTCCGCTCCACATCTCATATGGAGTCTTTTGAACCGATTTAGTTGGAACACAGTTTAGTGTGAAAGCAGCGGTTTCTAGAGCGTAACCCCAAAAGGATGTTGGAAGATCAACTTGACTCATCATTGATCGAACCATGTCTAACAAAGTCTGATTTCTCCTCTCGGACACACCATTCCATTGTGGTCAACGAGTCAACTTGTCTTGTTCAATACTTTCTCGATTCCGAATATGTTGATAATCCAAATGACATTGATCTAATCAATTCATTTGAGTCCAGCCGAACATTTTCATCAACATCATTCCTACGAGAGGCCCAAGCTTGACATCTCTCCGAAGAGGGACAAATCCATTTAGCTTATTACTCTTCCCTACGTGAATCCTATTATGCTAATCATACCCTTTATGACTATCCGGTTAAAGGTAGCGTTTGAATATGTCAAACATAATGTTCATCAAGTGGAAGACTATAATAACTTCATGTCTAAGGATTCAAATGACATAACTAATATGAGATATATGTTCGACATAGACCATGACATAAATCTCATACAGCGGGCCATGTCCAGTACCTTGTTCCAAACAAGTACCCATAAATCTAACATGATCATCCCATGATCATTTAGCCTTTATACTAGTGCTTAACAAGTACTTGTACTTAATTTAGATTGATCTCATAACCGGTGTGTACGGGCGCGCATATTGAAGGTGTTGGGTATGCTTATTATAAACCACTCCTATTACCTAGATTTGATTGATCCCGTAACCTTATTTTACTCTTTGTGGACTTTAGGATATATTGTAAGAAGTACTTGTACTTAATTTAGAATAGTCCATTTTTTAGTTTGTTAGGCTTAGCAGATTAGGACCCTAAATTTTTCTAAGTCTGGAGATATGTGGCAAGTACTCAACCTACCGCATGAAGACATCTACCGCATGCTCCATGCTTGCCGCAAAAATCAACTTAACACATGCAAGACATCGACCGCATAATGCAAGCCTACCGCATGGCTCATTTGACCGCATGTAACCAGAGTTGAATAAACTCAAGTTTGGTTCAAACTTAACCATGGTCACACTTGTGTCCAAAACCTTGGTTAGTTTAGAACGTTGCAAATTCAAATTTAAAATTTGAATACAACTGTCATCATAGTACAGTTGGACCACCATGACTCTGCAACAAAAGGACAACTCAGAATGAGCTCCAATTAGAAATCAACAGCTCATTGTCCTCCAAACTTGCCCTCCAAGAATTCAAACGGCTAGTTTCTCCTTCAAGGCTATAAATAGTCCTTGTGTTCTTCATTGAACTTACGATGAGATTCTAAGAGAGAAATTGCTGTTGAAATTCTTGGTGATTGAAGATCATACTCAAGATTTCCAGAATCCTTCGAATCTTCAAGCACTCAACCTTCAAGTCTTCAACAAATCTCCAGCAACCTTAAAGATCAAATCTCAAGCCTCATCACACAAGTTTTATTACGCTCTAAAATCATATAGATTCCAAAGAGCTCTTGATTCTTAACACACACACTCACCCCGATTGATCAATCACATAGATTGAATCATTAGGGATACACTGGTCTAAGTCTAGGATTGTTCTTCATAGAAATAGGTGTTGATTCAATACTTCATCTCTGTAATCTGTACTCAAGTGAATCAAATATATACCTCATTCAAAATCCAAGACTGACCATCTTGGTAAAGGACGTAGATCTTTTAACAGATCGAACCTTTCCAAATCATTGTGTTCTTTACTTACTGCACTTTACATTTCTGCGAATTTACTTATTGTTCATCTTGTTCTTATTGTTCTTCACTTGTTCATATTAATCTTGTTTGTCTTTTTAGTGTTTGATCTTTCAGATTTAAGAACAATTGTGAATTGTATTTGTTTGTCTACCTCATTGCCTAAGTTAAAATCTGACTAACTTATCATTTGCCAAAAATCTCTAAGACACAAGTTTTCAATCTCTCAACCTACCTCACTCCTACCTACGGCATACACATCTACCGCACTACCTACTTAACCCTTTATCTACCGCAAATATAACCTACCGCGTTTAACTTATCAAAAACAACTCTAATCTTGTTTCAACGAAAACTTCCGCTGTGCATTTTATACTTGACCGCGTGGTTTTCATCTACCGCAAAATTCAAGTGTAAGCATAAAGGTTGAATTTTGAAAAAGGGCTGAAATTTTAAATAGGCTATTCACCCCCCCTCTAGCCTCTTTTCATACCCTTGTTGTGTCTTTGGGACCAACAAGTGGTATCAGAGCAAACACCTTTATAAAACTTCTGTTTTTCAAGCTTAACAGCTTGGGTGCCAATTCAAAATGGCAAGTCAGAAAACTATGGCAACGGTTAACTTCACTCACGTTCCAGCATTCGACGAAGATAATTTTGACGTATGGAAGCACAGCATTCTAACTCAGTTCTACTCCATGGACGAGCAACTTGGTGATTGTCTTACCATTGGACCATACTTCCCAATGAAAGCTAATCCGGATCCAGAAACCAATGGTGCAAATCCGACTATCAAGAAACCAAAAGCTGAATGGACCGATGAAGAGAAAAGACTGGTTGGAATGGATGTGAAAGCAAAAAGCATACTTTTAAGTACCTTGAGTACGTCACAGCGTCGACAGATCATGGAATGCTCTACTGCAAAAGAACTTTGGGATGCAATTGAAGATTACATCGAAGGAGATCAAGCTTGCAAGGAAAGCAAAAAGTTTGCAATTCAAAGAAGATTCAACAACTTTACTAAGATCCCCGGTGAATCACTAAGAGCCACTTATGATCGTTATTGTGAGATCGTGAGTACTTATACAGCACTCGGAAAGAAGCTTACCAAGAAAGAAATAAATGTTAATTTTCTTGCCGCTCTTGGTTCGCAATATCTACACAAAGGAAACACTCTTGAAGATACCAAGCTGCTAGATGATATGTCTCTCAGAAGCCTCTATGCCAACCTCAAGGTCTTTGATATCAAGCTTAACAACATTGCTGAAATGGAAGGAAAAACAAAGAGCTTATCGTTGGTTTCTCAAAAGGAAGAAGTGATCGAGGAAGAAGATCCAAAAATCTCCACATCAGATTTACTTGATATGGATGATGATGATTTTGCTATGTTCGTGAAAAGATTCCAAAAGTTCAGAAAGACAGCAAGGCCCAGATCAACAAGCAAAGCTCCAACAAGGTTTTCAAGGAGCAGCCCTTCAAAGAAGAAAGAGAACTTCAACTTCTCCAAGAAGAAAGAAGATCTTGTTTGTTTTAATTGCAGGAAACCATGTCACTTCGCATCAGAATGTCCAATTCCCAAGTATGAGTATATGAAGAAGAAAAGTAACTTTAGTCCAAGGTATTCAAAGCAAAAGGGAATGACGGCTGAAGAAGACTCTACCTCAAAAGAGTTAGCTACTTGGATAGAGTCAGACTCTGATGAAAGCGATGAGGATTCTGAAGAAGGTCACATCTGTTTGGTCGTTCAGTCCGATAATGAGGATGATAATAAAAGTCGTCGCTCACCAAATGCAAAACCTAAACGGATAAGTTATACGGCCGATGAACTTGCTGAAAAAGGATTCCTAACTCCAGTTCAAAAGAATGGTGATCTTCTATTTTCAAGATGTGATGTGAGTGCAGCAAAGAAAGCTCTACTAAATCCCAAAGTGAAGGAAGTTCTGTCTACCACACCTAAAGTCAAGTTTGAAATTTCCCTTGATGAACAAGAAAAGATGTTCATGAAAACTGAACAGGTAATTAGTAAGTTTTCTGGCATGAAGGAAGCTTTAGCACTTTCAATTGAAGAAATTTCCCAGCTTAAGACGGAGAAATCTCTACTAAGATCTGAACTCACCCTCCTTAAGGAGCAGATCAAGAGCATGACTCCTCTTACTGATCGAAACCGTTTCTTAGAAGAACAAAATGCTATATTTAAAGTTAAAAACGAAGAATTGGTTGCTGAGATAAATGACTTGAAAAGGATCACTAATGAGTGGACCAATTCTCGTGTCACTATGGAACAAATCTTAGAATCCCAAAAGCCTAGTGGTGATAAGGAAGGCTTAGGATTTCAAACTAGTGACAACTTTAAATATGCATCTTGTTTTGAAAGAGATGAGAAATTTACCCAGCAAACTTTGGAAGGGTCGAAGGCTAAACATCATGTTTCAAAGGGTGTAGGACAAGAACCAAAGAAGAAACTAGAATTCAACTATGTCTACCCTAAGAAACAAATTGGCAAGGCAAAGTTGAAAGGTATTGCCATGGATGAACCTACCGCAGAGGCTTCCTCAAGCAAGGTAGATGGTGCTCCCTACCGCGTAATCTTGCCGCGAGGTCAACCGACCTCACCAAGGAAGATGGCTACCGCATGGAAACCATCAACCGTAAGTGGCGGCAAGACAGCAAAATTCAAGAGGATGAATTTTGTTAAGGAGACCTCATCCATACCAGTAAATGATGTTGTGCTTAAGACCTCAACGAAGTTTGTTAACCCTCAGTTGGGTGGCTTCCACCATTGTTCCGTGTGTGATGATTATGGTCACAAGGCTGCTGAATTTCTTTTAAGATTCACACCAAATCCCAGAAGGCTTAAACCCCCTTCTGTGAGGCAAGTGTGGGTTGTTAAAAGTTGCTAACCCTTTGGACCCAAAATAATAAAAGGGGACCTTGTTCTTAAATGTTTATTTTATAGGTTCTCTACTTAATGACTGGACTCTCCAAGGATAGATCAAGTTTATGGTATCTCGATAGTGGCTGTTCAAGGCACATGACCGGAGATATCAACTTATTGGAAGATGTCCGTGAAGAAAAGGGTCCCTCAGTAACCTTCGGAGATAATAACAAAGGAAAGACTGTAGGATATGGAGTCATTCGTAAAGGAAAAATCACCATCCAAGAAGTCTCTCTAGTTATTGGACTACAACACAATTTACTCTCAATATCTCAGTTCTGCGACAAAGGATTGCAATGCCACTTCACTTCAAATTTCTGTCTCATCAAAGATAGCATATCCGGCGTCACTTTTCTCAAAGGGATTCGTAAGAAAAATGTTTATGTTGTTGATTTTAATTCATCTTGCATTTCTTCTAATCTCTGTTTTGTAGCAAAGAATGTTAGTGAGAATAGTTGGCTGTGGCATAAAAGACTAAGTCACTTAAACCTCAAGTATCTCTCCAAGATTGGTAGAGAAAATCTAGTTCGTTGTCTACCCAAAGTAGCTGATCACCACGATGAGAAGTGCACAGCATGTCAACTAGGCAAACAACCAAAAGCGTCTTTCTCCAGCAAGACGACACCTTCAACTTCTAGATGTTTGCAACTACTACATCTGGACTTGTTTGGACCTGTTTCACCGCAAGTATTGGAGGAAATAGATATACCTTAGTTGTGGTAGATGACTACTCAAGATATACGTGGGTCGAGATAATGAGCTCCAAAGATGATTGTTATGACATTTTGACCGCACTATTTAGACAGCTCCAAACACAAAAAGAAGATGACATCGTTAGTGTTCGATCCGACAACGGTACAGAATTTAAGAACAACGGTGTTACTCAATAATGTGATGATCATGGTATTGACCACAACTTCTCTGCTGCTGGACTTCCACAACAAAACGGTGTAGTGGAAAGAAAGAATAGAACGTTTATAGAGGCTGGAAAGACAATGATTACTGAAGCAAAGCTACCTCAATACTTTTGGGCTGAAGCCGTCAACACAGCATGCTTCACTCAGAATAGATCCCTCATCAACAAGACCTACAACAAAACTCCCTATGAACTTTGGAGAGGAAGAACCCCCAACATAGCATACTTCAAGATTTTTGGATGCAAATGCTTCATACTCTACAACGGTAAAGAACATCGAGGTAAATTTGCCCCTAAAGCCGATGAAGGTATAATTATTGGGTATGCTAAACACTCAAAATATTTTTGTGTATTTAATAAAACCACTCTTAAGATAGTAGAATCTGTCCATGTTACCTTTGATGAACATTCTCTCCTTGAGCCACATATGGCTCCAAATGTTGCTGATGACTTTGTTGAGATAAATGAGACAGGTACAACTCAACCGCAAAATCAATCAACTCAAGGAAACCCATCTACCTCAACTGCACCTCCATCTACCTCATATGAAGCACCAGAAGCTACCTCATTTGCTGCTACCTCAAATGGAGTTGAAGTTGAAACACCCATAAATGTTGAAGAACCTATCCCTCAAATTACTTATGATTGGGATGGCTCAAATGATGTACCACTAGAAGATTTACAACCACCATCAACTCAACAAGACATACCTTAAGAAGTTCGTGAGGTCAGAGATCACCCAATTCAGAATATCATTGGTGATTTGCATTCTGGTGTTAGAACAAGAAGATCAAACTATGATGCACTTACCGCATTCATATCTCAAGTTGAACCCAAGAAAGTTGATGAAGCACTCCAGGACTCAAGTTGGGTTGTTGCCATGCAAGAAGAACTCAACCAATTTGAAAGATGTAAAGTTTGGACCTTGGTTCCAAGGCCACAAGATCAAGGAGTGATTGGTACAAAGTGGGTGTTCCGAAACAAGATGGATGAGAATAGAAGCATCACAAGAAAAAAAGCTAGGTTGGTTGCACAAGGATATAGACAAGAAGAAGGCATTGATTATGATGAAACATTTTCCCCCGTTGCAAGACTCGAAGCTATAAGGATATTCTTAGCTTATGCCTCTTTCAAAAGATTCAAGCTATATCAAATGGATGTGAAGAGTGCATTTCTCAACGGAGAACTTCAAGAAACCGTCTTTGTTGCTCAACCGCCCGGATTTGAAGATTCCAAATTTCCAAATCATGTCTACAAACTCCGTAAAGCTTTGTATGGACTCAAACAAGCTCCACGAGCATGGTATGATACTCTATCTAAATTTCTCCTTGAAAAGGGATTCAAACGTGGTAAAATCGACACAACTTTATTCATTGCTAAATATAATGATCATACTTTACTCGTTCAAATATATGTAGATGATATTATTTTTGGTTCTACTAATGAATTGTTGTGTAAGCGTTTTGAGAAACTCATGAAAAGCAAATTTGAGATGAGCATGATGGGAGAATTGACATTCTTCCTTGGACTTCAAATTAAACAATATGCTGAAGGCATCTTCCTCAACCAAGCTAAGTACACAAGAGATCTCATCAAGAAATTTGGACTTGAAAATGCAAAGTCATACGACACTCCCATGACTACTGGTAACAAGCTAGATAAAGACTTGAAAGGTAAGAAGGTTGATCAAACCTTATATCGAGGTATGATTGGCTCTCTCCTATACTTAACTGCTAATAGGCCAGATATCAAGTTTAGTGTTTGCGTTTGTGCTCGTTATCAAGCTGATCCTAGAGAAGCACATCTTATTGCTGTAAAACGTATTATTCGATATCTATCTGGGACTATTAACCTTGGACTTTGGTACTCCAAAGATTCAACTTTTGATCTTATAGGTTACTCAGATGCAGATTATGCAGCATGTACCATCGACAGGAAAAGCACTAGTGGAACTTGTCATTTCCTTGGAAATCGACTAGTTTCATGGGCAAGCAAGAAACAAGCCTCAGTCTCTGTATCGACCACATAAGCTGAATATATAGCTGCTGGAAGCTGCTACTGCCATGTGCTGTGGATGAAGAAACAATTGGTTGACTACGGAATCAAAGAAGAAAATTGTCCAATCTTTTGTGACAATACATCTACCATTGCTGTCTCCAACAACCCTGTCATGCATTTCAAGACCAAACACATTGATATCAAATACCACTTTCTCAAGGATCATGTGGAAAAAGGTAATATCCATCTAGAGTATGTGAGTACTGATAATCAAATTGTAGATATTCTCACCAAGGCTCTTGATTCCAAGAGATTTAGGTATCTAAGAGGAGAAATGGGTATGCTTGAACTCTAACTCAAACTTGTCCATATAATTTCTTGGACTAATGTATTTTGTCCAAAAAGTTCAAAATCAAGATAGGTCCACGGCAGACCAACTCACGGTCAAGCATATAACACAAACCTCTAAATTCACTTGACCGCAACTCATGTCTGCCGCATCAACTATGCTGCCGCATATACCAGAAGTTAAGAACAAGCATGGTAAGACCTCACCGACCTCACATGTCACGGTCGATCTTCAAGTTACCGCACTCTAAGGCCCCAGGTAAGTCTTTCTAACTTAGAGATATCTAGGTTGCTTAGATCTAACCTACCTCAAGGGTATTAAGGTAACTTCCTCTTTTCCCTCATTTTATTTAATTCAATTTTTTTTGGAGCATTAAATTTTCATTTAATTTTTATTCCTTAAAACTATTTATGAGCCGTCATTGGCTATTGATTTGACACCTAGTAACCTTGCATTTAATTCGAATAGACAACCTAGGTCACCTCAGTACCTTTTGCAGAGTTAACCCTCCATCTTCCCATCATCTGACCTCTGCAAACCACCCTCCACCAAAACCGTTCCATCTCTTTCTATCTCTCCACCACTCTGCTCACATCACTTTTTCAGAAAAATCAAAACCTCTCTCTCTCTCTAAAATTATCTCTAAAAACCGCCTCCCTTACTCTCATTCTCTCAATATATAAATGACTTCTAAACACCCATCTAAGAAGACTTCGAAATCTGTTGAATCAAGAGACGAACCTTCAATTCAATCCACTCCTCCCGTCGTTGTTATGGTATGAATTTTCATTTTCTCAATTTTTTTTCGTGTTCTTGGTAAACATTTCGAAAACCCTTCTTATTCCTTAAAATCTTTCTTAAATCTCTTAAGTTAGTAATATGAAAATCTTTCTTTGATTATTTATTTTTGGTTCTTGTTAAGTATATCTCTTGCCTGCATAAGATCTTACCCCAGTTTTGTAGAGTTTTTAATTTCACTCAAATGGGTTTTATATTTTTTGTTCTTTCCTATTCTCACTTTTCGATTTCTGGGTTTAATGTGGCGTTTGTTTCATGAAATTGATCTGACATAAAGACTTTATTTGCAATTTCGATTCTGTCTATGGTATTTTCGTTGAATTTCAGTCAATTTCTGGATATCTGGGTTCAGTTAGACTAATGGTGTTTTTTGTTGTTCATCTTAGTGTTCTTCGTGTTCTTAATGAATTCACCTTTTTGATCCATGTTACTCTACATGCTTTTGAAATCTGTGTTCATTTACTATTCATGTTTTGATCTTATTTCGAGCAACACATTTATGTTTGCGGTAGCCTTATCTCTCCTTACTTACCGCAATCCTATGTTACCGTGCCTCACTTGACCGTACCTTCATTTGCTTTTCTCTCGTCAAGTGACCGCACGATCTACCTCAATGTCTAAACTATGAATTCTGTTTTTGCTTCAGGATCTAAGTCACTTCATTCCAGGCATTGTCTTGGATCTTGAAGATCTTAAGAAGGATGCAATTGGCCGCAATATTCTAGGCAGGATGAACAAGTCTGGGATTCTCCCTCTCTTTACACTTGATCAAGACTTTCACCTACCAGCATTTGTTGACGAATTTTTCAACACGGTAGTTGAAATGGAAAGTACTGATGAACCTGAGTCTAACCCTAAGTTCAATCAAGCCTCCGTGATGGGCATCCAGATGGCTTTCGATGCACGTGATCTAGTCCATGCCGTGGGAATTAAGAAGAACAAAGAAGCATTTGATGAGATTTCACGGCAGGAGACTCTGAGTCTTGCTAAGAAACTGGCTGGCACTGCAGACATTCTCAAAATCCAACGAAAGGATGTTGGTGAAATTATGTATCACATAGGTCATCTGGTGGACCATGCCTTATTATGCAAGACAGGCAATCATGCCAACTTCAATCATACTCAATGGATGATATCTGCTGCTATTTATCTTGGCAAACGGCTTAACTGGGGCCAAATCATGTATGATATCCTACGAGTTAACATTCTCTCGTATAAGGATGCGGCTGATGAAGGCGAAACCAAGTATCGCACAAACAGTAGGTTGATTTCCTACTTGATGAGTCTCACGGTCAGAATCAAGGACATGTATGAGAAGAACAAGAATTACAAGGTTCCAATTCCTACTGCCAAAGATTTTTGTCGTAAGTCTATGAAAGCCAACTTCCGTAGCAACTTTGGGGACGAAATGTACCGCTCCTATCTTTTAAGAGATCCCATTGAAGAGTACATCCCTCCAAAGTACTCTAAACGAGGTCAAGCAAATCTTGGTGATCGCATGGTAAGTGATGTAAAGGCTGCCGCATTTGAACAGGACCGCAAGCATACTGCCGAAATGAAGGCCCGTGCAAAAGGTAAAGATGTTGATCTACCCTCCCCTCCAACTTCAGTCAAAGGAAAAGAGAAAGTTGGGGAACTAGCTAGAAAGTCAAGACCAGTTTCCCAAGGCATCAAGATTGCTTCTACCGCATCTGCCCGTCCTGCCGCACCTCAGCCTTCTAAATCTAAGGTAACTCCTACCGTACCTCCAATGTCTCCCTCTCCATCTCCTGAACCCCAACCAAAATCCAAAGTCTCAAAATCCTTCTATACCGTACCATCTAAATCTCCACCTCAATCTAAACCTTCCAAGTCTGCCGCACCAAAGCAACCTGTCATATCCACTTCCTCCAAGTCCAAACCCTCTGTATCTCTCAAACCAGCACCTAGTCAGGGGGAGAAGTTTGAAAAGAAGAGATCCCATACTCCTAGCCCGGTCAAAGTCTCTAAAAAGGCTAAGGTGGCTAAACAACCTTCCCCTGAAGTTATCTCACCAGTTCTTTCATCTGACGAGGATATAGTGATTGCTCCTCCAAAGATCTCCAAAAATTTCGTTCTGGATGTTCAAGAGGATGATTTAGAAGAACTGTCTGGATCTGAGAAGGATGATGAGGTTACCGCAGAGGAGAGTGAGGAATCTGAAAATGCCACTGAGAGTGAGAAAGATGAGATAGTTGTAGAGAAGCCCATTGAAAAGGGTCTAGTTGATGAAAGCTCTGAAGAAGAGCATGCAAGCTCTGCCGCAAGTGACAAGTCTGCCGCAGAGAGAGCTATGGATGAGAATGTTGGAGATATTGTTCCTGAAAAGATGAATTCTTTTGTTGATGTTGAAGATATTGGTGATGATGAGACAATGTCACCAAGGGTTAATGTTTCTGAGCAACACATTGAAGTTCCTTCTACCGCAGTTCCTGACCCTGCCGTGCTAACCCCTTCGACCGTCCAACCTGAGGCTGCCGCATCATCCACTGTTGAGCTCCTTGCCGCAGTTAAACTTTTGACTCAGATGCAGGCAGACACCCAGTCACAGGTTGAATCTCTGGTGTCTAGTATGGTGGCACTTCGAGAGGAGGTTATTGAATTGAAGTCTGATCAAGCCGCTTTAAAGCGAGATGTTACCGCACTTCCCTCCGAAATGATTTCGACCATTAAGGGGGAGAGTGTTGTGATAACAAAGGCAGTAAAAGATATCATGCAAGGAACAACGAGCAGTTCTACCGCACCTCCACCTCCTGCCGCAGATACTTCTTCCCTAACTCTTGCCGCACTCAAAGAAGCTCTTAGAAAGCAAACTGATTACATCAGTAACAGTGTTGTTAGTGGTGTTGAGGGAGCAAGCAAAGAACTCTCAAAGTCTATGAATGATGATAAACTTGAAATCAAGGAAGAGCTGGGCAAGGAGTTGAAGAAAATGAAATCATCTCTAAAAGAAGAAATCATGATTCAAACCAATACCGCGCTTCTAACTGTTGCAGAGAAATTTACTCCAAAGATTGCCGCAATGACTGAAGCGATGAAAGTTCAAACCAACCGTATTGAGGTCAACAACGTCAGAATTGAAGGACAATCTACCAAGATTGACCTCCTATCCAACCGCGTCAATATGGTGATGAACAGGCTTAACCATCAAGGCATGATTCAAGCTGTGCAGGAAGCTTTTCAACCTCCTGAAGCTGGTCAAGGTAATGTTCATGCTCAAGGTGATCAAGAGGATGAAGAAGACGGAGTTCTATCTCCAATCATTATCCCTGGGTTGAACTTACCAGCTTACCGCTTCCCTTTCACATCTCCTTTCACGGCAAGCTTCAATGAAGATGTTCTTGAAGTCGACCGCATTTGATATGACCGCATGTGGTCATAAAAATTGTTGATGTCTTAAAACACTTTCACCTTTTCTTTTCTGTTTGTGTGTTTGGGTTGTAACAAAACAATATTCTCTTTTGCCTTTACTCCTATGATTTAATGATTATTATTTGGAGTATGTTGTTATTGTTATGTTTGATGCAGTTCTATTCTTTAGTATTCACTTATTCTGAAATGCTTCAAATATTATTTCTATCTTCTAGGATTAGTAATTTTGTTTTTCTTTTTAAGATGATAGAAATCTATAACATTGGCTTAGTGTGTGCATTGACTTGGGACATGATATTAATAAAATGTTTATTCTCAAAAACATGTTTTTACCAAGTACAATGAATTAGCCTTTGTTATAGTAGGTAATGGTCTCAATCAAATAGGGGGAGATTGTTGGGTATGCTTATTATAAACCACTCCTATTACCTAGATTTGATTGATCCCATAACCTTATTTTACTCTTTGTGGACTTTAGGATATATTGTAAGAAGTACTTGTACTTAATTTAGAATAGTCCATTTTTTAGTTTGTTAGGCTTAGCAGATTAGGACCCTAAATTTTTCTAAGTCTGGAGATATGTGGCAAGTACTCAACCTACCGCATGAAGACATCTACCGCATGCTCCATGCTTGCCGCAAAAATCAACTTAACACATGCAAGACATCGACCGCATAATGCAAGCCTACCGCATGGCTCATTTGACCGCATGTAACCAGAGTTGAATAAACTCAAGTTTGGTTCAAACTTAACCATGGTCACACTTGTGTCCAAAACCTTGGTTAGTTTAGAACGTTGCAAATTCAAATTTCAAATTTGAATACAACTGTCATCATAGTACAGTTGGACCACCATGACTCTGCAACAAAAGGACAACTCAGAATGAGCTCTAATTAGAAATCAACAGCTCATTGTCCTCCAAACTTGCCCTCTAAAAATTCAAACGGCTAGTTTCTCCTTCAAGGCTATAAATAGTCCTTGTGTTCTTCATTGAACTTACGATGAGATTCTAAGAGAGAAATTTCTGTTGAAATTCTTGGTGATTGAAGATCATACTCAAGATTTCCAGAATCCTTCGAATCTTCAAGCACTCAACCTTCAAGTCTTCAACAAATCTCCAGCAACCTTCAAGATCAAATCTCAAGCCTCATCACACAAGTTTCATTACGCTCTAAAATCATATAGATTCCAAAGAGCTCTTGATTCTTAACACACACACTCATCCCGATTGATCAATCACATAGATTGAATCATTAGGGATACACTGGTCTAAGTCTAGGATTGTTCTTCATAGAAATAGGTGTTGATTCAATACTTCATCTCTGTAATCTGTACTCAAGTGAATCAAATATATACCTCATTCAAAATCCAAGACTGACCATCTTGGTAAAGGACGTAGATCTTTTAACAGATCGAACCTTTCCAAATCATTGTGTTCTTTACTTACTGCACTTTACATTTCTGCGAATTTACTTATTGTTCATCTTGTTCTTATTGTTCTTCACTTGTTCATATTAATCTTGTTTGTATTTTTAGTGTTTGATATTTAAGAACAATTGTGAATTGTGTTTGTTTGTCTACCTCATTGCCTAAGTTAAAATCTGACTAACTTATCATTTGCCAAAAATCTCTAAGACACAAGTTTTCAATCTCTCAACCTACCTCACTCGTACCTACCGCATACACATCTACCGCACTACCTACTTAACCCTTTATCTACCGCAAATATAACCTACCGCGTTTAACTTATCAAAAACAACTCTAATCTTGTTTCAACGAAAACTTCCGCTGTGCATTTTTATACTTGACCGCGTGGTTTTCATCTACCGTAAAATTCAAGTGTAAGCATAAAGGTTGAATTTTTGAAAAAGGGTTGAAATTTTAAATAGGCTATTCACCCCCCCCCCCTCTAGCCTCTTTTCATACCCTTGTTGTGTCTCTGGGACCAACAGAAGGACTCGGCTGAGCAGCTCGGCCGAGCACTTTAAAAGGAGCGGCCGAGCAACCGCTGGAAGGCTAATTTGGAAAGTTTCGAACTATGACGGGATTTAGACTCAAAGACCTTAAGGGTTAAGGACTTGTGAGTATAAATAGATGTTCAAACACCCCAAATCAGACCTAGTGATTGTCTTATGTTTGAGATTGCCTCCAAGGGTTTGAGAGGGTTTATTTCTTGTTCTAAGATATCCCTAGATTGAAGAACAAGAATATCGTACACATAATAATTCCATATAGTCAATACAATTGTGAAAGTGTGTTTCATAATTTTGTCCTAGCAACCAAGATCAAGTGCTCTTGATATTCGTTCAAGGTGTGGATACCGTTAGAGGGTGAAGCTTATCATCTTCGAAGTTCGTGTTCTTACTTGCTCGTGATCAAGCTTCGAATTCTCCACCAAGATCAAAGACTAAATTCAAAGGCATCAAGGGTTAGTATTTCTAGTATTCATATTGTATGTATTTGATATAATCATATGAATGGATCTATGGCTTTGGGTTTCATGAAAATTTTAAATGCTTATTTTTCGCTGCGCATGTTACTACGAAACCCAACAGTGGTATCAGAGCCCCGTTCATGTTGATTATTTCAATACTAAGATCATGTTGTGTGTATATAAATTGTTTATGTGCCTAGCATAATATGAATATTGGGATTATGATGTTTATGTGTTTTATGATTTTATGTGGTTTATTGTTTTAGAAACTTTAATCGCACTATTCAATCGCAATAAAAATTATGGTGGATTTAAAATTGTTTGGGTTATCAATTTTGATTGGATCAAAGTTTTGATAATTCAAGGATTCATGAATTGTTCATTCAAGGTTTTGATTATCATGGTGATTGGATCACCAAGAACACCAAATCCTAATTGAATCGGGAAAAACAATTTTGAGATAAATTTTGGAACTTTAAAAATCTGAGATTTTTCAAGAGGGTCCGACCGGACCCAATGAAGAGACCCGGCCGGACCTAGGGTTTCGGTTGGGGGCTCTTCCTAGGGTTTGGGTGTGGATCTTAGGGTTTAATTTTCCTATTTGTTTTAGTCTTATGATTCTAAGATTTGTTCAAAGTTTGGATGGCTAATCTACGTTCATCGAGATTGTGTTTCCCAAATTTGATCGCAATCAAAGTTTCAAAGATAAAATGAAGTTAGAATTATGAAGAGTTCATAATTGCTAAAATTGAGAAACAAAGTTCTTGATTCAAAGATTGGAGATCCATGTGGAATTGTGGATGCAATTGGCCTACGTTCATCGAGACCATCTATTGCTTAGTTTCGACCACATGGACTACTTTCTTGGTTTCTTGAATTAGTGCGGAATTGTGCTTGCCATATGGCTTAGTTCGACCTCACTTCTTGTTGTCTTGATTTGGAGATGATAACCAAAGTTCAAAGAGTCTCATCCTCATAATTATATAGAAACTAATGACACATAAATATTATGCTTAAATTAATGACTATTAATTTAGTGGCTAAACTTGATGTGTAACATTTTTATATTATGTGCTCATAAATGTGTTATATGCTATATGTGATAAACATTCAAAGAAAGTTTTAAGTCCTTTTTGCCATACCATGATTAAAACACTTGTAAGTACATGGGTAACTTTAATATGGGTTCGCCAAAGCGAAGTGTGTTAATTTTATTCATGTATGAACAAGATGAGTGAATAAGAGTTTCCTATGCGTTTAAAATGGTTGGACTTAATTAAGCGTCAAAACAGTTTTGGGCTTAAGGCAAAGATGAGATTTAACATGCTTTTTGAAATTGGATTTCTTAAAGAATCTCAGAAAAAGCAACTAAGAGTCATATGGGATATGATTGACATGTTTGTCTACCTAATTAATTTGATTTTGAGCGGTGCGCCAAAGCGTACTTGAAATTAAATTAAAGTTGGATCTTAACCCATTTAAATTATATCATACATTGGATGTATAAAAAGGTTGTATAATTTAGTGGGAGTATTTTTTGGAAAAATACATAGTTTATTTCTTTAATGAAAATTGGCACTTATTAAATTTTGGAAATTTTGCATAATTGTAGATAATGACAAATAACACTCAATCAATTTCGTTGCGATCGATCCTTGAGAAGGATAAGCTCCAAGAGAATGGTACGAACTTTATGGATTGGATCCGTAGCCTAAGAATAGTTCTTAGGCAAGAAGATAAGTTGTACATTCTCGATGGGCCTCTACATGTTGAACCAAAAGCCACTGCCCCTAGGGCAGAAAGAGACAGTTACAAGAAATATCGTAATGATTCTAGAGATGTAAGTTGTCTCATGCTTGCTACTATGGGCTCAAAACTCCAACAAAGTTTGGAAAATTTGGAAGCCTATGAGATAGGCGTGGAGTTAAGAGCCATGTTTCAAGAGCAAGCTAGGCTAGAAAGGTACAAGACCATTGTTGCATTCACTTCTTGCAAAATGAGTGAAGGGAAACAAGTGAGTCCTCACATGCTTAAAATGAAAGGCTATGTAGAGCATCTTGAGAAACTTGGCTATCCAATCCCATTGGAGCTAGCCACGGATCTCATTCTTAATTCATTGCCTAAATGTTATAATCAGTTTGTGATGAATTATAACATGCATGGAATGGATAAGAATCTCTCCGAGTTGCATGGTATGCTTAATACTGCGGAGATGAAGATTGTGGAGAAAGGTTCTCCTGTGCTCTTGGTTCATGATGGGAAGAAGGCTAGTGCCAAAGGAAAGTGTAAGAAAGTTGTCAAACCCAAGATAAGCAAGGCAAAGGTTGCCAAGGCTCCAGAGGCAAAACCCGATTCACAAAAGGATGCAATTTATTTCCATTGTCAAGAAATTGGTCATTGAAAACGTAATTGCAAGGCTTTTAAGGAAGAGCAAAAGAAGAAGAAGAGCATTAGGACTGCGTCGACTTCAGGTATCTATATGATAGATATTCTCCTTTCTACCACTGATTCTTGGGTATTGGATACCGGATGTGGTTCTCACATTTGTTTAAATGTGCAGGGACTAAAGAATAGGAGACTACTTAAAGAGGGTGAAGTGGACCTACGTGTGGGGAATGGAGCAAGAGTTGCTGCATTAGCCGTAGGAACTTATGAAGTCACTTTACCTTCCGGTTTAATACTTGTTTTGAACAATTGCTATTATGTACCAGATTTAAGTAGAAATTTTATTTCAATGTCTTGTTTGGATAATGAAGGTTTTAAGTTTCTTATTGAGAATAAGAGATTTTCTATTTATTTAAATGATGTGCTTTATGGCATTGCAAATTCATTTAATTGCCTTTATGTCTTGGATATCAAGAATGATGAAAATGTCTATCATATAAATAAGAAATCTAAACCTCATGATTTAAATCAAACTTATTTGTGGCATTGCCGTCTTGGTCATATTAATGAGAAGCGTATCTCAAAACTCCATGGGGACGGTCTTTTAGGTTCGTATGACCTTGAGTCATATGATACTTGCGAGTCGTGTCTTCTTGGAAAAATGACTAAGACACCTTTTACCAAGCTAGGTGAAAGGGCAAGTGACTTATTGGGGGTTGATACATTCCGATGTATGCAGACCATTAAGTAGAAATGCTAGGGGAGGATTTCAATACTTCATAACCTTCACAGATGATTATAGTAGATTTGAGTATGTTACCTAATGAAACATAAAAGTGAAGCATTTGAGATATTTAGAATATTTCAAAATAAAGTAGAAAAACAACTTGGCAAAAGTATTAAGGCACTTCGATCGGATCGAGGTGGAAAATACTTAAGTCATGAATTCGATGATCATCTAAAGAATTAGGGAATAATTTCAAAATTGACTCCACCCGGAACACCACAATGGAATGGTGTGTCTGAGAGGAGGAATCGGACCTTGTTGCACATGGTTCGATCAATGATGAGTCGAGTTGATCTTTCTTTATCCTTTTGGGGTTACGCTCTAAAAAGCGTTGCTTTCACACTAAATCGTGTTCCAACTAAATCGGTTCAAAAGAATCCATTTGAAATGTGGAGCGGAAAGAAACCTTGTTTATCTTTCATGAAGATTTGGGGTTGCGAAGCTTTTGTCAAAAAACTTGTCTCAGACAAACTTGCACACAAATCTGATAAATGTATTTTCGTGGGATATCCTAAGGAAACTAAATGATATTACTTTTACAACCAAACGGACAACAAAGTCTTTATTGCCCGAACGGGTATCTTTCTAGAGAAAGAATTTCTCTCCAAAGAAATCAGTGGGAGTAAAATAAATCTTGAAGAAATTCGAGACCCAGAAAATGACATTGAACCGATAGTGGAACAAGAACAAGAAACACAAAGAGTTGTGGAACCTTTTCAAGATACACAAGTAACTCGCAGATCTGGTAGGTTACGATCTGCCCGAGAGATATGGTTTTCTCGTGACGGATAGTAATGAGGAGGAGATCATTGATAATGATGAACCGACCACCTACCAAGAGGCGATGTCTTCTCCCGATTCGAAGAAGTGGCTTGGAGCCATGGAATCCGAATTGCAATCCATGCAAGATAATCAAGTTTGGAACTTGATTGATACGGCCAAAGGTGTAAAAACCATAGGATGCAAGTGGGTCTTCAAGAAGAAGACTGACATGGATGGGAAGGTGCATACTTACCAAGCTAGACTTGTAGCGAAAGGTTATAGGCAAGTTTATGGTATTGACTATGATGAAACCTTTTCACCAGTAGCAATGATCAAGTCCATAAGAATTTTGCTTGCCATTGCCGTATATCATGACTATGAAATATGGAAAATGGATGTCAAAACCACTTTCCTAAATGGAAAACTACAAGAGGATGTGTATATGACACAACCAGAAGGTTTTGAACAAAATTCTAAGGTATGCAAATTGCAAAGATCCATCTATGGATTGAAGCAAGCTTCAAGGAGTTGGAATCTCCGTTTTGATGAATCGGTCAAAGAGTTTGGCTTCATCAAGAACGAAGATGAACCTTGTGTATACAAGAAGATTAGTGGGAGCATATTGCTATTCCTTGTTTTATATGTTGACGACATATTGCTCATTGGAAACGACATTCCTACACTCCAGTTTGTAAAAACTTGGTTAGGAAAGTGTTTCGCAATGAAAGATATGGGTGAAGCCGCATATATCCTTGGCATTAAGATCTACAGAGATAGATCTAGGAAACTTTAACAAGGTCATTGGAAGATTCCGCATGGAAAATTCTAAGAGAGGAACCTTGCCAGTATTACATGGAGTTTCTCTAAGCAAGACTCAATGTCCTAAGACAAAAAATGAGCGTGAGAAAATGAATGATGTTCCATATGCTTCGGCAATTGGGTCCATCATGTATGTCATGATTTGTACTAGGCCGGATATATCTTATGCTTTGAGCATGACGAGTAGATATCAATCCGACCCCGGTGAAAATCACTGGGTGGCTGTAAAATCGATTCTTAAGTACTTGAGAAGGACTAAAGATTCATTTTTGGTCTATGGAGGAATGGAAGATGATCTTGTGGTAAATGCTTATACGGATGCAAGCTTCCAAACCGATAGAGATGATAGTCGATCGCAATAGGGTTTTGTGTTTATGTTAAATGGTGGAGCTGTAAGCTGAAAGAGTTCCAAGCAGAGTACAACCGCTGATTCTACAACTGAAGCTGAGTATATTGCTGCATCGGATGCTGCAAAGGAAGCTGTTTGGATTAAGAAGTTCATCACTGAACTTGAAGTGGTTCCTAGTATTGCTAATCCAATAGACCTTTATTGTGATAATAATGGTGCTATTGCTCAAGCAAAATAACCAAGGGCACATCAGAAATCAAAACACATACTTAGGCGTTTTCATATCATTCGAGAAATCATTGATAGGGGAGACGTAAATATATGCAGAGTACCAACTGATGACAATGTCGCGGACCCGCTAACAAAGGGACTTCTACAAGATAAACATGATGGTCATGTAAGGTCCATGGGTATTAGATACATGGGAGATTGGGCCTAGGGCAAGTGGGAGATTGTTGGTGTTGGTGCCCTAGGCACGTTTAATAAACGTTGTAATTGTTATCATTTATTCCATATTAATAAAGAGATGTTTTGATTATTATTGTTGTTCATGTTTATTTATAATAGTCTCCGTCCCTAGTACTTGTTTGGTATTAGTATAAAGGCTAAATGATCATGGGATGATCATGTTAGATTTATGGGTACTTGTTAAGTACTGGACATGACCTGCTTTATGAGATCTATATCATGGTCAATGTCATATATATATCTCATATCATTTATGTCATTTGAATCCTTAGACATGTAGTTATTATAGTCTTCAACTTGATGAATATTATGTTTGACATATTCAAACACTACCTTTAACCGGGTAGTTATAAAGGGTATGATTGGCATAATCGGATTCATGTAGGGAAGAATAATAAGCTATGATGGATTTGTCCTTCTTCGGAGAGATGTCAAGCTTGGGCCTCTCGTAGGAATGATGTTGATGAAAATGTTCGGCCGGACTCAAATGAATTAATTGGATCAATGTCATTTGGATTATCAACATATTCAGAATCGAGAAAGTATTGAACAAAACAAGTTGACTGTTTGACCATGACTTGTGTTCAATGACATCGTGGACAAAAGGATTGTGACATGTTCTAAATGGAATGTGAACTTGTATCTAGTTATACTATTTGGATAGGTATGACGGTTTGCTAGAACCTAATCATATCTTATGGGATCATGTTTAAACCCATTGCCAACATAGTGTAATCCTAGAGGGTCACACACGATCAGAATGAATCCTTAAAGGACTAAATTGGAATTTGGCAGATTTTGGTCTGCACGGCCGCGCAGATTAAAGGACTCGGCCGAGCAGCTCGGCCGAGCACTTTAAAAGGAGCGGCCCAGCAGTGTATTGTCGAATGCTATAACCAGTGTGCACGGGTGCGCATATTGAAGGACTCGGTCGAGAAGCTCGGCCGAGTACTTTAAAAGGAGCGGCCGAGCAACCGCTGGAAGGCTGATTTGGAAAGTTTCGAACTATGACGGGATTTAGACTCAAAGACCTTAAGGGTTAAGGTCTTGTGAGTATAAATAGATGTTCAAACACCCCAAATCAGACCTAGTGATTGTCTTATGTTTGTGATTGCCTCCAAGGGTTTGAGAGGGTTTATTTCTTGTTCTAAGATATCCCTAGATTGAAGAACAAGAATATCGTACACATAATAATTCCATATAGTCAATACAATTGTGAAAGTGTGTTTCATAATTTTGGCCTAGCAACCAAGATCAAGTGCTCTTGATATTCGTTTAAGGTGTGGATACCGCTAGAGGGTGAAGCTTATCATCTTCGAAGTTCGTGTTCTTACTTGCTCGTGATCAAGCTTCGAATTCTCCACCAAGATCAAAGATTAAATTCAAAGGCATCAAGGGTTAGTATTCTAGTATTCATATTGTATGTATTTGATATAATCATATGAACGGATCTATGGCTTTGGGTTTCATGAAAATTTTAAATGCATATTTTCCGCTGCGCATGTTACTACGAAACCCAATACTATCCACCATTGCCCTCTGCTCACGTCATTACCGTTGCCTGCCGCAGACGTGGTGAAGGAGTTGCCGCTCCTCAATGTCGTACTTCCTGCATTTGGAGAAGGTGAGAAGATGATCTGGAGATGGGAGAGAAGAAAATGATGAAAACACCCTTTAAAAAACCATGTGCTGTGCATGTGCCTCATAAATTGTCAAAAAAATAACGATTTCGTTTGTTTTTGCACCTATTTGCAACAAAATGATAAACTTAGGAACCATTTGCAACAAAATGACAAACTTAGGAATCGGATTGGCACAAAACAAAACATAGCTATTGTATTGCAACTGTGTGTAGAACTCAAGCTACCAAATTGCAATTTACCCAATATGTAATGGTGTTAGTTTATTTATATTTTTTCCATTAATACATATAACAACGTTAAATTTTGGGTTTAAAATGACAGTACTTTTCTTGGTACGATGGTAAAAATGAAAAAATAAAGTTTGATGGTAAGAGTGAAACACGCCCCAAAGTACAATGGACTAAAACGAAGTTTGCACACGAAATAAAGACTAGATTGTTTTTCTTTTTGACCTTTTAATACAGCAAAATTCATCCATCTCAATGCAAAAATAATATTAAATGCAAAATGTATTGATACTCTTTTATCAATAATACCCCTCATTAACTATTCCTAATACACATTTAATGAGCATTTAATGAATAGTTAATACTCCCTCCGTCCCAAAATACATGTAGTTTAAGAGGTTGAAATTTGTCCCTCTTCTTTTGCATTCTTTTGTCCATTTCATGTGTCCTGCTGGATTGAAAAAAGCTTCGCTCTACAAATAAGCATGTTCATTCTGTTCAATACTTACAAAACGGTCTGGAAACACTAGAACAAGAATCACCACGGACTGGGAAAGCCGAGTAATCTTCCATGGGGACTACGACGAGAAGTTTTTCTGTGACTCCAAGGTTTAAACCATTTTCCGCTTTAAAGTTTTAAAAGTTTCTCAAAATATTATACTGTGTTGGAACAATTTAACCCTGAATGCCATACTCATATTTAGAAGAAGAATGAGGAAGGAGATGAAGGCGGAAGCGATGATTACCTGTTGAATCCATATTGATAACTTGAAGGGAGAACTTTAGATGAAGAAGAGAATGTAGGGAAAATATAGATCTTCTAAGTGATAGTGACTTCTTAATCTCTCAAGTACTTCCAATAATGTGAAGAGAATTTAGGAGAGATAACAAGAATCAATCATTGTTTCTAGGCTTGATGGAAGTGCCTTTAAATAGGAAACATGGTGTCACTTCACCTAAGGACTACACCCTTTCAAGAAGCTTAGTGATATTATATTACCCTTTTGCCCATCACAATTAGGTAATTATATATCCAGGAATTCTACACATTTTATTATCAACTATACTTTATAAATTAATATTATAATCATAATTTTATGTATGGAAGTCTAAATGACTTGTGTTGCAAGCCATGTCCCAACAATCTCCCACTTGGGTTGCAAAACAAAGTCCTTCCTTTAAATTATGAATATAACACAAATGACAACCCTTATGTGCACACTTTATTGCCATTTATAACAATCTCGTCCATTAGCCATTTAAGTATAGGACTAAAGGGGCAGTCGTTGTAATTGATTCGCAACTAAACCCACTATAATCACATATACCAATCCAACTAAACGACATAGATCAAAAGTATAGATGTGTAGCATGGAACTTAATGAATATATAAACATATTCTCCAACTAGTCCAACTTTACCAAATGAGATCAAAATAATAGAACAATTAATGAAGTACAACACAAAACTCCCACTAAATTAAATGTTATCAAATTGTTACACCCATATGAGCAACATGCTCGTGAAACACTAAAGATGATAACGTTTCATAAATGGATCCTTTAAATTATGGAGTGTTCTAATAAGTTGTATTTCTCTGTTCATTTTGTACTCTTTTCTTTATAACAAGATACTTAATGTCTAAATCCATAAACCTTTTGTTAGAGTACGGAACTGCTACCTGATAGTCATATCTTAATTGGTCTTTCGACACTTGTTTTGACAAATCACAGTCCATTAAAACTTATGTAGCCATGTAATTTTAACAAATATCGGAATACCAAATGATCTCAAGATTATCCGATTAAAAATAGGCATGTAGATCTTTGTGTTTTGTAAATACTATATCATTCTTTTGGCTACTACTTAATGTTCTTTCTGGATTGCTTTGGTATTGACCAAGCATCCCAACATTGAATGAAAGACTTACGCATTTATTAAGCTTTCTTACTGCTGATGCAAAGAGGGATATTTCTATATACTTGGATTCATAATTAACTTTAGGACACTGTTTGAGACTAAGCATGTCTCCTTTAAAATTAGGGGTGTCAAGTGGTTTATAGTTTTGCATGCTATACCTTTTGTAATACCTTTGCTATATAGGCCTTATGTGATAATCCCAAAATACTCCGTGAATACTCACAGTGAACTTGGATTCCTAATACAAAAAGATGCCTCACCAAGAATTTTCATTCCAAAGAAATTTCTTAGTTTCCTTATTAAGGTTTAAAACATTACTAGCAAGCAAATATTACCCACATATAAGACCAAAATTATAATTTTTACTCCCACTGAACTTATGGTATATACAATATTTATCAAGATTCATTTCAAAACCAAATGAAAGAATAACTTGATTAATGTTTAAATACCATTAATGAGAAGTTTTACTTAAGTTCATAAATGGATTTCTTCATATAGATAGTTTCCCCAATGTTTCCATTAGAAAAAGTTCTTAATATCCATTTGATGAAGCTTAAGACATAAATTGCTACTAGTGCCATAATGGTTCTAAAAGAGTTTTTAGAAGATATCGGGAAATGTTTCTTTCTTGATAATTAATGCCTTTCTTATGAGTTGAAAATTCTTTAGCAACTAGATGGGTCTTTATATCTTTCAACATTACTTTTGTGAATCATTTTAGGTCTTATAGACCCATTTATAGGTTTCACATCTTTAGGTAATGTAAAAGATCCCAAAAGTTGTTATCTTTCAAAGATTTCAACTCTTTATGGTATTAATCTACTTATGAGAATTAGGGCCATTAATGGCTTTATGGTAGATAAATGGCTCATCTCCCATTAAACCTATGTGTCCTTTATTTCTCGGTAAGATACATCTCATAATTATCCGGTATTGCAATCCTTGTTACTCTATTGTATCTCTTTAAGGGCACTTTGTTCTTCCTAATTTTGAGGTTGTTGAATTTCCTTCTTATGATCAACATTTTCATGTTGTTCAATATTTATAGGGAACCCATATTTATTTTGAATTGCATGTTCTTCTTGAATATCAAGTACAAAATTTGAAATCCAATTGGAACTTATGGAAGAGGTGAAGAAATGGATGCCTCTTCTATTCCAAATTCAAAATATTACACCTAATCTCCCACTAAATTCAACATCCTCAAAGAACCTAGCTTTTCTCATTTCAAAATGTTCAAATTTTTGGGTTGTAAAATTTATATATCCCCTAGATCTCTTGGCTTACCTCATGAATAACTACTAACAATCTTATGTCTAACTTTCCCTTAGTAGACTTATAAGGTCTACCCTTATGTTAGATAACCCCATAAATGAAGATGATTTAAGGACGTGTTCCTTATTCATCCCAAAATCATAAAGGGTTTTTATTAGTAGCTTAGAGGGAGCTTTAATGAGAATAAGGGCTGTGGTTTTAATGTATCGCCCATAATGAGTGAGGTAAAAGAAGCACAAAACATGCTTATTACCATTTCCTTAAGGATTTTATCATGTCTCTTGTGTAAATCATTCATGCTAGGCGTACCCGGCTTAATGTAGATGGAGACAATCCCACACTCTTCAAAATAGCGAGTAAAAAGGACCTAGACGTTCCCTTTAACAATCATTCCAACCATGATATACTCTATCATGATTGGACCAAATGTTCTTAATAGTCTTTCAAAGTTGATTTCCAACTTTGACCTCATAAGACTTGAAAACGTCCATAACTTGAGTCTTTGCATGAAGTAATAAATGCATCCATATTGAGAGTAATCATTTAAAAACGTAATAACTATTGTTGACCTTTCCACGAAGGAATAATGAATGGCCCACAAATATCCGAATGTATTAGTTCTTTGAGACACTTGATACTCTCGAGAATACTATTCTTTTAATGTTTGTAAATTTCCTTTAAGACATCTAATGCAAAAGTATTTTTCGAAATATCAAGTTTGTTCAAGATTTCCTTTAACATAAGCTTATCAATTTTCCTCTTGGAAATATGACCTAAACGCCCATGCCTTAAAATTTACTTGATAACTTTTGCTTTCTAGTTTTGGTTTCATTATTTATGGGATTCATTTATTGTGTAAATAAGGTCAAGTGAATAAACACTACTTGACAAAGTACTAGTACCATCAACATTGGAATAAAATAAAAATCACATTTATAAAAATTGAACAAAAATAACCTTCTTTGTTCAATAGTGTGATAAATATCAAATTCCGTCTAAATGATGGTACAACAAATGTAGTATTTATACAAATATTACTAAGTACTTTAACAATAACAAAAATTCCCGATGCCTTGCACTTCAACCGGATCCTGGCTTCCATATAGATGAATCCTTCATCTTCTCCAGGACTTCGGTATTTCAGGCAATCCTACATAAACTTCCTTTATGTGAGTTGTCGTTCCAATATTCAACCACTATGTATATGTAGGAAATGAAACCAAATTACCCTTTATCACAAACAAAGACCAAATGACGTACCTTTCTTAGCACGCCAAGCGTGATACTTAGGGCAGTCGTACTTCATGTGATTGAGGTCCTTGCAAAAGAAGCATTCTTCATGATCATTAGATGATCCCTTACACTTCTTATTTCTTGCAACCGCAACATCCTTCCCTTTTCTCTTTGTCCCATGAGAGTGTTGGTAGTGGTGCCCTAGGCACGTTTAATAAACGTTGTAATTGTTATCATTTATTTCATATCAATAAAGAGATGTTTTGATTATTATTGTTGTTCATGTTTACTTATAATAATCTCCGTCCCTAGTACTTGTTAAGCACTAGTATAAAGGCTAAATGATCATAGGATGATCATGTTAGATTTATGGGTACTTGTTTGGAACAAGGTACTGGACATGACCCGCTCTATGAGATTTATGTCATGGTCTATGTCATACATATATCTCATATTAGTTATGTCATTTGAATCCCTAGACATGAAGTTATTATAGTCTTCCACTTGATGAACATTATGTTTGACATATTCAAACGCTACTTTTAACCGAGTGGTTATAAAGGGTATGATTGGCATAATCGGATTCACGTAGGGAAGAATAATAAGCTAAATGAATTTGTCCCTCCTCGGAGAGATGTCAAGCTTGGGCCACTCATAGGAATGATGTTGATGAAATGTTCGGCCGGACTCAAATGGATTGATTGGATCAATAGCATTTGAATTATCAACATATTCGGAATCGAGAAAGTATTGAACAAAACAAGTTGACTGTTTGACCATGACTTGTGTTCAATGACATCGTGGACAAAGGGATTATAACATATTCTAAGAGGAATGCGAACTTGTATCTAGTTATACTATTTGGGTAGGTATGACGGTTTGCTAGAACCTAATCATATCTTATGGGATCATGTTTGAGCCCATTGCCAACTTAGTATAATCCTAGAGGGTCACACACAATAGAACGAATCTTTAAAAGGACTACATTGGAATTTTGGAAATTCTGGACTTTCTGGGAAGTGGGCGACCGCACATAATGGACTGGGCGGCCACACAATTATCTCAGAAATGTACCAGTTTTGTTTCAGATAGTTGTGCGACCGCACAAAGGTTTTTGGGCGGCCGCACAGTACTGTCGGGTGGCAGATTCCTAATTTGATTAGGAAACGAATTTTGGACGGATTTTGACACAAGTTTCCTATTTGGAATAGGTCATGCTTGTGTATAAAAGACAAAAATTCGGCCAGCACTCTAAGCTAATGATTTTGTGAGTCTCAAAGAGTTTGAGAGAGGGTTTATTTTGTTCTAAGACATTCTTGGTTGAAGAACAAAATAATACACAAAATAAATTCCATATAGTTCTTTTGATTGTGAAAAAGTGTTTCACAATTTGGTCTAGCAACCAAGATCAAAGAAGCTACTTTGATATTCGTTCGAAGTGTGGATACCGCTAGAGGGTGAAAATCATCATCTTCAAAGTTCGTGTTCAAGCTTTGTGATCGTGATCAAGTCTTCAAACCTCCACCAAAGACCAAGAGAAAATTTGATAGCCATCAAGGGTTAGTTTATTCCTTTATTCTTATGTTGTATTTGATTTAATCATATGAACGGATCCATGGCTTTGGGTTTCAAAATTTTAAATGCTAAATTCCGCTGCGCATGTTTGATCGAAACCTAACAGTGGTATCAGAGCCCCGTTCATGTTGATTATTTCAATACCTAGATCATGTCATGTGTATATAAATTGTTTATGTGCCTTGCATGATATGAATATTGGAATATGTGATGTTTATGTGTTATGTGATTTTTGTGGTTTATTGTTTTACAACTTTAATCGCACGATTCAATCGCAATAAATAAATTATGGTGGATTCAGAATTGTTGGTTATTAATTTTGATTGGATCAAAGTTTTAATAATCGGGGAAAAACAATTTTGAGACAAAATTTTCGAACTTAAAATTCTGCACCTTCTGATTGAACTGGGCGACCGCACGGAATATACTGGGCGGCCGCATGGTTTTTGGGCGACCGCACAGGTAATTTTGGGCGGCCGCACAAGGGGATCAGAAGGTCTGATTTTGCTCAAAAATCAGAATTTGGAATTTTCGAAAGGTTCAACAAAACCAGTAACAGAACCAATCCAGACCTGCTGATCTGGAATGGGTTTTGGGTAGTTGGTTTGTGTGTGGATCTCGGGGTTTGATTTTCCTATTTGTTTTAGTCTTGTGATTCTAAGATTGGTTCAAGTTTTGGATGGCTAATCTGCGTTCATCGAGATTGTGTTTCCCAAAATTGATCGCAATCAAAGTTTCAAAGATAAAACGAAGTTAGAATTATGAAGAGTTCATAATTGCTAAAATTGAGAAACAAAGTTCTTGATTCAAAGTTTGGAGATCCATGTGGAATTATGAATGCAATTGGCCTACGTTCATCGAGACCATCTATTGCTTAGTTTCGGCCACATGGACTACTTTCTTGGTTTCTTGAATTAGTGCGGGATTGTGGTTGCCTAATGGCTTAGTTCGACCGCACTTCTTGTTGTCTTGATTTGGAGATAATAACCAAAGTTGAAATAGTCTCATCCTCATAATTATAGAGAAACTAATGACACATAAATACCATGCTTAAATTAATGGAGATTAATTTAGTGGCTAAACTTGATGTGTAACATGTTTATATTATGTGCTCATAAATATGTTATATGCTACATGTGATGAACCTTCAAAGAAAGTTTTAAGTCTTTTATTGCCATGCCATGATTAAAACACTTGTTAGTACATGAGTGATTTTAATGTAGTTTCGCCCTAGCGAGGTGCATTAAATTTATTTATGTATGAGCAAGATAGATAATGTGGGCACGCCTAGCGGGACACATTAACTATGCGTTTAAAATGGTTAGACTTAATTGGGCGTCAAAACAGTTTTGGGCCTAGGCAAAGATGAGGTTTAACATGCTTTTTGAAATTGGATTTCTTAAAGAATCTCATAAAAGGAACAAAGAGTCATATGAGATATGATTGACAAAAGTTATCTACCTAATTAATTTGATTTTGTGTAATCCGCCTTAGCGGACTTGAAATTAAATTAAAGTTGGATCTTAACCCATTTAAATTATATTATACATTGGATGTATATGAAGGTTATATAATTTAGTGGGAGTATTTTTGTTTGAAAAATACATTATTTATCTCTTTAATGAAGATCGGTACTTATTAAATTTTGGAAATTTTGCATATTTGTAGATAATGACTAATAACACTCAATCAATGTCGTTGCGATCGATCCTTGAGAAGGATAAGCTCGAAGAGAATGGTACTAACTTTATGGATTGGATCCGTAGCATAAGAATTGTTCTTAGGCAAGAAGATAAGTTGTACATTCTCGATGGGCCTCTCCCTGCTGAACCACCGCCTACTGCCCCTAGGGTAGAAAGAGACAATTACAAGAAACATCGTAATGATTCTAGAGATGTAAGTTGTCTCATGCTTGCTGCTATGTGTTCAAAACTCCAACAAAGTTTGGAACATTTGGAAGCCTATGAGATAGGCGTGGAGTTGAGAACTATGTTTCAAGAGCAAGCTAGGCAAGAGAGGTACAAGACCATTGTTGCATTCACTACTAGTAAAATGAATGAAGGGCAACAAGTGAGTCCTCACTTTCTTAAAATGAAAGGTTATGTAGAGCACCTTGAGAAACTTGGCTATCCAATCCCATTGGAGCTAGCCACGGATCTCATTCTTAATTCATTGCCTAAAAGTTATAATCAGTTTGTGATGAATTATAACATGCATGGAATGGATAAGAATCTCTCTGAGTTGCATGGGATGCTCAAACTGCAGAGATGAAAATTGTGGAGAAAGGTTCTCCCGTGCTCTTGGTTCATGATGGGAAGAAGGCTGGTGCCAAAGGAAAGGGTAAGGCAAAAGTTGTCAAACCAAAAATAAGCAAGGCAAAGGTTGCCAAGGCTTCTGAGGCAAAACCTGATTCACAAAAGGATGCAATCTGTTTCCATTGTCAAGAAATTGGTCATTGGAAACGTAATTGCAAGGCTTTCTTGGAAGAGCAAAAGAAGAAGAAGAGCAGCAAGGCTGCGTCGACTTCAGGTATCTATATGATAGATATTCTCCTTTCTACCACTGATTCTTGGGTATTGGATACCGGATGTGGTTCTCACATTTGTCTAAATGTGCAGGGACTAAAGAATAGGAGACTGCTTAAAGAAGGTGAAGTAGATCTACGCGTGGGGAATGGAGCAAGAGTTGCTGCATTAGCCGTAGGGACTTATGAAGTCACTTTACCTTCCGGATTAATTCTTGTTTTGAACAATTGTTATTATGTTCCGGATTTAAGCAGAAATATTATTTCAATTTCTTGTTTGGATAATGAAGGTTTTAAGTTTCTTATTGAGAATAAGAAATTTTCTATTTATTTAAATGATGTGCTTTATGGTATTGCTAATTCATTTAATGGCCTTTATATCTTGGATGTCAAGAATGAAAATAATGTCTATCATGTAAATAAGAAATCTAAACCTAATGATTAAATCATACTTATTTGTGGCATTGCCGTCTTGGTCATATTAATGAGAACGTATCTCAAAACTCCATGGGGACGGACTTTTAGGTTCATGTGACCTCGAGTCATATGACACTTGTGAGTCGTGTCTTCTTGGAAAAATGACTAAGACACCTTTTACCAAGCTAGGTGAAAGGGCAAGCGACTTATTGGGGTTGATACATTCCGATGTATGCGGACCATTAAGTAGCAATGCTAGGGGAGGATTTCAATACTTCATAACCTTCACTGATGATTATAGTAGATTTGGGTATGTTTACCTAATGAAACATAAAAGTGAAGCATTTGAGATATTTAGAATATTTCAAAATGAAGTAGAAAAACAACTTGGCAAAAGTATAAAGGCACTTCGATCAGATCGAGGTGGTGAATACTTGAGCCAAGAATTTGATGATCATCTAAAGAATTGTGGAATAGTTTCAAAATTGACTCCGCCCGGAACACCACAATGGAATGGTGTGTCTGAGAGGAGAAATCGGACTTTGTTAGACATGGTTCGATCAATGATGAGTCAAGTTGATCTTCCAATATCCTTTTGGGGTTACGCCCTAGAAACCGCTGCTTTCACACTAAATCAAGTTCCAACTAAATCGGTTCCAACGACTCCATATGAGATGTGGAGTGGAAAGAAACCTATTTTATCTTTCATGAGGATTTGGGGTTGCGAAGTTTATGTCAAGAGACTTATCTCTGACAAACTAGCACACAAATCCGATAAATGTATTTTCGTGGGATATCCTAAGGAAACTAAAGGATATTACTTTTACAACCGTGAGGACAACAAAGTGTTTGTTGCCCGAACTGGTGTCTTTCTAGAGAAAGAGTTTCTCTCCAAAGAAATCAGTGGGAGTAAAATAAATCTTGAAGAAATTCAAGACCCAGAAAATATCATTGAACCAATAGTGGAACAAGAACAAGAACCACAAGGAGTTGTGGAACCTGTTCAAAATACACAAGTAACTCGCAGATCTAGTAGGTTACGATCCGAGCCCGAGAGATATGGATTTCTCGTAACGGATAGTAATGAGGTAGAAATCATTGAGAATGATGAACCGTCAACCTACCAAGAGGCGATGTCTTCTCCTGATTCGGACAAGTGGCTTGGAGCCATGGAATCCGAATTGCAATCCATGCAAGACAATCAAGTTTGGAATTTGATTGATGCACCCGAAGGTGTAAAAACCATATGAACGGATCCATGGCTTTGGGTTTCAAAATTTTAAATGCTAAATTCCGCTGCGCATGTTTGATCGAAACCCAACAGAGAGGAGGTAGATGCCAAACGTTCCTCAAGCATATCAAGGAATATTTTAGCATCTATCCTTGGAGATACCGGTCAAAATGGTCTCCGGGACAACTATATTCATGATCATTAGGCTCACACGATTGGAGCGTTTCCACTTCTCCTCATTTAAGCACTCTTCTTGAGTGCTTTCGTTAGAGAGAGGAAGAGGAAACGGCTCCCTTAATGCATGATCTATGTCCATATAGCCTAAGATCATCATCAATTTATTTTTCCAAGTTTTAAAATTAGTCCCATTAAGCATCGGTAAGGTACTTATAGCAGTAATCATGGATGAAGCAATAAGTAAATATGTTGGGTTTTTGAGAACAAAAGAATGAAAAACAAAACATAAATAAGAAACTACATTATGAATAAATGATTAATTATATCAACGAAATCCATCAACAAGGTAATTAACATGACATCAAAACTAATCTATGGATTGTGAATTGACTCATAAATAATTACCTTAGATGACAAGTAATTTGAAAAATATTTGATTAAATGCTCAATCTTCCTTTGGGTAGTCTTAAGCATTTAATAAAATAACTTAATGTTCATTTTATTTGTCATCACATGAATGCACAAGTTTAGTCAAATGTCAAGATCTTCTTTGGAAAATTCATGTCATTCACATATTAACTTATACATTCAACACTTTAACAATTTTGGGTTTAAATAACGTTAATCACTTAGGCGATAATATTATTTAAACAATAAATAAAATTGTTTAAGCATATAATTAATCAAGACTTTTTAAGGTTTGAAAAAATGTATGTTTTGTTCAAAAGGGAAAACAAAGTAGTGCAGAAACATAAAAAATTCTAAAACCTGTGAATAGTGTCTGCTCGGCCGAGCATAGAGAAGTGCACGGCCGAGCACCATATTTACAGAAACCTTAATTTTGGCCAATTAGTGCACGGCCGCGCGAAATGAAAGACACGGCCGAGCAATCCTGGTGGTCCGCCCGGGCAACTCCTAAGACCCGACCGGATTGTAGCAAGAGGTTCGACCGGGCTAAAGCTAAGACCCGGCCGGACCATGTTGGTTCAATACCCACCGTTTCAAAACCCTAATGAGTTCGATCGGACCAAATACATGACCCGCCCGGACCACCCACTTTTCTGTAGCACCGATTCAAGAATTTCAAGTGCTCAGCCGAGCAAAACACAAGACACGGCCGAGCATAAGATTTTTCTGCATTCTGAATTTTGTTTAAATTATTCACAAAAGCCAAACGAATTGCAAGTAGATCCACATGGTATGTAATTAAAACATAAAACCACGTTATATGGGGATAATCTTGCCTAAAAAATAATGGAATCAAGTGAGTAGATCCACATGGTATGTACTTAAAACATAAAACCATGTTATGAAGGGATAATCTTACTTGAACCATTTTTAATGAACAAAACTTTTCAAACCATTTTCTTTAATTCATATGATGATTATCAGCACTCTATAAATGAATTAGAGTCTCTAATCAACATCATAACTTTATGATTCAGTAAGAATGAATCAAAATTTAAAGCGTTTAAAGGCTTTCTTTAAAGAACTCAACTCAAACTAAAAAATGAGCGGGCTCTGATACCAATTGTTGGAACAATTTAACCCTGAATGCCATACTCATATTTAGAAGAAGAATGAGGAAGGAGATGAAGGCGGAAGCGATGATTACCTGTTGAATCCATATTGATAACTTGAAGGGAGAACTTTAGATGAAGAAGAGAATGTAGGGAAAATATAGATCTTCTAAGTGATAGTGACTTCTTAATCTCTCAAGTACTTCCAATAATGTGAAGAGAATTTAGGAGATATAACAAGAATCAATCATTGTTTCTAGGCTTGATGGAAGTGCCTTTAAATAGGAAACATGATGTCACTTCACCTAGGGACTACACCCTTTCAAGAAGCTTAGTGATATTATATTACCCTTTTGCCCATCACAATTAGGTAATTATATATCCAGGAATTCTACACATTTTATTTTCAACTATACTTTATAAATTAATATTATAATCATAATTTTATGTATGGAAATCTAAATGACTTGTGTTGCAAGCCATGTCCCAACATACTGAACTCTTAACAAATTTATCTTTATTGAACACAATTTAACCCCAATTGTCTGATAAAATCTAATAGGAGTATTTTTTATTTTTAATTTGAAGCAAATGAATCTAATATATGATCTGTGTAATAATCACCACTTATTGGTACACTGATCACGTGTATAAAATAATATTAGTTGCATTTAAAATCTAAAAACATATCTCAAATTAAGTGAGGTCAATCTTTTTGTAACGGCAGGAGTATGAAATTGTGGTATTATACTACTACCTTTTGTATCAAAATAATGTCGAACTCTTTTCAAATTTACTTATGATTAAAAGTAAATTTGAATTTTTTGAATATTTATTTTGGGATGGAGGAACCCAACAGTCCCTTAATAATTATCGGACAAAAATACCCTGCCTCTTCAATAGCTGCTGTAAGATCCTTTTCGTTCTGTATTAGCAATACAACCGGTTCGTCTTTCTCAACCTGTTTCTCAAAACGCATAACAGGAGATATATCAATTTTATGATTATCCCATTTAAACATCAACAAATTATCCTTACCCCGATAAGTAATGTCGTGGTCATATTGCCATGGGCGACCAAACAATATATGAAGAATTATGCAAGTCCATCTAAAAAAGAAATCATGTAACAATGTTTTGTACTCCCTCCGTTTCATAATACATGACGTTTTAGGAGCAATTTTTTGTTACAAAATATTTGACGTTTTACTATTACCAAGAAAGAATTACTCTTGTTTACCTATTATACCCTTATTCATTAATTGTGAATTATTTCTTGTATAAGCATTTAAATGCCTAAGCAATTTGATACTTTTAGGGGCACATATGTCTTTTTAATATGTATTAATTGCATTTCTTAATATGTGTGAAGAAGTCTAAAACGACACGTATTATGAAACGGAGGGAGTATATACTTAGTGCAATTATTTCCATAGCTTTCATTATTCCCCACTAGCTTTCTAAAGAAAAGGTCATTTAGTCCTACTTTAACAAAGCAAACAAATACTCTCTTGGTCTTCCTTCTATTATCAGAGAGTTAAACACGTCAATAAATTTCAAGAAATGAAAATGAGATCCAATATCGTGGCAACAATATCTACCACCATGAACTATCTTCAAGATCCCGACCGGAAAGAAACCGGAGACAGCATTTTAAACACCGTCAAAGAAAAGCTCCATGAATTGCTCTTAGCTCTCAAGAATTTCGGTAACTATTTGCTCAATTCATTTGACAAAATCTTCCCACCGGAGACAAGAGGAGAGAAAATCCGGCACTGGAGGACGAAGAAGAAGAAGAAGACCTGTTAAGATGATGAAGGCGCCTGGTAGGAATTACCAGATGCCTAGGCATGACATTGAGAGTGATCCCAGAGCATATTTTCGTGGTATTCGGGACAATAACAGTGGTAGTTCTTGTTATAACTGTAATAACCCGAAATTTACCCTTTTTACCTCATTATTTTAAAGCTCTTAATTATTATTTGGGCCGAACTTTTAATAAAATTAGTTTATTTATTGGGTCAAATAGAAAGCCCAATTCTTTAAGTAAGAGGATTAGGAGTCCTTTTAAATTAGGGATTTGAGAAACCCTATTAACATAAATACTCTCTCCTAAACCCCTAGCAATATTTTAGTATACCGCAAAGAAGAAAGAACGGGAAGAGGGAAGGGGCGGCGCAAGAGGAGTCGCAGATTGAGCGAGGAAGAGAGAGACGCAGGAGAAGAAGAAGAGAGAGAGAGGAGGATCATGTTGGATCAAAATGATCCATCAAACCATGAACCGACTCACAACTAGATTAAGAATGAGAAGAAGAAGAAGAAGAAGACGGAAGCGTGTACCTTGTGATTCCATGATTGTTCTTAGTCTTGTTCTTGATGAAGTAAGAAGATAGTCTTTAAAGAAGAGAGGAGTAGATCTTCTAAGTGATTGTGCCTTATTCTCTTGTCTTCTTTGATCTTTATGAAGAGTTTATAAATGAGAAAATAATCAAAAATTTTAGTCCCTTCTATAGCTGATGGAATGGCCTTTATATAGGAAGGGAATAGGCACCTCACTTAGGGACTACACCTATTCATGTATAAGAGTTTACCATTATGCCCATCATTTAATGGTAGCCTTATACTATGGAATTCTACACATTATGTTGAGTTCTATACTTTATACCATATATTATAATATTGATCATTATATTATTAAGTATTTATATGTTATATTAATCCATGTTCTTACAATCTCCCACTTGGATTTAGACGTGTCCAATCCGGTTAACCGCCGGTTAACCGGTTATAACCGGCGGTTAGAAATGTAACATAGAACCAACCGGAATCGGCCCGACTAACCGGATATAACGGTTAAGGTTAGGCGGTTAACCGGTTAACCAGTTAACCCGGTTAAACCGCCTAATTTTTAACCTTTTTTTTAAAAAAAAAAAAACTGAAAATGTAAAAAAAGTGACTTGAAATCTGGAAATTTAACTGAAAATGTCAAAAAACTAACGGAAAATTTGAATAAACTGGCTGAAGTCCTTACAAAGTAACTGGAATCGTTAAAAATCTGACTGGAAATATGAAAATAACGAAAAAAGTTAACGAAAAAAGTAATAAACTTGGGGATGTTTGATTGTAAAATGCCTCCCCATAATAGTAAATTGTCCCACCCTCTCATTGTTTGAATTGGAAGCCATTTCGTTAGAAAGTTAACGAAAAAAGTAATAAACTTGGGGATGTTTGATTGTAGAGAAAGATATATATTGTAGAGAAAGGGTTTGTGAGGTAGTAGTGTGAAAAAATAGTGAGGAGGGAGGGGGTATTTATAGTTAAATTGATGGTAATAAACTTGTAAAATGTAATTATTTTTTTTCAAAAATCTTTAAAAATATGTTAGCATTTAAATTGAAACCCAAGAGATTTTTTTTGAGCTTTTTTCAAAAAATACTCAAGAAATATAGTGTATTTTTTTAAAAAAGGGACGGTACCCTTAAATTTTATTAATTAAAATTAAAATTACAAAGAGGGGGACAACCAAACCTTGCCCTTTTATAATTAAGGGAGGACATAATGGAACCTTTACCTCAACTTAACTATTACAATGAAACTAAAATAAAACTATTGTAAACATTAAAAAAATAAAAAAAACTTTCTAATTGCCTTCCCCTTCCGAACTTCCCGTAGACCCTTCCAAGTCGTATTGATATCGTGGATCTTGTATATCCTCTTCATAAGGCATATCTTGCTCTCTCTTTTCCTCTCTAATCCAATCACCAAGTAAGAGTTGATTTTCCAAATTATCAACCGTTAGTTGGGAACGTCTTGCATCCAAAACATTTCCTCCCACGCTAAATGCCGATTCGACCGCCACCGTTGAAGCGGGAGCGGCTAAGACTTCTTTTGCAATTAAAGAGAGTATGGGATAACTTTCATGCCTTTGTGCCCACCACCTCAAAACGTCAAATTTAGAATTATTTGAAGTGTTTTGTACATAATCAAAATTGGAGTTGAAATATAATTCCAACTCGTAAGGAATGGTAGAAGAAGAAGAAGAAGAAGAAGAAGCCATTCTAGGACGTTTTGAGGAAAACAAGTCGTCAAAAAATCCATATGGATTGAAAGTGAGCCCACCATCTTCTTGTGTAGCAAAATCTTGATTAGTATATGAGGGTTCTTGTTGTTGTTGAGAAGGATTTCCATACTTTGCATTATACTCATTATAAAGAGTCACCAAATCTTGTTTTGTATTTTGAACAATAATCGCTGGGCTTTCATGTACTCCGTCCCCATTTGGGTATAAATTCTCATAATAAAACTTTACTATCGCCTCTAGGTTGTCCAATGTAACACGGGGATCAAATAATTTTGCAACCAAAAATAGAGACGGAATAGTATCAAAATATTTTAGCCACTTTACCCTCATTTCAATAATGCTTGGGCCCAAAACGTCGCAACTTGCTAGCATGTTAAAACTTCGAACAATTGCACCACATTGCTCAAGTACCAAAAAAGAAGTTGGATAATAAACTCTCGACAAAGCCTCGGTAGCGGTAAAGAAAATCTTTAATAATTGGCATAAATTAATGCAAGCGTTCCAATGATAAGCAAATAAAGGGATGTCCGTACCCAAATGAAGAAAAAAATTCCATGAGATGCTCTTTATACTCAAAACCATCCTTTAACATTGTATAGGTGGAATTCCACCTAGTCGGAACATCCATAGAAAAAAAAATTTCATTTAAACCCTTACTTTTCAAAAAATTGATCCATTTTCTTGTAACTCTATTTTTTTTGCAATAAAAACGAGAGCATCTCTAATGGGTTTAACATATATATCCAACGCATCCAAACCGTCTTTAACACATAAATTAATTATATGACATAAACATCTTATATGAAAAAACTTACCCCCAAGTGACGGTTGACAAATAAGCTTCAACTCCGGTATACTAGCGGTATTAGCACTAGCGTTGTCGAATGAAATAGTGAATATTTTTGAATAAGACCATACTTTGCCAAAACGCCGTGCAACTTTCTACAAATATTTTCCGCGGAATGGGGTGGTTCAAAACTATCATATGCAATTAATCTTTTTTGGATAGTCCATGAATTATCTATCCAATGGCATGTAACACCCAAATAACTATTTCTAAGCCAATGATCACTCCAACCATCGGCACAAATTGAAACTCTATGATTTAATTTTGCTAAATCCTCAATTAATTTTAATTTATATTCCGACACCACCATTTTAATATCGCGTACTAGAGTCGACCGTGGCACTTTATGACCGGATGGATTTAAAGAAAGTCTAATAAAATTTTGAAAAAAATCATCATCCGCAAAATTAAAAGGAAGCCCTTTAACACACACAAATTTGGCCAACTCTTTCCTATAAAAGATATTATTAAATTTAAATAATATCGAAGACGTACCTTGGCTTTGACCTTGAGCAATTGGATTGAATTGTAATTGAGATTGATCGCCCTCAATCCCAAGTTTTTCGGGATATTTTGATGACATATGCGCGTTCATTGACCCATACCCTCCACCCTTTTTAAAGCCGTACCATTTTGGACAATAGTTGCATTGCGCTTTGAAATGGATATGGTCATTGGGGTCAATTTGTATTTTTTGGAAATGGATGGCAAAAATGTCGGATCTAGATTCTCGTGGTTGACGTTGTTGTGCTTGTCCTTGTCCGCGACTCCGACCACCTCGACCTCGGCCTCGGCCGCCTCTACCACTTTGACTTTCAAAAACATTTTCTTCCGTCCCTTGCTCATTTTGATTTTCAACAAAGGGTTCCTCAAAAAATTGATCAAAATCTTGGTTTTGGGAGGTAGAATCAACATGAGACTTGCCAAGATTTCGAGATGAAGACATTTTTTGAACTGAAATCTGGAAAACTAACTGAAATCTTGAAATTTAACTGGAAAATGTCAAAAAACTGACTGGAACCGTTAAAAAATTGACTGGAACCGTTAAAAACTGACTGGAAAACTGGAAAAAATTAACTAAAAACTGACAATTTGACAAACTAACTGGAACCTTAGAAAACTGACTGGAAATCTGAAAAAAATTAACTGAAAACTGATAAAACTAACTGGAACCGTTAAAAAACTGACTGGAAGTCTGAAAAAAACTAACTGAAAACTGATAAACTAACTGGAACCGTTAAAAAACTGACTGGAATTCGTTAAATAACTGACAGGAATCTGGAAACTAACTGGAATTTGTTAAATAACTGACTGGAAACTAACTGAAATTTGAAAATTAACTGGAGTCTTTGAAGAGTAGAGAGAGAAATATGGAGAGAAGTAGGTAGGGTAGAATTGTGGGAAAAGATTGGGAGGAGGGAGGGGATATTTATAGTATCAAAAAACTGGAAAAAAAACTTTTTTTTTTTTTCTGCATTATAGCCGTTTTTGGTCAGAAAAGTAACGGCCAAAAACTGACAAAGTAGCCGTTTTGGACCTTTCTGGTCAACTAGCCGTTGGGAGGGGCCACACTGGCATTTCTGGAAAAACCGGTTTAACCGTTAACCGCCGGTCTAACAGCCGGTTATAACCGCCGGTTAGACCGGTTACTTAACCGACGGTTATAACCGCCGGTTTACCGGTTTGTGTAATGTCTAACCTTAACCGGACCGGCCCCATCCGGTTAACATCCGAAACGGTTGGCCGGTTTTGACCGGTTTTGACCGGCCGGTTAACCGCCGGTTAGCCGGTTCCGGTGGAGAATTGGACACGTCTACTTGGATTATTATAACATATACCTTCACTTAATAAAATTCTTTTAATCATATTTATAACACAAATGACAACCCTTATGTGCACTTTGTTGTCATTCGAAACCAATCCCGTCCATTAGTCATATAAGTATAAGGACTAAAGGGGCGGTCGTTGTAATTGATTCGCAACTAAACCCACATTAATCACATATATATATATCCAACTAAATGACATAGATTAAGTATAGATATGTAGCATGGAATATTAACGAATATATATGAAGAATGCATATATATATTCTCCAACTAGTCCTACTTTTAACCAAATGAGATCAAAATTTAAAACAACACAAGGAAATAGAAAACATTAAAAACTCCCACTGATTTAAGCATTATCAAAAGTTATTACACCCATATGAGCAACATGCTCATGAAATACTAAAGGAGATAGCGCCTTAGTAAATGGATCCGCTAACATGGAGTTTGTACCAATAAGTTCTATTTCTATTTCTTCATTTTGTACTCTTTCTCTCACAACAAGAAACTTAATATCTATATGCTTAGATTTAGATGAACTCTTGTTGTTGTTGGAGTACAATACCGCGGCCCGATTGTCACAATATAACTTAAGCGGTCTTTTAACACCTTTGACAATTCGCAGTCCTTCAATGAATTTACGCAGCCATATAGCTTGATTGGATGCCTCATAGCAAGCAACAAATTCGGCTTCCATGGTGGAAGTAGTTACTAATGTTTGCTTGGCACTTCTCCAAGATATCGCTCCACCGGCCAAAGTGAAGACATAACCCGATGTCGATTTGCGACTATCTTGGCATCCAGCAAAGTCGGAATCAGAAAAACCAATGATCTCAAGATGATCCGACTTTGAATATGTAAGCATGTAGTTCTTCGTGTTTTGTAAGTATCTCATCACTCTTTTGGCTGCGACCCAATGTTCTCTTCCCGGATTGCTTTGATATCGCCCAAGCATGCCAACAATAAAGGCAAGATCTGGGCGAGTACAAACTTGTGCATACATTAGGCTTCCTACTGCCGATGCGTAAGGGATATTTTCCATATACTTGGATTGAAGATTATTTTTAGGACATTGCTTTAGACTGAACTTATCTCCCTTAGAGACCGGGGTGTCATGTGGTTTACAATTTCCCATGCTAAACCTTTGTAATACCTTCTCTATATAGCTCTTTTGTGATAATCCTAACATACCCCGTGAGTGATCACGATGTATTTGGATTCCTAATACAAAAGAAGCTTCTCCAAGATCTTTCATCTCAAATTTGTTTGAGAGAAATTTCTTGGTTTCCTTAAGAAGATCCTTATCATTACTAGCAAGTAAAATGTCATCCACATATAAGACCAAAAATATAAATCTACTCCCACTGAACTTATGGTACACACAATCTTCACCAAGATTCATTTCAAAGCCAAATGAAAGAATAACTTGGTTGAATTTTAAGTACCATTGACGAGATGCTTGCTTGAGCCCATAAATAGATTTCTTAAGTTTACAAACTAGTTGACTAGTTTGATCCGAATCAGTCACCATTTCTGGTTTCTTCATATAGATAGTTTCCCCAATGTCGCCATTGAGAAAAGCTGTCTTTACATCCATTTGATGAAGCTCAAGGTCAAAATGTGCCACTAAAGCCATAATGATCCTAAAAGCATTTTTAGAGGATACCGGTGAAAATGCTTCTTTGTAATCAATGCCTTCTTTTTGAGTAAACCCTTTAGCGACAAGACGAGCTTTATGTCTCTCCACATTACCTTGTGAATCCCTTTTGGTCTTAAAGACCCATTTACATCCGATGGGTTTCACATTCTTAGGTAATGAGACAAGATCCCAAACGTCATTATCATTCATGGATTTTAAATCTTCATTTATGGCATCAATCCACTTTTGAGAATTTGGACCACTAATGGCTTCATGGAAGGTGATTGGCTCATCTCCCACTAAACCTAACGGTTCCTCATTTTCGGCAAGATATACATCATAATAATCCGGTATAGCACTCCTTCTTGCTCTATTAGATCTTCTTAATGGCACCGGTTCTTCTTGATATTGAGGGTGTTGAATTTCCTCATCAACATTTTCATGTTGTTCATTAATAGGAGAATTAACGTCGTTTTGAATATTATGTTCTTGTCGAATTTCAGGCACAACTGCTTGATTTTCGATAGGAACTATAGGAAGAGGTATAGAAACGAATTCCTCTTCCATTTCTTCAAATTCAAAATTACTATTCAAATTTTCCCCTCTATATTCAACATCCTCAAAGAACCTAGCATTTCCCGTCTCGAAAAAGGTTCTAGTTTTTGGGTCATAGAATTTATATCCCCTAGATCTTTGAGAATACCCTACAAAATAACTACTAACGGTCTTAGCGTTCAACTTTCCTTCGTTAGGTCTATAAGGCCTAGCTTCGGCTAGACAACCCCAAACATGAAGATGATTAAGGGACGGTTTCTTACCGGTCCATAATTCATAAGGGGTTTTGTTAGTAGCTTTTGAAGGAGCTCTATTAAGTAGGTATGTTGCGGTTTTCAAAGCATCGCCCCATAATGAGTGAGGTAAAGAAGTACAAGAAACCATACTTCTTATCATATCCTTAAGGGTTCTATTACGTCTCTCGGCTACACCATTCATGCTAGGTGTCCCCGGCATGGTGTAGTGAGGGACAATCCCACACTCTTCCAAATAGCGAGCAAAAGGACCCGGACGTTGTTCTCCCGAACCGTCATTCCGACCGTAGTATTCACCACCACGATCGGATCTAACGTTCTTAATAGTCTTTTCAAGTTGATTTTCAACTTCGGTTTTAAAAGACTTGAAAACGTCTAATGATTGAGACTTTTCATGAAGCAAATAAATGTATCCATAACGAGAGAAGTCATCTATGAACGTAATAAAATATGTTTGTCCGTTCCATGAAGGGGTAGGGAACGGTCCACATATGTCCGTATGAATTAGTTCTAAGACTTTTGTAGCTCTCAATGACTCATTTTTGTTTGTACTATTCGTGAATTTTCCCTTAAGGCATTCAATACAAAAGTTATTTTCCGGAGTATCAAGCTTACGTAATATTCCCTCGGACACAAGCTTGTCAATTCTCCTTTTGGATATATGACCCAAACGCCTATGCCACAAGGTATAAGAATTTTTACTTGAAAACTTTCGTTTTATGCCTCGAGATTTAGTTTCATTATTATGGGACTCATTTAATGAATTGACTGTGTCAAGTAAATATAGATTATCAATATAAGACAAAGAACTAGTACCAAAAAGCTTTGAATCAAAATATAAATTGCATTTATTATTACTGAAGATGCAAGAATAACCTTCTCGATCTAATGTAGTGACGGAAATTAAATTCCGTCTAAATGATGGAATAATAAATACATTGTTCAAAACTAAATAATATCCGGTACTAAGAGATAATCTAAAAGTCCCTATGCCTTCCACCTCTACCGGCTTTCCAGCTCCCATGTAGATGAATCTTTCACCTTCATTGGGTGTTCGGTAGTTCAGGCAACCCTGCATACATGAACTTATGTGAGTAGTTGCACCGGAGTCTAACCACCATGTATACGAATGAATTGAAACTAAATTAGCTTCAGTACAAACAAAGCTAAATGACATACCTTTCTTAATTCGCCATTGGCGATACTTAGGGCAGTCGGGCTTCATGTGAGTGGGGTCCTTGCAAAAGAAGCACTTTTTCACCTTTTGATCATTTGATGATCCCTTAGGCTTCTTTGATGCAACCGCAATCTCCTTACCTTTTCTCTTAATCCCACGAGAAGAGGTAGATGCATAATGCGCACTTTCGGGTTTGGTGTGTTTCAACCTATCTTCTTCCTCCGTGACATGTGAAATTAACTCATTAATATTCCACTTGTCCTTTTGACAATTGTAGGTCGTTTCAAAATGACCAAATTGTGAAGGAAGAGAAATTAAAGCCAAATGCACAAGCAAGTCTTCCGACAAGTCCAACTTAAGTGCTTTTAATTTCGTTGATAGGTGAAACATTTCCATTATGTATTCCCTTAGGTTTCCAGTGCCCTTGTACGTCATGGAAACAAGCTTCCTTAAGGTAACACTTGTTTCGATTTATCGCTTTTTGCAAAGCGTTGTTCTAGGGCATCTAGGAAACCTTTTGCACCATCATCCTCGGAGACACTGTTCAGAAATGTCTCCGGGACTGCATTCTTAATTATGCATAGGCTGACGCGATTAGAACGCTTCCACCTCTCTGAACTCAAGCGGTCTTCCGCAGTGCTTTTATCAGTTAGAGGGGCAGGAGCTTGTTCTCTTAATGCAAGGTCAAGGTCCAAACAGCCTAAGACCATAATAATCTTATTTTTCCAAGTTTTAAAGTTTGTCCCAGTTAGCAAAGGAATTGAATTTAAGGCAGTAGTAACAGATGAAGCACTGATCAAATCTGAATGAAGAGAACAAAAGAATGAAACAAAACATATGTAAGAAACTACACAATGATTAATTACATCAAAATGAATTCCATCATAATAAAAGATAATCAATATGACATCAAGACTAATCTTTGGATTGCGAATTGACTCACAATTTGATTTATCTTAGGGTAAACAAATAGCTTAAACAACACACTTTAAATACTTGCCTTCCTTTGGGCCGGATCAAGTATAAAAAAAAATGTCCTAAAATTTAAGATACTTGTTTTCCGGTAATAAAGAATATAAACAATTCACTTTAAACACCCGCCTTCCTTTGGGATGGTTCACAGCATTTAAAATGACCAAAATTTTAGTTCAATTATTACCCTATGAATGCAAATACTTAGTCAATAACAAGGTCTCCTTTGGAAAACAAGCATGTTATCACATATCAATATTTACATTCATCACTTTAACAAATTTGTATTTAATTAACGTAAATTGCTTTGGCAACAATATTATTTAAATAATGAATAAATTTGTTTAAGCATATAATTAATCATACTTTAGGGCACTTAAGACTTTAAGGTAATTTCTGAAAATTTAAAGGCAAACAAACAAATGAAATTTATTATTAAAAATATAGTATCTTTTTGTTTTACCCGTCCATTCTTAAAGTTTGATAATTTCAAGAACCACCGAAGTGCGACTGGTGTCCAGATACTATAATTTACTAACAAATTTTCACAAAATTCTGGGCAAAAAAAAACCCAAAAATCCCTCTTCCCTGGCCAGAGCACGATTCGTGCTAAAAGGCACGACTCGTGACCAGTGCCCAGATTTATGAAACGTTGCCATTTAAACATACTGTATCACGACTGGAATCAAAGGGCACGACTCGTGCCCAATAGCACGACTCGTGCTCACTGTCCAGATTGGTGAAAAGTCACCAATTTAACACCCTTTTGTGAACATTTTTGAACCAAATAGAGAGAGCCATACCATACCGAGCCATAACATCAAATTTCCCATATTTAGACTATCAATTCTTAACTTAATGGTGAATCAATATTCAACCAAAGTAAGTAGATCCGCATATTCACATCACATTTTTAAATGCGTGGCTATGCATGTGAACAAACTCACAACGCATCCAAGGATGGTGGCTATGTTCAAAAATGGGATAATCTTACATTAAGAATTGAAAGCCTTGTGAGTAAATTTATAATATAGAAGTAACATAATACTCTAGAATCTGAATTAGAGTATAACAATAATTCAAGAACACATGATGAACATGGAATCTTTTCAAGAAATAAAAGCATAAGGCTTTACAAGAAACTCAAACTCAATCTAGTATATGAGCAGGCTCTGATACCAATTGTTGGAACACAATGATCCATCAAACCATGAACCGACTCACAACTAGATTAAGAATGAGAAGAAGAAGAAGAAGAAGAATACGGAAGCGTGTACCTTGTGATTCCATGATTGTTCTTAGTCTTGTTCTTGATGAAGTAAGAAGATAGTCTTTAAAGAAGAGAGGAGTAGATCTTCTAAGTGATTGTGCCTTATTCTCTTGTCTTCTTTGATCTTTATGAAGAGTTTATAAATGAGAAAATAATCAAAAATTTTAGTCCCTTCTATAGCTGATGGAATGGCCTTTATATAGGAAGGGAATAGGCACCTCACTTAGGGACTACACCTATTCATGTATAAGAGTTTACCATTATGCCCATCATTTAATGGTAGCCTTATACTATGGAATTCTACACATTATGTTGAGTTCTATACTTTATACCATATATTATAATATTGATCATTATATTATTAAGTATTTATATGTTATATTAATCCATGTTCTTACAATCTCCCACTTGGATTATTATAACATATACCTTCACTTAATAAAATTCTTTTAATCATATTTATAACACAAATGACAACCCTTATGTGCACTTTGTTGTCATTCGAAACCAATCCCGTCCATTAGTCATATAAGTATAAGGACTAAAGGGGCAGTCGTTGTAATTGATTCGCAACTAAACCCACATTAATCACATATATATATCCAACTAAATGACATAGATTAAGTATAGATAAGTAGCATGGAATATTAACGAATATATATGAAGAATGCATATATATATTCTCCAACTAGTCCTACTTTTAACCAAATGAGATCAAAATTTAAAACAACACAAGGAAATAGAAAACATTAAAAACTCCCACTGATTTAAGCATTATCAAAAGTTATTACACCCATATGAGCAACATGCTCGTGAAATACTAAAGGAGATAGCGCCTTAGTAAATGGATCCGCTAACATGGAGTTTGTACCAATAAGTTCTATTTCTATTTGTTCATTTTGTACTCTTTCTCTCACAACAAGAAACTTAATATCTATATGCTTAGATTTCGATGAACTCTTGTTGTTGTTGGAGTACAATACCGCGGCCCGATTGTCACAATATAACTTAAGCGGTCTTTCAACACCTTTGACAATTCGCAGTCCTTCAATGAATTTACGCAGCCATATAGCTTGATTGGATGCCTCATAGCAAGCGAAAAATTCGGCTTCCATGGTGGAAGTAGTTACTAATGTTTGCTTGGCACTTCTCCAAGATATCGCTCCACCGGCCAAAGTGAAGACATAACCCGATGTCGATTTGCGACTATCTTGGCATCCAGCAAAGTCGGAATCAGAAAAACCAATGATTTCAAGATGATCCGACTTTGAATATGTAAGCATGTAGTTCTTCGTGTTTTGTAAGTATCTCATCACTCTTTTGGCTGCGACCCAATGTTCTCTTCCCGAATTGCTTTGATATCGCCCAAGAATGCCAACAATAAAGGCAAGATCTGGGCGAGTACAAACTTGTGCATACATTAGGCTTCCTACTGCCGATGCGTAAGGGATATTTTCCATATACTTGGATTCAAGATTATTTTTAGGACATTGCTTTAGACTGAACTTATCTCCCTTAGAGACCGGGGTGTCATGTGGTTTACAATTTCCCATGCTAAACCTTTGTAATACCTTCTCTATATAGCTCTTTTGTGATAATCCTAACATACCCCGTGAGTGATCACGATGTATTTGGATTCCTAATACAAAAGAAGCTTCTCCAAGATCTTTCATCTCAAATTTGTTTGAAAGAAATTTCTTGGTTTCCTTAAGAAGATCCTTATCATTACTAGCAAGTAAAATGTCATCCACATATAAGACCAAAAATATAAATCTACTCCCACTGAACTTATGGTACACACAATCTTCACCAAGATTCATTTCAAAGCCAAATGAAAGAATAACTTGGTTAAATTTTAAGTACCATTGACGAGATGCTTGCTTGAGCCCATAAATGGATTTCTTAAGTTTACAAACTAGTTGACTAGTTTGATCCGAATCAGTCACCATTTCTGGTTTCTTCATATAGATAGTTTCCTCAATGTCGCCATTGAGAAAAGCTGTCTTTACATCCATTTGATGAAGATCAAGGTCAAAATGTGCCACTAAAGCCATAATGATCCTAAAAGCATTTTTAGAGGATACCGGTGAAAATGTTTCTTTATAATCAATGCCTTCTTTTTGAGTAAACCTTTTAGCGACAAGACGAGCCTTATGTTTCTCCACATTACCTTGTGAATCCCTTTTGGTCTTAAAGACCCATTTACATCCGATGGGTTTCACATTCTTAGGTAATGAGACAAGATCCCAAACGTCATTATCATTCATGGATTTTAACTCTTCATTTATGGCATCAATCCACTTTTGAGAATTTGGACCACTAATGGCTTCATGGAAGGTGATTGGCTCATCTCCCACTAAACCTAACGGTTCCTCATTTTCGGCAAGATATACATCATAATAATCCGGTATAGCACTCCTTCTTGCTCTATTAGATCTTCTTAATGGCACCGGTTCTTCTTGATTTTGAGGGTGTTGAATTTCCTCATCAACATTTTCATGTTGTTCATTAATAGGAGAATTAACGTCATTTTGAATATTATGTTCTTGTCGAATTTCAGGCACAACTGCTTGATTTTCGATAGGAACTATAGGAAGAGGTATAGAAACGAATTCCTCTTCCATTTCTTCAAATTCAAAATTACTATTCAAATTTTCCCCTCTATATTCAACATCCTCAAAGAACCTAGCATTTCTCGTCTCGAAAAAGGTTCTAGTTTTTGGGTCATAGAATTTATATCCCCTAGATCTTTGAGAATACCCTACAAAATAACTACTAACGGTCTTAGCGTTCAACTTTCCTTCGTTAGGTCTATAAGGCCTAGCTTCGGCTGGACAACCCCAAACATGAAGATGATTAAGGGACGGTTTCTTACCGGTCCATAATTCATAAGGGGTTTTGTTAGTAGCTTTTGAAGGAGCTCTATTAAGTAGGTATGTTGCTGTTTTCAAAGCATCGCCCCATAATGAGTGAGGTAAAGAAGTACAAGAAACCATACTTCTTATCATATCCTTAAGGGTTCTATTACGTCTCTCGGCCACACCATTCATGCTAGGTGTCCCCGGCATGGTGTAGTGAGGGACAATCCCACACTCTTCCAAATAGCGAGCAAAAGGACCCGGACGTTGTTCTCCCGAACCGTCATTCCGACCGTAGTATTCACCACCACGATCGGATCTAACGTTCTTAATAGTCTTTTCAAGTTGATTTTCAACTTCGGTTTTAAAAGACTTGAAAACGTCTAATGATTTAGACTTTTCATGAAGCAAATAAATGTATCCATAACGAGAGAAGTCATCTATGAATGTAATAAAATATGTTTGTCCGTTCCATGAAGGGGTAGGGAACGGTCCACATATGTCCGTATGAATTAGTTCTAAGACTTTTGTAGCTCTCAATGACTCATTTTTGTTTGTACTATTCGTGAATTTTCCCTTAAGGCATTCAATACAAAAGTTATTTTCCGGAGTATCAAGCTAATGTAATATTCCCTCGGACACAAGCTTGTCAATTCTCCTTTTGGATATATGACCCAAACGCCTATGCCACAAGGTATAAGAATTTTTACTTGAAAACTTTTGTTTTATGCCTCGAGATTTAGTTTCATTATTATGGGACTCATTTAATGAATTGACTGTGTCAAGTAAATATAGATTATCAATATAAGACAAAGAACTAGTACCAAAAAGCTTTGAATCAAAATATAAATTGCATTTATTATTACCGAAGATGCAAGAATAACCTTCTCGATCTAATGTAGTGACGGAAATTAAATTCCGTCTAAATGATGGAATAATAAATACATTGTTCAAAACTAAATAATATCCGGTACTAAGAGATAATCTAAAAGTCCCTATGCCTTCCACCTCTACCGGCTTTCCAGCTCCCATGTAGATGAATCTTTCACCTTCATTGGGTGTTCGGTAGTTCAGGCAACCCTGCATACATGAACTTATGTGAGTAGTTGCACCGGAGTCTAACCACCATGTATACGAAGGAATTGAAACTAAATTAGCTTCAGTACAAACAAAGCTAAATGACATACCTTTCTTAATTCGCCATTGGCGATACTTAGGGCAGTCGGGCTTCATGTGAGTGGGGTCCTTGTAAAAGAAGCACTTTTTCACCTTTTGATCATTTGATGATCCCTTAGGCTTCTTTGATGCAACCGCAATCTCCTTACCTTTTCTCTTAATCCCACGAGAAGAGGTAGATGCATAATGCGCACTTTCGGGTTTGGTGTGTTTCAACCTATCTTCTTCCTCCGTGACATGTGAAATTAACTCATTAATATTCCACTTGTCCTTTTGACAATTGTAGGTCGTTTCAAAATGACCAAATTGTGAAGGAAGAGAAATTAAAGCCAAATGCACAAGCAAGTCTTCCGACAAGTCCAACTTAAGTGCTTTTAATTTCGTTGATAGGTGAAACATTTCCATTATGTATTCCCTTAGGTTTCCAGTGCCCTTGTACCTCATGGAAACAAGCTTCCTTAAGGTAGCACTTGTTTCCGATTTATCGCTTTTTGCAAAGCGTTGTTCTAGGGCATCTAGGAAACCTTTTGCACCATCATCCTCGGAGACACTGTTCAGAAATGTCTCCGGGACTGCATTCTTAATTATGCTTAGGCTGACGCGATTAGAACGCTTCCACCTCTCTGAACTCAAGCGGTCTTCCGCAGTGCTTTTATCAGTTAGAGGGGCAGGAGCTTGTTCTCTTAATGCAAGGTCAAGGTCCAAACAGCCTAAGACCATAATAATCTTGTTTTTCCAAGTTTTAAAGTTTGTCCCAGTTAGCAAAGGAATTGAATTTAAGGCAGTAGTAATAGATGAAGCACTGATCAAATATGAATGAAGAGAACAAAAGAATGAAACAAAACATATGTAAGAAACTACACAATGATTAATTACATCAAAATGAATTCCATCATAATAAAAGATAATCAATATGACATCAAGACTAATCTTTGGATTGCGAATTGACTCACAATTTGATTTATCTTAGGGTAAACAAATAGCTTAAACAACACACTTTAAATACTTGCCTTCCTTTGGGCCGGATCAAGTATAAAAAAAAATGTCTTAAAATTTAAGGTACTTGTTTCCCGGTAATAAAGAATATAAACAATTCACTTTAAATACCCGCCTTCCTTTGGGACGGTTCACAGCATTTAAAATGACCAAAATTTTAGTTCAATTATTACCCTATGAATGCAAATACTTAGTCAATAACAAGGTCTCCTTTGGAAAACAAGCATGTTTTCACATATCAATATTTACATTCATCACTTTAACAAATTTGTATTTAATTAACGTAAATTGCTTTGGCAACAATATTATTTAAATAATGAATAAATTTGTTTAAGCATATAATTAATCATACTTTAGGGCACTTAAGACTTTAAGGTAATTTCTGAAAATTTAAAGGCAAACAAACAAATGAAATTTATTATTAAAAATATAGTATCTTTTTGTTTTACCCTTCCATTCTTAAAGTTTGATAATTTCAAGAACCACCGAAGTGCGACTGGTGTCCAGATACTATAATTTACTAACAAATTTTCACAAAATTCTGGGCAAAAAAAAACCCAAAAATCTCTCTTCCCTGGCCAGAGCACGATTCGTGCTAAAAGGTACGACTCGTGACCAGTGCCCAGATTTATGAAACGTTGCCATTTAAACATACTGTATCACGACTGGAATCAAAGGGCACGACTCGTGCCCAATAGCACGACTCGTGCTCACTGTCCAGATTGGTGAAAAGTCACCAATTTAACACCCTTTTGTGAACAGTTTTGAACCAAATAGAGAGAGCCATACCATACCGAGCCATAACATCCAATTTCCCATATTTAGACTATCAATTCTTAACTTAATGGTGAATCAATATTCAACCAAAGTAAGTAGATCCGCATACTCACATCACATTTTTAAATGCGTGGCTATGCATGTGAACAAACTCACAACGCATCCAAGGATGGTGGCTATGTTCAAAAATGGGATATCTTATATTAAGAATTGAAAGCCTTGTGAGTAAATTTATAATATAGAAGTAACATAATACTCTAGAATCTGAATTAGAGTATGACAATAATTCAAGAACACATGATGAACATGGAATCTTTTCAAGAAATAAAAGCATAAGGCTTTACAAGAAACTCAAACTCAATCTAGTATATGAGCAGGCTCTGATACCAATTGTTGGAACAAAATGATCCATCAAACCATGAACCGACTCACAACTAGATTAAGAATGAGAAGAAGAAGAAGAAGAAGAAGAAGACGGAAGCGTGTACCTTGTGATTCCATGATTGTTCTTAGTCTTGTTCTTGATGAAGTAAGAAGATAGTCTTTAAAGAAGAGAGGAGTAGATCTTCTAAGTGATTGTGCCTTATTCTCTTGTCTTCTTTGATCTTTATGAAGAGTTTATAAATGAGAAAATAATCAAAAATTTTAGTCCCTTCTATAGCTGATGGAATGGCCTTTGTATAGGAAGGGAATAGGCACCTCACTTAGGGACTACACCTATTCATGTATAAGAGTTTACCATTATGCCCATCATTTAATGGTAGCCTTATACTATGGAATTCTACACATTATGTTGAGTTCTATACTTTATACCATATATTATAATATTGATCATTATATTATTAAGTATTTATATGTTATATTAATCCATGTTCTTACAGATCATTCTTTAAGGTATTCTCGAATCAATGTCTTTTTCCCCATCTTTGATAATATTAGTCGATTGAAATCATCATCCCTAACCCTAGAGTATGAACTAGGGTTTAGTAGTGTCAAGAAGGAAGGAGATGGGTTTGTGAAAGCATAGAAGTGTGTGTGTTTTTAACTGTGTGTGCGTGTATGTGATTGCAGTGTGTGTGCGTTTAGTGTGTGTGCGTGTTATTGTGTGTGTATTCTGTGTGTGCTGTGAGTGTGTGTGGGTGTGTCTGTAGGTAGGTGTACTCAGTATGTGTGTGCAGAAAGTGTGTAATCAGTGTGTGTAATTCTTAAAGTGAAATTTTGAGTTGGGAATTGATTAATAAAAAACCCTAGGGGTGTTTTAGAAATTCATAAGGATATAGGTTAACCATGAAAGAGGTTAAAGATGACAAATTCATAGGGTTAACCAAGTAAAAAAAAGTAATTTGGGACGGAAGTAAAATAGTGTTTACTTGTGTCTAAGTTAGGCTTTTGCATGATTGTAGATTTGTGCAAGCGGAGTAATCAAGCTAGTGATCGCAAAGCTAAGGTAAGGGATTACGCTCTTAGTAGTATTTGATTTCAATCCTTTGTGTAGGATTCCCAATCTCTGTTTTGTTAAAGTAAACTATCTATGTGGCTAGATAGTATTTTAAAAACTATTCCGTTCTGTGAATGTTACCGTCCTTTGTTATCCACCCTATTGATATTGTTGTTGTTCAATTGGGTTATCATGTGTATGATTCGTGTTGTGACTTGGTGTCTAAAGTGAGATGTACACCTTTCAAAAGTAATCAAGTAAAGTTTTGTAAAGTTAAGCTTTGTTTTGTAAAGCTCTTTAAAGTGAAGTTTTGTAATAAGTAAAGTGATTACAGTTATCCATAATCCCGAAACGGATAAGTGGACCCTTACAGTTATCCATAATCCCGAAACGGATAAGTGGACCCCCTTACAGTTATCCATAATCCCGAAACGGATAAGTGGACCCCTTTCAGTTATCCATAGTTCTAAGATGAACATGTGGACCCCTTTGCGTTGCTTGATGAAGTGCCGTAGGTTATCTGTTGGTAGTGGTGCCCTAGGCACGTTTAATAAACGTTGTAATTGTTATCATTTATTTCATATCAATAAAGAGATGTTTTGATTATTATTGTTGTTCATGTTTACTTATAATAATCTCCGTCCCTAGTACTTGTTAAGCACTAGTATAAAGGCTAAATGATCATAGGATGATCATGTTAGATTTATGGGTACTTGTTTGGAACAAGGTACTGGACATGACCCGCTCTATGAGATTTATGTCATGGTCTATGTCATACATATATCTCATATTAGTTATGTCATTTGAATCCTTAGACATGAAGTTATTATAGTCTTCCACTTGATGAACATTATGTTTGACATATTCAAACGCTACCTTTAACCGGGAAGTTATAAAGGGTATGATTGGCATAATCGGATTCACGTAGGGAAGAATAATAAGCTAAATGAATTTGTCCCTCCTCGGAGAGATGTCAAGCTTGGGCCACTCGTAGGAATGATGTTGATGAAATGTTCGGCCGGACTCAAATGGATTGATTGGATCAATAGCATTTGAATTATCAACATATTCGGAATCGAGAAAGTATTGAACAAAACAAGTTGACTGTTTGACCATGACTTGTGTTCAATGACATCGTGGACAAAGGGATTATGACATATTCTAAGAAGAATGCGAACTTGTATCTAGTTATACTATTTGGGTAGGTATGACGGTTTGCTAGAACCTAATCATATCTTATGGGATCATGTTTGAGCCCATTGCCAACTTAGTATAATCCTAGAGGGTCACACACAATAGAACGAATCTTTAAAATGACTACATTGGAATTTTGGAAATTCTGGACTTTCTGGGAAGTGGGCGACCGCACATAATGGACTGGGCGGCCGCACAATTATCTCAGAAATGTACCAGTTTTGTTTCAGATAGTTGTGCGACCGCACAGAGGGTTTTGGGCGGCCGCACAGTACTGTCGGGTGGCAGATTCCTAATTTGATTAGGAAACGAATTTTGGACGGATTTTGACACAAGTTTCCTATTTGGAATAGGTCATGCTTGTGTATAAAAGACCAAATTCGGCCAGCACTCAATGCTAATGATTTTGTGAGTCTCAAAGAGTTTGAGAGAGGGTTTATTTTGTTCCAAGACATTCTTGGTTGAGGAACAAAATAATACACAAAATAAATTCCATATAGTTCTTTTGATTGTGAAAAAGTGTTTCACAATTTGGTCTAGCAACCAAGATCAAAGAAGCTCCTTTGATATTCGTTCGAAGTGTGGATACCGCTAGAGGGTGAAAATCATCATCTTCAAAGTTCGTGTTCAAAGCTTTGTGATCGTGATCAAGTCTTCAAACCTCCACAAAGACCAAGAGAAAATTTGATAGCCATCAAGGGTTAGTTTATTCCTTTATTCTTATGTTGTATTTGATTTAATCGTATGAACGGATCCATGGCTTTGGGTTTCAAAATTTTAAATGCTAAATTCCGCTGCGCATGTTTGATCGAAACCCAACAGTGGTATCAGAGCCCCGTTCATGTTGATTAATTCAATACTTGGATCATGTTATGTGTATATAAATTGTTTATGTGCCTTGCATGATTTGAATATTGGAATATATATGTGTTATGTGATTTTATGTGGTTTATTGTTTTACAACTTTAATCGCACGATTCAATCGCAATAAATAAATTTTGGTGGATTCAGAATTGTTGGTTATTAATTTTTGATTGGATCAAAGTTTTAATAATCGGGGAAAAACAATTTTGAGACAAAATTTTCGAACTTAAAATTCTGCACATTCTGATTGAACTGGGCGACCGCACGGAAGATACTGGGCGGCCGCACGGTTTTTGGGCGACCGCACAGGTAATTTGGGCGGCCGCACGCCAAGATCAGAATGTCTGATTTTGCTCAAAAATCAGAATTTGGAATTTTCGAAAGGTTCAACAAAACCAGTAACAGAACCAATCCAGACCTGCTGATCTGGAATGGGTTTTGGGTAGTTGGTTTGTGTGTGGATCTTGGGGTTTGATTTTCCTATTTGTTTTAGTCTTGTGATTCTAAGATTGGTTTAAGGTTTGGATGGCTAATCTGCGTTCATCGAGATTGTGTTTCCCAAACTTGATCGCAATCAAAGTTTCAAAGATGAAACGAAGTTAGAATTATGAAGAGTTCATAATTGCTAAAATTGAGAAACAAAGTTCTTGATTCAAAGTTTGGAGATCCATGTGGAATTGTGAATGCAATTGGCCTACGTTCATCGAGACCATCTATTGCTTAGTTTCGGCCACATGGACTACTTTCTTGGTTTCTTGAATTAGTGCGGGATTGTGGTTGCCTAATGGCTTAGTTCGACCGCACTTCTTGTTGTCTTGATTCGGAAATAATAACCGAAGTTGAAATAGTCTCATCCTCATAATTATAGAGAAACTAATGACACATAAATATCATGCTTAAATTAATGAGATTAATTTAGTGGCTAAACTTGATGTGTAACATGTTTATATTATGTGCTCATAAATGTGTTATATACTATATGTGATGAACCTTCAAAGAAAGTTTTAAGTCTTTTATTGCCATGCCATGATTAAAACACTTGTTAGTACATGAGTGATTTTAATGTAGATTCGCCCTAGCGAGGTGGATTAAATTTATTTATGTATGAGCAAGATAGATAATGTGGGCACGCCCTAGCGGGACACATTAACTATGCGTTTAAAATGGTTAGACTTAATTGGGCGTCAAAACAGTTTTGGGCCTAGGCAAAGATGAGGTTTAACATGCTTTTTGAAATTGGATTTCTTAAAGAATCTCATAAAAGGAACTAAGAGTCATATGAGATATGATTGACAAGAGTTGTCTACCTAATTAATTTGATTTTGTGTAATCCGCCTTAGCGGACTTGAAATTAAATTAAAGTTGGATCTTAACCCATTTAAATTATATTATACATTGGATGTATATGAAGGTTATATAATTTAGTGGGAGTATTTTGTTTGAAAAATACACTATTTATCTCTTTAATGAAAATCGGTACTTATTAAATTTTGGAAATTTTTTGCATATTTGTAGATAATGACTAATAACACTCAATCAATGTCGTTGCGATCGATCCTTGAGAAGGATAAGCTCGAAGAGAATGGTACTAACTTTATGGATTGGATCCATAGCATAAGAATCGTTCTTAGGCAAGAAGATAAGTTGTACATTCTCGATGGGCCTCTCCCTGCTGAACCACCGCCTACTGCCCCTAGGGTAGAAAGAGACAATTACAAGAAACATCGTAATGATTCTAGAGATGTAAGTTGTCTCATGCTTGCTGCTATGTGTTCAAAACTCCAACAAAGTTTGGAACATTTGGAAGCCTATGAGATAGGCGTGGAGTTGAGAACCATGTTTCAAGAGCAAGCTAGGCAAGAGAGGTACAAGACTATTGTTGCATTCACTACTAGTAAAATGAATGAAGGGCAACAAGTGAGTCCTCACTTTCTTAAAATGAAAGGTTATGTAGAGCACCTTGAGAAACTTGGCTATCCAATCCCATTGGAGCTAGCCACGGATCTCATTCTTAATTCATTGCCTAAAAGTTATAATCAGTTTGTAATGAATTATAACATGCATGGAATGGATAAGAATCTCTCTGAGTTGCATGGGATGCTCAAAACTGCAGAGATGAAAATTGTGGAGAAAGGTTCTCCCGTGCTCTTGGTTCATGATGGGAAGAAGGCTGGTGCCAAAGGAAAGGGTAAGGCAAAAGTTGTCAAACCCAAAATAAGCAAGGCAAAGGTTGCCAAGGCTTCTGAGGCAAAACCTGATTCACAAAAGGATGCAATCTGTTTCCATTGTCAAGAAATTGGTCATTGGAAACGTAATTGCAAGGCTTTCTTGGAAGAGCAAAAGAAGAAGAAGAGCAGCAAGGCTGCGTCGACTTCAGGTATCTATATGATAGATATTCTCCTTTCTACCACTGATTCTTGGGTATTGGATACCGGATGTGGTTCTCACATTTGTCTAAATGTGCAGGGACTAAAGAATAGAAGACTGCTTAAAGAAGGTGAAGTAGATCTACGCGTGGGGAATGGAGCAAGAGTTGCTGCATTAGCCGTAGGGACTTATGAAGTCACTTTACCTTCCGGATTAATTCTTGTTTTGAACAATTGTTATTATGTTCCGGATTTAAGCAGAAATATTATTTCAATTTCTTGTTTGGATAATGAAGGTTTTAAGTTTCTTATTGAGAATAAGAAATTTTCTATTTATTTAAATGATGTGCTTTATGGTATTGCTAATTCATTTAATGGCCTTTATATCTTGGATGTCAAGAATGAAAATAATGTCTATCATGTAAATAAGAAATCTAAACCTAATGATGTAAATCATACTTATTTGTGGCATTGCCGTCTTGGTCATATTAATGAGAAGCGTATCTCAAAACTCCATGGGGACGGACTTTTAGGTTCATGTGACCTCGAGTCATATGACACTTGTGAGTCGTGTCTTCTTGGAAAAATGACTAAGACACCTTTTACCAAGCTAGGTGAAAGGGCAAGCGACTTATTGGGGTTGATACATTCCGATGTATGCGGACCATTAAGTAGCAATGCTAGGGGAGGATTTCAATACTTCATAACCTTCACTGATGATTATAGTAGATTTGGGTATGTTTACCTAATGAAACATAAAAGTGAAGCATTTGAGATATTTAGAATATTTCAAAATGAAGTAGAAAAACAACTTGGCAAAAGTATAAAGGCACTTCGATCAGATCGAGGTGGTGAATACTTGAGCCAAGAATTTGATGATCATCTAAAGAATTGTGGAATAGTTTCACAATTGACTCCGCCCGGAACACCACAATGAAATGGTGTGTCTGAGAGGAGAAATCGGACTTTGTTAGACATGGTTCGATCAATGATGAGTCAAGTTGATCTTCCAATATCCTTTTGGGGTTACGCCCTAGAAACCGCTGCTTTCACACTAAATCAAGTTCCAACTAAATCGGTTCCAATGACTCCATATGAGATGTGGAGTGGAAAGAAACCTAGTTTATCTTTCATGGGGATTTGGGGTTGCGAAGTTTATGTCAAAAGACTTATCTCTGACAAACTAGCACACAAATCCGATAAATGTATTTTCCTGGGATATCCTAAGGAAACTAAAGGATATTACTTTTACAACCGAAAGGACAACAAAGTGTTTGTTGCCCGAACTGGTGTCTTTCTAGAGGAACAGTTTCTCTCCAAAGAAATCAGTGGGAGTAAAATAAACCTTGAAGAAATTCGAGACCCAGAAAATAACATTGAACCAATAGTGGAACAAGAACAAGAACCATAAGGAGTTGTGGAACCTGTTCAAAGTACACAAGCAACTCGCAGATCTAATAGGTTACGATCCGAGCCCGAGAGATATGGATTTCTCGTAATGGATAGTAATGAGGTAGAAATCATTGAGAATGATGAACCGTCAACCTACCAAGAGGCGATGTCTTCTCCTGATTCGGACAAGTGGCTTGGAGCCATGGAATCCGAATTGCAATCCATGCAAGACAATCAAGTTTGGAATTTGATTGATGCACCCGAAGGTGTAAAAACCATAGGATGCAAATGGGTCTTCAAGAAAAAGACTGACATGGATGGGAAGGTGCATACTTACAAAGCTAGGCTTGTAGCGAAGGGTTATAGGCAAGTTCATGGTATTGACTATGATGAGACCTTTTCACCCGTAGCAATGATCAAGTCTATAAGAATTTTGCTTGCCATTGCCGCATATCATGACTATGAAATATGGCAGATGGACGTCAAAACCGCTTTCCTGAATGGAAAACTCCAAGAGGATGTGTATATGACACAACCAGAAGGTTTTGAACAAGATTCTAAGGTATGCAAATTGCAGAGATCCATCTATGGATTGAAGCAAGCTTCTAGGAGTTGGAATCTCCGTTTTGATGAATCGGTCAAAGAGTTTGGTTTCATCAAGAACGAAGATAAGCCTTGTGTATACAAGAAGATTAGTGGGAGCATAGTGCTATTCCTTATTTTATATGTGGATGACATATTGCTCATTGGAAACGACATTCCTACACTTCAGTCTGTGAAGACTTGGTTAGGAAAGTGCTTCGCAATGAAAGATATGGGTGAAGCCGCATATATTCTTGGCATTAAGATCTATAGAGATAGATCAAGGAGGCTACTTGGTTTAAGCCAAAGTACATACATTGACAAGGTCATTAGAAGATTCCGTATGGAAAATTCTAAGAGAGGAACCTTGCCCGTGTTACATGGAGTTTCTCTAAGCAAGACTCAATGTCCTAAGACAAAAGATGAGCGTGAGAAAATGAATGATGTTCCATATGCTTCGGCAATTGGGTCCATCATGTATGCCATGATTTGTACTAGGCCGGATGTATCTTATGCTTTGAGCATGACAAGTAGATACCAATCCGACCCTGGCGAAAATCACTGGATAGCTGTAAAAGCGATTCTTAAGTACTTAAGAAGGACTAAAGACTCGTTTTTGGTCTATGGAGGAATGGAAGATGATCTCGTTGTAAATGCTGACACGGATGCAAGCTTCCAAACTGACAAAGATGATAGCCGATCGCAATCAGGTTTTGTGTTTATGTTAAATGGTGGAGCTGTAAGCTGGAAGAGTTCCAAGCAAAGTACAACCGCTGATTCTACAACAGAAGCTGAGTATATTGCTGCATCGGATGCTGCAAAAGAAGCTGTTTGGATTAAGAAGTTCATAACTGAACTTGAAGTGGTTCCTAATATTGCTAATCCAATAGACCTTTATTGCGATAATAATGGTGCTATTTCTCAAGCAAAGGAACCAAGAGCACATCAGAAATCCAAACACATACTTAGGCGTTTTCATATCATTCGAGAGATCGTTGATAGGGGAGACGTAAATATATGCAGAGTACCTACTGATGACAATGTTGCGGACCCGCTAACAAAGGGACTTCCACAAGCTAAACATGATGGTCATGTTAGGTCCATGGGTATTAGATACATGGGAGATTGGGCCTAGGGCAAGTGGGAGATTGTTGGTAGTGGTGCCCTAGGCACGTTTAATAAACGTTGTAATTGTTATCATTTATTTCATATCAATAAAGAGATGTTTTGATTATTATTGTTGTTCATGTTTACTTATAATAATCTCCGTCCCTAGTACTTGTTAAGCACTAGTATAAAGGCTAAATGATCATAGGATGATCATGTTAGATTTATGGGTACTTGTTTGGAACAAGGTACTGGACATGACCCGCTCTATGAGATTTATGTCATGGTCTATGTCATACATATATCTCATATTAGTTATGTCATTTGAATCCTTAGACATGAAGTTATTATAGTCTTCCACTTGATGAACATTATGTTTGACATATTCAAACGCTACCTTTAACCGGGAAGTTATAAAGGGTATGATTGGCATAATCGGATTCACGTAGGGAAGAATAATAAGCTAAATGAATTTGTCCCTCCTCGGAGAGATGTCAAGCTTGGGCCACTCGTAGGAATGATGTTGATGAAATGTTCGGCCGGACTCAAATGGATTGATTGGATCAATAGCATTTGAATTATCAACATATTCGGAATCGAGAAAGTATTGAACAAAACAAGTTGACTGTTTGACCATGACTTGTGTTCAATGACATCGTGGACAAAGGGATTATGACATATTCTAAGAGGAATGCGAACTTGTATCTAGTTATACTATTTGGGTAGGTATGACGGTTTGCTAGAACCTAATCATATCTTATGGGATCATGTTTGAGCCGATTGCCAACTTAGTATAATCCTAGAGGGTCACACACAATAGAACGAATCTTTAAAAGGACTACATTGGAATTTTGGAAATTCTGGACTTTCTGGGAAGTGGGCGACCGCACATAATGGACTGGGCGGCCGCACAATTATCTCAGAAATGTACCAGTTTTGTTTCAGATAGTTGTGCGACCGCACAGAGGGTTTTGGGCGGCCGCACAGTACTGTCGGGTGGCAGATTCCTAATTTGATTAGGAAACGAATTTTGGACGGATTTTGACACAAGTTTCCTATTTGGAATAGGTCATGCTTGTGTATAAAAGACCAAATTCGGCCAGCACTCAATGCTAATGATTTTGTGAGTCTCAAAGAGTTTGAGAGAGGGTTTATTTTGTTCCAAGACATTCTTGGTTGAGGAACAAAATAATACACAAAATAAATTCCATATAGTTCTTTTGATTGTGAAAAAGTGTTTCACAATTTGGTCTAGCAACCAAGATCAAAGAAGCTCCTTTGATATTCGTTCGAAGTGTGGATACCGCTAGAGGGTGAAAATCATCATCTTCAAAGTTCGTGTTCAAAGCTTTGTGATCGTGATCAAGTCTTCAAACCTCCACCAAAGACCAAGAGAAAATTTGATAGCCATCAAGGGTTAGTTTATTCCTTTATTCTTATGTTGTATTTGATTTAATCGTATGAACGGATCCATGGCTTTGGGTTTCAAAATTTTAAATGCTAAATTCCGCTGCGCATGTTTGATCGAAACCCAACATTATCATGATACACCGATATTGGGTGCGGTCAGTAGAAACCCGAGCCCTGGGTACAGCATGTGCTTAATCCCTAAATTAAGTAAAGTGAAGTAAAGTAAAGTGAAGTAAAGTGAAGTAAAGTGTTTTGTGAAAAGTTATGTTTTGAAAACTGTCTTCTGTAGCCACATGTTTTCAAAGTGACGAGTTGTTTTGAATATTGTTAAATATTTCTTTTCAAACTGAGTACTTGTTTGATCCTTGAGTTATATCCCTTCATTGTTAATTCATTGTTACCGTTCGTTTCGGTCATCTCCTCTTAGTACCCGAGGAGATCCCGTATGAACTTACTGGGCATTGTTCGCTCATTCCTTTCATTCTTATTTATCTCCAGGTGATAAATAAGTAGATCAAGAGTCGCAAGGTTCGGCGGCTTAGGAGTGATCTTTTAATAAAGTTAGTTAGTGATTATGTTTCCATTACGTTTAAGTTCTAGTCTTTATAGAATCTTGCTATTTTAGGAAAGAACCTAAGATAAGATTTCCTCAAGGAATGTAGAGAAATGTAAGTGAACACTTTGGGAGTGACACTTGAAGGGTTACACTAGAACGTTATTCTTTAAGTTGCTTATGCAATTGATGATAATAGTCATATACCTTTGAGTTATACATTATTGATAATGGTTATATCCTAATTGTAAGTTAATGACGGACTTAGAAGAAACCAGAAAATGAAATTGAGGCAAAGAACAATTAAGAAAAGAGTAATTCAGAGATATGCACTCAAGATTCAAAAGTTAACTGAAGACTTAGAAGCTAAAAAGACCGGAGTAAGCTTTACACTAGAGAAGCGGATGCAAGATAGGGAAGCATTACTAGACACTTCAAAGAATTGGAAGAAGTAAAGGAGACCATGAATCAAAGTGAGAAGTACTATCATGAAACCAGAGAAGGAGCTCACCAATGGTTTTACGAATTGAAAGATTTGAAGGAAACTAGAACTAGAGAGTTGGAACCGACAACACTCATAGGTAATGAAGCACCAAATGAGGAAGAATTGGTAGCTAAAGAGGAAGTCGAGGACGTATGAATTAACCTTGGGGACAAGGAAGTTACCCCAATCATTATTGATGATGATGAAGAACTGGAATAAGAGATGGTACCGGTTCATAGGCCCAGAGGTAGGCCAAGAGGTTCTAAGGGAGTTCCAAGGGTGCCAAGTGGAAGGCCTAAGGGAAAGCCTAGGAAGGTGTTCCATGATTGAAAAGTGGGAAATAGAGTTTATTCTTATTTATAGTATTGATAGTTAGTTCTAGTTTAGAGAAAAATACTAGAATTTTGTTTTGTTAACTTTTATTCCAAGAAGATCCTCGTAAGCAAATAGCTTTGTTAATTGTCTTGTTCTTAAGTTTTATGACGGGTGAGATATTTAGAACAAAGAAGTACTGGTCAAGTGAAAAGACCATGAGTATTAATTAGGTTATTGAAACAGCCAAAGTGAAATTAGTTTTGGTCTAGTGAAATGATCGAAACAAGAATAAAGTGACCTATTGAAACGGTCAAGTGAAAAAGTAAATGGCTTATTAAAACGGCCAAGTGTGAATGAAAGTAGGTCTAGTGAATCGGCCTGATAGTAAGTAAAGTCTAGTGAAATGTCTTCGCTAAGTAGAGTTGGTCTATTGAAATGACCAGAGATTTAGTAAACCGATCGTTTGTAAAAGTTACGTCCTTTGGGGACGGCCTATTTATGTGAAAATATTAAGCATAGTAGCAATGCTTGTGTTGGAATGAGCAATAGTGTTAAATGTGAGAGTTAACCTGGATTAGGTAAGATTGGTCTAGTAAAGTTGACTAATGAAGATAGTGACGGTTTATTGAATCGACCAGTAGTCTAGTGAATGACCTATAAATTGAATGTTAGTCTGTGGAGACGATCTATAGTATGAGAGTGCGTGAAAACGTTTCGTATTCATGATACTAATGATAGTATCATATTATTCGGCAAGTGTTCGAAACGCCAGAGTGTCTAAGTTATGATACTAACTCAAGGAAGTACGAAGGTGGACGACTATGGTGCTAGATTTACCGAATTGTTAGAATTTGCCCAATGATCTTCGATGATGAAGAGCAGAAAGCCCGAAAGTTTGAATATGGTTTGAACGACCGAATCAGATAAAGAATTACTCCGTTAATGCTATCAACCTATGATCAAGCGTTGGATAGGGCAAGGATAGTGGAGGAAGAAGCAGATAGTTATCGCAGTAAGCGAGAAAAAAAAAATCAACTGAGAAGAGTCGACTGGATCTAAGGGAAGCTAGAACCGCGATGGGAATAGCAATATGCGGAAGGCTACTGAGGATCGTGAAAAGGACAGTGCTGCTAGTAAGTACCAGAGTAAAGGTCATGGAAACCAAATGGATGGTAATAAGAACGACGCCAAAGGGCAAGGTTCTGATGAGAAGTGCCAAATGATTGCTTGGCTAAGAAAATGAATTTAATTCCTGAGGCGTTACTTTAGTTATAGATATTCAAACTAGAGAATCGATCCCTATTACGTCTATATATAGGAAGTGTCCTTTGAAAGTGGACGGGCAAAAGCTTGAGGTTGATCTCATTAGCTTGGAAATCGAAGAATTTGATGTGATATTGAGAATGGATTGGTTAGCTGTATATTATGCCAAAGTAGACTGTTTTAAAAAGGAAGTAAACTTCGAATTACCCTCTGGAGAAAGGTTCTGTTTTCAAGGATCGAAACCGAGAGTCCGGACCGATCTGATTTCTGTAATGAAGGCTCGTAAACTGTTAAGGAAGGGTTGTGAGGGTTTTCTAGCATACGCTAGTGAGACAAGCAAGAAAGAAGTGACCATAGAATCTCTTTCCATAGTAAAATATTTCAAAGATGTTTTCCCTGAGGATTTGCCAGGAATACCGCCGGAGCAAGAAGTGGAGTTTTCGATAGATCTAGCACCAGAGACTGCACCGATTTCGTGAGCACCATATAGGATGGCTCCGCCGGAACTTAAAGAGTTAAAGGAACAGTTACAAGAGTTATTGGACAATGGTCTGTTTAGGCCGAGTGCATCACCGTGGGGTGCGCCGGTGTTATTTGTAAAGAAGAATGATGGGTCAATGAGGTTATGTATTGATTACCGAGAGTTAAACCGTGCAACGATTAAGAATAAGTCTCCTTTTCCTAGAATCGATGATTTGTTTGACCAAATCCAAGGTGCATACTATTTCTCTATGATTGATCTGCATTCTGGTTACCATCAATTAAGAGTGAAAAAGGAAGATGTGGCAAAGACGGCTTTTAGGACAAGGTATGGACACTACGAGTTCCTAGTAATGCCGTTTGGGCTGACAAATGCGCATGATGTGTTCATGGAGCTTATGAATAGAGTGTTTCAAGAATATTTGGACAAGTGTGTAATAGTATTCATCGATGACATCTTGGTGTATTCGAAGTCAAAAGAGGAGCATGAAGAGCATTTGAAATTAGTATTACAGATTTTGAGGGAGCAAAAGTTGTATGCCAAGTTTAAGAAGTGTGAATTCTAGCTTGAGGAAGTAGCGTTCTTGGGGCACGTGGTGTCTAAGAATGGGGTAGCAGTTGACCCTGCAAAAAAATTGAGGCTATAGTGAATTAGGAGAGACCAACTTCTGTTAGCGAAATATGGAGTTTCTTGGGTTTAGCTGGTTATTACCGTAGGTTTGTAGAAGGATTTTCGAAGTTATCCCTACCATTGACCAAGTTGACCACGAAAGGAACGAAGTTTGTATGATCAGACGATTGTGAGAAGAACTTTCAAGAATTGAAAAGGCGATTGGTGTCTGTGCCTGTTCTTACGTTACCAACAAGCAAGGATGGCTTTGTGATTTATAGCGACGCTTCATTGAAAGGTTTGGGTTGTGTGTTGATGCAGAATGACAAGGTGATAGCTTATGCATCTAGGCAACTCAAGAACCATGAGAAGAACTATCCTACCCATGATTTGGAGTTAGCAGCCGTGGTTTTTGCATTGAAGATTTGGAGACACTATTTGTATGGTGTACCATGTGAAATTTATACCGACCATAAGAGTCTTAAGTATATCTTCAATCAGAAGGAGTTGAATATGAGATAGAGAAGATGGCTCTAGTTACTTAAGGATTATGATTGCAAATTTCTGTATCATCCTGGGAAAGCCAATAAAGTGGCAGATGCGTTAAGTAGAAAGAACCATAGATCACTAGCGGCTATGATTTCTAAGGGGGTAAGTAACTTGGGAAATAGTGAAATAGTGAAACTGGAAGTTAGAGTTAAAGGATATTTGGCTCAGATGAGTGTTCAACCAACATTGCTGGTGAGAATCAAAGAAGCTCAGAATGTGGATGAGGAGTTAGCAGTAATCCACAAGACCATAAGTAAGAAGGGAATGGTGGACTTCCGGGTTAGAAACGACGGTATAATGAGGTATCGATCAAGGATTTGGGTGCCTAATAATGATAGTATCAAGAGGGAAATTCTTGAGGAAGCTCACTTGTTGGGTATGCTTATCACTTAACCCTCCTACATTTGTTAGAATTGATTGATACCATCACCTATAAGTATTTTTACGGACTTTAGGACCTCATGTAAAGAAGTTTATAACTTCATTTTTTAACTAAGTCCTTTTTATAGTATAGGCTTAGATGATAGGACTTGAAGCTTTAAAGATCGAAGATCATCTAAGCAAGGATTCATTTAGCTACGCAGAATGTTCTCTGCGCAGGTCGCCACTGCGCATAGATATCTTTGCACAGACCTTGACCCTGCTCAATTTTCAAGGTATTTCTTCCTAAACTCTCAAGAGATCTCTTTGTGACCAAGCATGGTGCGCATGCTGCTCATGCGCTGAATCCATGCGCGCCAGCATTGCGCATGCCTTTGTGCGCGGACACAACCTTGGTCAAGCTCCTCATCTCTCATTCTAGAAAGTTTGGAAAACGCTTAGAAGATGCACGCTTATTAAAAAAGGCTGAGGTGTGCACAAACGACAAAATAAGCACACTCAGCAAAACCATTGGTGGATACACGCTTCAAAGAAATATCTCAAGAGAAGACAGCTGTCAACCTTCTAGAAGAAGCTTTTGAAATTGGTCTTCATGCTCAGTCTCCAACGGCTCTATATACCTGCGCACCAATCATATTGTGCCAGGTCATCATCTTTGATCAGAGCCCCAACGGCTATAAAGGACAGCTGCGCGCCAATCATGTTGTCCCAGCTCATTGTCCTTGCTCAGAGCTCCAACGGCTATATTCAAGCTCTCAGCTATAAATAGCTTGCTCATCTTCATTTCCAAGCTGCCTTGTGATTTAGCCCTTTTCATCGGCCCTTGATCATCTTCTTTGATCAAGCTCCTCGTGTTGGCCATTATGCTTCAGAGCTCGAGTTTTATGCTTCACTGAAAAACCATGAAGATCTGAAGACTGCTGCTTAGTTTTTCCAGATTCTTTAGAACAGCCTTCAAGATCTTCAAACCTTCAAAACTCTTGCTCATATCACAAAGCCTATATCATCAGAATTCTTGGTGCTCTTCATCTTTCATATTCATAGAGCCCAGAGTTTCTATCACACACACACCTCTTGAAGCTTTGATCATTTTGATCTATCTTCTTGAGATACACCGGTTTAGTCTAGGATTTGTTCTTCATAGATAATAGATCTCGAGTTAGTATTGAGATCAAATGTTGTAATTTGTAATACTCTCTCATATAATAAGATCTCCATTAGAAATCCAAGACTAACCATCTTGGTAGAGGATGTAGATCTTTCATCGATCGAACCTCTCCAAATAGCGTGCTCATTACTTATTTCATATTCCCTGCTTAACTTTTTATGAACTGCTTTGTTTGATCTTTCAGATTGCCACTCTTTGATGTTGTAATTGTTATTGCTCATTTGCCTTAGAATCCCATTTTGCGCCACTCTTTAGCCTCATACTTAGCGCGTGCGTTTTTATCTCTGCGCAGTATACCCTGCGCAGAGCTTCTTTAAATTTCTGCTGTGCATTTCACACTCTTACCGCGCGCTATACTTAGCCAAAATAAGAGTTGTGCGCATCTGCCATTGAATTGCAAAAGGGTTTGAAAAGAATTTTAAAACGCTATTCACCCCCCCCCCCTCTAGCGATTTTCACACCCTTGTTGCCCCTTTAGGGACCAACAAGTGGTATCAGAGCAAACACCTTCATAAAACATTGTTTCTGTTTTTCAAGCTTAACAGCTTGGGTGCCGATTCAATATGGCTTCAAATCTAGGGCAATGGCTAACTTTTCACATATTCCTGTGCCTGCTCAAACCTCATATCAAATTTAGAAAGCTCTCCAAACCTGGTGGATTCTCAAGCAAAGATCCGTATTCTCTCTCATAAAGACTCAAAGAAAGATGACTTGGTTTTATGCAGAAAGCCAAGACATTACGCTTCAATGCCTTCTTCAAAATTTGAGTACAAGGAAAAGCAACCCTACGCACAAAGCATCAAAGCAGTGCAGAATGGTTGATGAAGAGAACTGCACAGAAAAGGAGCTAAGGACTCGGAGACTTGACACTGAAGACAACTATGCTGACCCTGAGGATGGACTACTCTGCTTAATGGCAAATGCTGACAATGATTCAAAAGTTGTTTCTGAAATGGAACCTGAGCATGCGCCAAGGACAATCAAAGAAAGATCCCTTCACTCTAGCGGAAATGGGATGTAACGCCCATCGAATTTCCTGTTAAATATTTGACATACTTGTTAAATACTTGAACTTGCATATTATGTGTTAGTTTTACTTGGGTTAAAGTTTTAACTGCTTTAGAATATTAAGGTGGTTAAATGTCTAGTTTTGACTTTTGGGTCATGGGTGGAAATTTGACTTTAGGGGTCTTTTTGTTAAAAGTGAAACTTGAGGGGCCTAAGTGTCATTCTTTGAAAGTTTAAGTTTATCTTTGGGTTCCTTCTCTGAGAAAATCATTTCTCCCCAAATTCATTACGTACACTCCCTCTGTTTCAAAGCTAGGGTTAAAAGTTTTCCCTATTCCCGACTCCTCGAGTTTAATTATCCCTCCGTTCTTGATTCCGATCCCGGATTAATATTCGTGGCGTTGAATAGAGCGTTCCAGGCCGAACAGAAATAAGTTTTGGTCAACTTGAATTTTGACTAGGTAAGTTATTAGCTTCCCCTTACTTGTAATAACATGCATAAATGTTATTCTCGATACTTGTGATTGTTAATTTTGTGTTTGGGATGATTTTTGTGGTATTTGTAAATTTGGGACAAAGGGAGTAAATTTCCCCTGTGTAAAATGATAAAGGGATTTGGAAAGATGAGTTTGAATGATGTTATGCCTTTTCTGGGTATGTGGAAATTGTTAGTAAATGTTACTCCTACGTTTGGGACGGAAATTATTTCAACCTGGGAAAGAATGAAAATTTCGCATTTTAGTATTCTGTGCGACCGCACAAAAATGAGTGTGCAACCGCACATCTTTCTGAAGGGTTTTTTAAAGAAATTGACATGCTTGTGTGCGGCCGCACAGTCCATTTTGGGCGACCGCACAGTTATCTGAAAAAACAAAGATTTTGTTTAAAGTTTGTATAAGTTGGAAGTAACCCTAGTTAAGGTATATAACCTTAGTATAAGATGTCCTAGCAAGTGTTGTGATACTTTAGGGGCATCAGACTTGGTCTTAAATATGTATACTCATTGAATTAAAATGAGAACATAAGTATAAGAGTAGTATCTCTTCTTTATGTCTTGAAAGTGCTATGAACAAGCACTAATGTGTTATACTTGTTGTGAATCCAATGATTGTACACCTTAGAGGCATTAGCATAAGGTCTTAGACTTGAACATCCTAAGAATAGGATTGGGATTTGGTAAGAGTAAATGTATAACTCTTATACTTGTTTGAATGTCCAAAGATTGGAAGTTATAACTTGAAGTATAAGACATTAAAAGCTTGTACATGACTTGAACATCCATAGAAATGGATTAAGACTTGAATATAAGATAATAAAATCTTGTACTTGGCTTGACACCAATACATATGTATGGTAGTGAACTAGAAAGTGCTATGAATAAGCACTAACGTGTATGAGACATGTTCTTGTTGTGTATGTGCAAACATTGCATATAGTTGCTTGATAACAAGGTGACTTCTTGAGTACTTGAAGCATGTTCCTTGTTGAGCTAGTCCACTACATTTGGATTAGTTTTTCTCCCGTTGTTCAAGTAAATATCTACTTGTACTTTCTTGTGTGAGTCCAGCTGGTTCTCCTTGCTTGTTCGAAAATGTATAGGTTCACGCTTGTCGCGAGAGCTGGGGTTTAAGTGACAATCGGGTCCCTATGTATTTCCGCCCGACCCCTTACTACCGGCCATAGTAAGGGCATAGCTTCCTTAGTTGGAGCAATAAGCATGACTTAAGTGAATGCTAAACTCCCGTCCCGAACACCTCGTGAATAATCATGAGTACTGATATTGAGAGTGACACTGGTTACCGGGTCTTCTGATATATACTGAACAATCAGTTCCTGTTATTGATCGTGATTGTCAAAGTAATACAAGCTACGACAACAATGGTATTCTTGGGAGGAATAAGGAAGGAAGCAATATCCTTATAACTTGCTTGTTTAGCCTTATGTGCTATTTGATGAGTGGATTATCCTCTCATATACTTGTTACTTGATGATACTTGAGATATGATTATTTGAGTATCTACTTGAATTGCATGATAACATGTCATGTAGTTGCATCTAATAGCTTAATGAGATTTATCTCACCCTTTATTTGTTCCCCCCCCCCCCCAGGAAAGGAAGGATAGTGCGCAGTGAGGCTCGACATAGTTGGGAGCTTGCTTCGCAGGTCGTGATTATTTTGGGGCTTGTGTCCTTTTACACTTGGTGAGGACGATGTATTGGGTTGTATAACTCCTTATTTTGGGGTAGACAGTCTTGTTCAGTTCTTGTTGTCACTAGACATCTTGTATAGTACTCTTAATGCCAGCTTATGTGCTAGGCATGTTTCCGCTGTGTATGTATTAAGTTTGGTTTTAAATTTTCTTGTCTAGAACTCGTGTTGTGAGCTAGTATAGCTCCTTACTCTAGAGTATATATATCATGTCAGTTTGTTAAACAAATGTCATTAAGTTCTTGTTAAGTTTCTTGTTTCTCGTTAGGCACTCCCATCCAGGTTCGAGGTTCTATTAGGGGATTCCGGTACCTGGGGGCGTGTCAGGTTGGTATCAGAGCTTCCCTGGTTTAGCTACCATGTTTAGCTACCTTGGTTTGCTCTAAGTCTGGATAGGGTCTATGGCCTAGGTATGGGTGAGTCTTGGGGTGTTATTAATAACGCTGAGTGTTTACCTACAGGTACAATGAGTTTTGAAGGTACTAGTGGTAGTAATCAGCTGAGATCTATAACTCCTCAAGAAGAAATGGTTGATAATGTTGAATGGGATTATCCTAATCGCCTTACAAGGTTCTTGAAGCTGAAACCTCGCAGTTTTGACGGGGAATTTGATGCTAAAAAGGCAGAGGAGTGGATTGAAAGTATTGAGAAGATTTTTACAGCCTTGAGATGTGCAGGTGGTGATAAGGTAACCTTTGCAACCTTTAAACTTGAGAAAGCCGCTGAACATTGGTGGCAAGTGTTGAGTAAAAGTTGGGAACTGGAAGGTGTACCTCAGACATGGGAGAATTTTCTTAAGGCATTCAAGTCACAGTTTATTCCAACAGTGGTCCAAGATAGGAAGGAAATGGAATTTCTTAATCTGGAGCAGGGAAGTCTGACCGTGGGGCAATACTCAACCAAGTTCACAGAATTGGCAAGGTATTGTGATCATTTAGTTCCAAACGAAGCCAAGAAGGCACAGAGGCTTGTTAAAGGGTTGAGGACTGAGTACAGGAAGTAACTTCTTTCTCTACAGCTCACTAGCTATCAGCAAGCAGTGGAGAAGGCTTATACTATTGAAAATGATATTGAAGAACACAAGGTGAAGTTGGGAACAACCATGACTGGTTGTGTATCGGAGAAAACTCAGGGATCTGGTTCTAAAGGTGGTAAATCTGGCCGCCAAGATCGTCGATTCCGACAGCCAACTGAAAGTAAAGGTAGTGTATCAACGGGGTCGAGGACAACAATTCAAGGTCTCAGGAGAGTATGTGGCTATTGTTCGAAAGAAGGCCATTCTGAAGACAAGTGTTGGCTAAAGCAAGGAAAGTGTATAGTGTGTGGTGAAGCGGGGCACTTTGCTAGAAATTGTTCTAAAAGTAAAGTAAATCAAGTTGGGGGTACAAGTCAACCAGCCTCAGGTTCCAAGAGAGATAGTGGGGGTCGACCAAAAGTTCAGGGTCGAGTGTTTGCTTTAGATCAGCAGGGTGTAGCTGAGTCTTCTGCGGTCATAGGAGGTATTATATTACTTTCTAGTACGAGAGCGCGAGTCTTGATAGATCCAGGCTCATCTCATTTTTATGTGGCATCTCATTTTGTGTCGCATTTGCATGTTCTTCCTGATTCTATGCCTTATGTGCTATAAGTATCTTCCCCTATGAGAGATTGCATGTTTACTTCTGAGGTTTACAAGAAATGTGAGGTCCTTGTGGGTGATCATGCCCTTCTTGCTGACCTAGTCGTGTTACCTATAAGGGACTTTGACGTGATTATTGGCATGGATTGGCTATATGTGCATCATGCATCTGTTGATTGTTATAGAAAAGTAGTAACTTTTTCTATTCCTGGTTTGCCTGATTTTTCCTTTGAAGGTGATAGGCCTTTATGTGCTATACATGTTATTTCTGCTTTAAAAGCTAGAAAACTTTTATCTCGTGGTTGTGCCGGGTATCTCGCATGTGTACTTGATCAGAGTTTATCTGTTCCCAAGATGGAGGATATTCCTGTTGTGTCTGAATTTTCAGATGTGTTCTCTTCTGAGTATAGCATGCCACCTGATCGAGAGCTTGAGTTCTGTATTGAGTTATTACCAGGTACAGCACCAATCTCTAAAGCACCTTATAGAATGGCTCCAGCTGAGTTGAGAGAGTTAAAAACACAGCTTGAGGAATTGCTTGAAAGGGGCTTTATCAGGCCTAGTGTATCACCGTGGGGTGCACCAGTGCTGTTTGTCAGAAAGAAAGATGGGACTCTGCGATTGTGTATTGATTACAGAGATCTTAATCAGGTAACTATCAAGAACAAATATCCGTTACCTCATATTGATGATTTGTTTGATCAGCTTCAGGGTTCAGTAGTGTATTCAAAGCTTGACTTGAGAAGTGGTTATCATCAGTTGAAAATCAGATCTGAGGATATACCAAAGACAGCTTTTCGTACCAGGTATGGGCATTATGAGTTTATTGTTATGCCATTCGGTTTGACAAATGCTCCAGCTGTATTTATGGATTTGATGAACCGTATATTCAAGCCATATCTTGATTGTTTTGTGGTGGTATTCATTGATGACATTCTTGTGTATTCTAAGTCATGGGCTGAGCATGAACAACATCTCAGAATAGTATTACAAGTTCTTCGTGAGAAACAACTATTTGCAAAATTCAGCAAATGTGCTTTCTGGTTAGAAGAAGTTTCATTCTTGGGGCATGTTGTGTCTGCTACTGGTATTGCAGTAGATCCTTCCAAAGTTGAAGCAGTTGTAAACTGGAAGAGGCCAACTACAGTGACTGAGATCCGTAGTTTCTTGGGCTTAGCTAGTTATTATCGGAGGTTCATTGAGGGATTCTCCAAGATTGCTACTCCATTGACTAATATGACTCGAAAAGCTATTTCTTTTGAGTGGAATGACAAATGTGAAGCAAGTTTTCAGGAGTTGAAAAGGCGTTTGACTACAGCTCCAGTCTTGGCTTTGCCTAATGGTTCTGAGCATTTCATGGTTTATACGGATGCTTCTAAAGAAGGATTGGGTTGTGTTCTAATGCAAGATGGCAAGGTAATAGCTTATGCTTCTCGAAAATTATCTCCTTATGAAAAGAATTATCCTACTCATGATTTAGAGTTGGCTGCGATTATTTTTGCTTTGCATAAATGGAGGCATTACTTGTATGGAACCAAATTTGAAGTCTTTACCGATCATAAGAGCTTGAAGTACTTGTTTTCTCAAAAAGAGCTTAACATGAGGCAGCGTAGATGGATGGAGAAATTGAAGGATCATGATTGTACTATCCTTTATCATCCAGGAAAAGCCAATGTTGTGGCAGATGCACTGAGCAGAAAGACTTATATTTCTTGCCTGATGATTCGTGAATGGAAGATGTTTGAAGACTTGTGTGATTGGAGTCCTTGTGAATCAAATCATGGAGTTATGTTTGCGAATATAAAAGCTACTTCAGATTTACTCCAACAGATCAAAGAAGCTCAGGTAATTGATTCTGAATTACAGAAAATCATTAGTGGAATGAATGAAGGAAAGCAACCAGATTTTTCTTTCAACAGTGATGGAATTCTTACCTTCCAAGGTCGAGTTTGTATTCTAGTTGATCCTGAGATAAAGAAGAAAGTTCTTGAAGAGGCTCACAAAGCCAAGTATATTATTCATCCTGGAAGTACTAAAATGTATCAAGACTTGAAGAAACATTTCTGGTGGAACAATATGAAAGAGAAATTGCTGAGTATGTATCCAAATGTTTGACTTGTCAACAAGTAAAAGTGGAACATCAACGTCCAGCAGGTTTGTTGCAACCATTGGAAATTCTGGAGTGGAAATGGGAGCATATTACTATGGATTTTGTGACTGGTTTGCCACGTACCAGACGAGGCCATGATGCTGTTTGGGTTATTGTGGACAGGTTGACTAAATCAGCTCACTTCTTGTCTGTTTCCATGGGATATTCATTGTCTCAATTGGCATCTTTGTATGTTCAGGAGATTGTCCGACTGCATGGGGTTCCTGTGAGTATTGTATCTGACAGAGATCCTCGTTTTACTTCTCGATTCTGGCAGGCTCTTCAGGGTGCTATGGGTACTAAATTGAATTTCAGTACAGCTTTTCATCCTCAATCTGATGGGCAATCTGAGAGACTTATACAGATTCTCGAGGATATGTTACGTGCTTATGTTATTGATTTCAAAGTCAGTTGGGATACTCATCTTCCTTTGGCTGAGTTTGCTTATAATAACAGTTTTCAGTCTAGCATTGAAATGGATCCATATGAGGCTCTTTACGGCAGAAAGTGTCGATCTCCTATATGCTGGGATGAAGTGGGAGAAGCTAGACTCTTGGGTCCTGAAATGGTTCAACAGTCAGTTGAAAGTGTGAAACTTATTCGAGATAGATTGCGCACAGCTCAGAGTAGACAAAAGAGTTATGCAGATCATCGTAGAAGGGATCTTGAATTCCATGTAAGTGACTTTGTATTCTTGAAGGTCTCTCCTCGTAGAGGTATAAAGAGATTTGGGAAGAAAGGAAAGTTATCTCCTCGTTATATCGGTCCATTTGAGATTCTAGAAAGAGTTGGTAAGTTGGCTTATAGAGTGGCTTTACCTCCTTCTTTATCTGGTATTCATAATGTGTTCCATGTATCTATGCTTCGCAAGTATATGGCAGATGAATCACATGTTCTTGAGTATGAGGCTATTCCATTTCAGCCTGATTTGTCTTATGAGGAACAACCTGTAGAAATTCTTGACTGGAAAGAGCAAGTATTGCGTACCAAAAGGATTCCTATTGTGAAGGTCCTGTGGAGGAATCATGAAATTGAAGAAGCTACTTGGGAAACCGAGAAAGAGATGCGAGATAAATACCCGAGCCTATTTGAAAACTTTGGTAAGTAAAATTCGTGGGCGAATTTTCTTTAAGGTGGGGAGGATGTAACGCCCATCGAATTTCCTGTTAAATATTTGACATACTTGTTAAATACTTGAACTTGCATATTATGTGTTAGTTTTACTTGGGTTAAAGTTTTAACTGCTTTAGAATATTAAGGTGGTTAAATGTCTAGTTTTGACTTTTGGGTCATGGGTGGAAATTTGACTTTAGGGGTCTTTTTGTTAAAAGTGAAACTTGAGGGGCCTAAGTGTCATTCTTTGAAAGTTTAAGTTTATCTTTGGGTTCCTTCTCTGAGAAAATCATTTCTCCCCAAATTCATTACGTACACTCCCTCTGTTTCAAAGCTAGGGTTAAAAGTTTTCCCTATTCCCGACTCCTCGAGTTTAATTATCCCTCCGTTCTTGATTCCGATCCCGGATTAATATTCGTGGCGTTGAATAGAGCGTTCCAGGCCGAACAGAAATAAGTTTTGGTCAACTTGAATTTTGACTAGGTAAGTTATTAGCTTCCCCTTACTTGTAATAACATGCATAAATGTTATTCTCGATACTTGTGATTGTTAATTTTGTGTTTGGGATGATTTTTGTGGTATTTGTAAATTTGGGACAAAGGGAGTAAATTTCCCCTGTGTAAAATGATAAAGGGATTTGGAAAGATGAGTTTGAATGATGTTATGCCTTTTCTGGGTATGTGGAAATTGTTAGTAAATGTTACTCCTACGTTTGGGACGGAAATTATTTCAACCTGGGAAAGAATGAAAATTTCGCATTTTAGTATTCTGTGCGACCGCACAAAAATGAGTGTGCAACCGCACATCTTTCTGAAGGGTTTTTCAAAGAAATTGACATGCTTGTGTGCGGCCGCACAGTCCATTTTGGGCGACCGCACAGTTATCTGAAAAAACAAAGATTTTGTTTAAAGTTTGTATAAGTTGGAAGTAACCCTAGTTAAGGTATATAACCTTAGTATAAGATGTCCTAGCAAGTGTTGTGATACTTTAGGGGCATCAGACTTGGTCTTAAATATGTATACTCATTGAATTAAAATGAGAACATAAGTATAAGAGTAGTATCTCTTCTTTATGTCTTGAAAGTGCTATGAACAAGCACTAATGTGTTATACTTGTTGTGAATCCAATGATTGTACACCTTAGAGGCATTAGCATAAGGTCTTAGACTTGAACATCCTAAGAATAGGATTGGGATTTGGTAAGAGTAAATGTATAACTCTTATACTTGTTTGAATGTCCAAAGATTGGAAGTTATAACTTGAAGTATAAGACATTAAAAGCTTGTACATGACTTGAACATCCATAGAAATGGATTAAGACTTGAATATAAGATAATAAAATCTTGTACTTGGCTTGACACCAATACATATGTATGGTAGTGAACTAGAAAGTGCTATGAATAATCACTAACGTGTATGAGACATGTTCTTGTTGTGTATGTGCAAACATTGCATATAGTTGCTTGATAACAAGGTGACTTCTTGAGTACTTGAAGCATGTTCCTTGTTGAGCTAGTCCACTACATTTGGATTAGTTTTTCTCCCGTTGTTCAAGTAAATATCTACTTGTACTTTCTCTTGTGAGTCCAGCTGGTTATCCTTGCTTGTTCGAAAATGTATAGGTTCACGCTTGTCGCGAAAGCTGGGGTTTAAGTGACAATCGGGTCCCTATGTATTTCCGCCCGACCCCATACTACCGGCCATAGTAAGGGCATAGCTTCCTTAGTTGGAGCAATAAGCCTGACTTAAGTGAATGCTAAACTCCCGTCCCGAACACCTCGTGAATAATCATGAGTACTGATATTGAGAATGACACTGGTTACCGGGTCTTCTGATATATACTGAATAATCAGTTCATGTTATTGATCGTGATTGTCAAAGTAATACAAGCTGCGACAACAATGGTATTCTTGGGAGGAATAAGGAAGGAAGCAATATCCTTATAACTTGCTTGTTTAGCCTTATGTGCTATTTGATGAGTGGATTATCCTCTCATATACTTGTTACTTGATGATACTTGAGATATGATTATTTGAGTATCTACTTGAATTGCATGATAACATGTCATGTAGTTGCATCTAATAGCTTACTGAGATTTATCTCACCCTTTATTTGTTCCCCCCCCCAGGAAAGGAAGGATAGTGCGTAGTGAGGCTCGACATAGTTGGGAGCTTGCTTCGCAGGTCGTGATTATTTTGGGGCTTGTGTCCTTTTACACTTGGTGAGGATGATGTATTGGGTTGTATAACTCCTTATTTTGGGGTAGACAGTCTTGTTCAGTTCTTGTTGTCACTAGACATCTTGTATAGTACTCTTAATGCCACCTTATGTGCTAGGCATGTTTCCGCTGTGTATGTATTAAGTTTGGTTTTAAATTTTCTTGTCTAGAACTCGTGTTGTGAGCTAGTATAGCTCCTTACTCTAGAGTATATATATCATGTCAGTTTGTTAAACAAATGTCATTAAGTTCTTGTTAAGTTTCTTGTTTCTCGTTAGGCACTCCCATCCAGGTTCGAGGTTCTATTAGGGGATCCCGGTACCTGGGGGCGTGTCATGGGACACCTTCACCAAGCAGACAGAATGTCAAGTACCTATCTGCCAGAGCTAACCTGACAGAAGCTGCGTCATCACCAACTCCACAGCCGCGCAAGGAATCTCTCAAAGTGTACTGATCTTAAAAGATTACTCTGCTGTAGAGCGCAAGTTAATGTTTCAACAAGCAGGAAAGATCTACTTCACTGCGCTCTCTCAAGCTCAGTTGATATCGACAGTGGATTCTAGACACTACTAGAGATGTCAACACTCTTAAAGGTGCGCACGAAGGAAGAGATTACTCAGTAATATATGGCAACAACAAAGGACACATAATTGGATTTCGACTAATCATAAAAGATTAAGTCTCAAGCAACCTGCTATCCTGATCACAATTATGAGATAAAGTTCTGGAATGCCATATCACTTCATCGCTATGTACATCAAAAATGGCGTTTCTGGACTAACTTTGCTCACAAGGACTCGTAAGACCAATTTCTAATCTATTTGATCTTACCGCTATAATTTCTATTTACTAATCTTTGTTTTGTAGCAATAAGCTTAAGTGAAAGCAGCTAGCAATGGTATAAGCACCATGCCAGCTTAGTAAGCAACCTGAGCAGTTTTCCTCCAGCAAGATTGCTCCGATGTCAAAACGCTTACATCCGTTTCACCTCATATGTTTGGACCGCTCACTACCACGAAGCTTTGGACCAACCTGTGGTATCTCTATGATATCCTGGCTGTTCTCCTTAATCTCCAAACATAGAAGACATCAATAGAGTTCGACACTTCAATGGAACAGAATTTATGAACAACGATGTCGCTCAATATTGTGAGAACCAACAAAGAACCAACAAATGGTATCGATCACAATTTCTCTGCTGCTAGAGTTCCTCAACAAAATGGCGTTCTGGAAAGAAAGAATCGCACGTTGATTGAGGCTGGAAAAATAATGATAGCAGAAGCTAAGCTTCCAAAGTATTTCTGGGGACAAGCTGTCAACACTGCTTGCTTTACTCAGAATAGATCCCTCATTAACAAAGCCTACAACAAGACTCCATATGAGCTATGGAAAGGAAGAGCGCCCAACATTGCTTTCTTCAAAGTTCTTTGGCTGCAAACGCTATTAAGGAAAATTCGACGCCAAAGCAGATAAAGGCATTTTCGTTGGGTATGCCAATCAATCTATAATCTTTTCATGGTCTTAATAAGATATATCTCTAGTCATTTTAGTATCTGTACATGCTACTTTTTGATAAGCATTCTCTCCTTGAGCCACATTTGGCTCCCAATGATTCTGATGACTCTGCTGAGCTTTTTAGACAGGTGCGCAGTAATTCTATTCATGCGCAGGACATAGATCAAGCAGATTCAGAATCAGTCCATCTCATGCGCATACTATAAATGTTGCGCCTGAAGTTGCAACTCCTGATGCGCAAACACCTCCTTCTGCGCATGATGTTTCTCCACTTCAACAAATCACCTTTAAATGATCGTGATGCTGAAGCAAATGAAATTCCCATTGATCTTCGTATTCCTATCATCACAATATAGGGATTCGCACATCGAGAGCATCAAACTTTGCGGTGTAGCATTCATTTATCTCTCATGTCGGATCAAAGAAGATTAATAGAGTGCTCCATGTTTTAAGATGGATCGATGCTATGCAAGAAGTGCAAGAAAAGCTCATCCAATATTTAGCGCTTCAATGGGTGTTCGGAAACAAGATGGATAAGAATGGAAGCATCATAGAATCAAAGCAAGAAAGCTTTGTATGGTCTTAAGCAAACTCCAAGAGCATGGTACAATACGCTATCAAAATTCCTACTAGAGAAAGGCTTCAAGTGCGGTAAAATCGATATAACTCTTTTTATTACCAAGCATAATGATCATTCTTTACTTGTTCAAATTTTTGTCGGTGATATTATATTTGGTTCTACTAATGAGTCTCTTTGTAAGCGCTTTGAAAAGCAAATGAAAAGAAAGTTTGAGATGAGCATGATGGGAGAAATCACTTTCCTCCTCGGGCTTAAAATCAATCAATTGAATGATGGCATCCTCGCAAATCAAGTCAAGTACACAAAGGACTCAATCAAGAAGTCTGGACTTGAATGCTAAAGCATACGACACTCCAATGGCCACAAGCAACAAATTTAACAGACTTAAAAGGTAAAGTTGATCAGACTATATCTAGGTATGATTAACTCTCCTTTATCTTCTGCTAGCTGGCCAAGATATTATGTTGACTGGATATGTGCGCACTATCACTCTAATTCTTCTGAAGCACACATAACTGCTGTAAAAAGTATTAGATATATTTTTAGCTCTGTTAACCTTGGACTTTGGTACACCAAAGATTCGAATTTTGATTTGCTAGGTTATTCAGACGCAGACTACGCAGCATGCACAATAGACAGGACGAGCACAAGTGGAACTTGTCATTTCCTTGGAAATCGACTTGTAGCATGGGCAAGCAAGAGACAAGCTGCTGTGTCCATCTCCACTACTGAAGAAGAATATATTGCTGCTGAAAGCTGCTACTGCCAAATCTTATGGATGAAGCAACAACCTGTGGACTATAGGACTCATGAGTAGAATTATCCAACTCTCTGCGATAATATATCCACCATAGCAGTTTTTCAATCCTACCAAGCACTATTATCAAGCTCATCAACATCTAATATCATTTTCTCAAGGACCACGTGGAAAAAGGAAACATTCATTTAGAGCACGTGGGCACAGATAATCAAATTGCTGATATCCTTACAAAAGCTCTTGACGCAAAAAGATTTGTATTCTTGAAAGGAGAAATGGGTATGCTTAATCTTAGCTAACTTGTCCATATGATTTATTGATACTAATGTATTTGTTTGATAAGTGTACAAAATAGGTTAAAGTTCATGCGCCCTATGCAACTCCTGCGCAAACAACTGTCTGCGCATGAAACTACTGTTCTGAGATTTACAGAATCTCTGCGCTATCAATGCGCTGCGCATGACTATCCATGCGCAAATCATCGTGGATCGCAGGTAAGTGTTCTATTCATTTGATTTTGCACATAGGTCATTGACTGAAAAGTCAAAGCTGAGTCACAATGGTACTTGTGTAATTCAAATTTTTCCGCGCTTTTATTTTTTGAATTTTCTTGGGAAATTACCTTTTTACCCTTGCGCATGTCCAATTGTCATTTAATGCAAACTGCAATTAATGACAGCGCGTCTCACGAATGTCTGCTCACCATTTAATGAGGAAGGTGATGCAACAGCCGTCAGCCTCTTTTAGCTGACACACGCGCGCGCAAAGACTGCGCACGCGCATTCCCCATTCGGCCACGTCACTCTGCTAACGTGCGCTCGTCCTTTCACTGACTCACCATTTATGAGGAAGTCGACTTGACAGTGACCGGCCTAGAACTTCACGCACACGCGCGCATAGGCATGCGCACGCGCGTTCCCTTTTGTGACACGTGGTATTACTATCCTGCGCCACTGCACATTTTCTCAAACTTTTATTAGCTATCGTGCGCCTAACTTCTCCTTCCCTACTTAAACCGTTTCTCTCTCTACTTCTCTCTTCCCTTTAAATTTTCTCTCACTCTCTTTCTAACCTCTGCTCTAAAGCCTCATTTCTTATCTCCTGTTCTTTTCTTCAACCTCAACCTTCTTTCTTTCTAAACCATTTCAATGGCACCTAAGAAAACCAAAACTCAACCAGAAATCATCATCTCCGACTCTTCTTCGCACTCTAGAAACTCTCACGAAGAAGAAGTAGAACGACAATCAAGGCATCCCACCGTCAAAGACATGGTATGTTTCACTATAACTTCTTATTTTTCCCGCCATTGTTGTTCTTGGAGGTCTCAAGACTCCCTTTTTCGATTTCTCCCTTAATTGTTGATCATTCTTTGAAATCGATCGTTGTGTTGTGTTCGTATTTGCCTGATCTATTCTTTCGTGTAGTTTATTTCATGATCAATGGTCGTTACATATGTTTTTCGTCAATTTCTGTGCTTCGTAACTTCCTTAGCAGTCGAACCGTTTTTCTGAATTTCTGGGTTTGTTTTAATGTCGTTGACCATACTTTTTACATGGTTGACTTCGTCCTGTTCACGCCGTCATTTCGATGTATTTTTTGTTGAATTTTGTCAACTTTTGTTTTTCTGTGTTCTTGGGTGTTCATGTTCTTAAATATTTTTCTATTATTTTATTTAGTCTATTTTTCCCCCCCCATCTTTGTGCTCTGCGCACAGTTTCCTGCGCATAGCTTTCTGCGCATATAGGTGTATCTATTTCTCTGCGCACACTTCTTTACTAGTATTTATTTTCTGTGGGCACGATCCCTCTGCGTATGCATTCTTATCTAATGCGCACCCTCTTCCTATTTTCTGCGCATAATTTTGTTTATCATGGAACTTGTGCCAAGGTATATCTGCATTCCTTGCATATGCGCACAGCTCCATAAGCAATAGGTTGTCTAATTCTATCTATTGTTTTACGCAGGGACACGTTTATTTCATTATGGGTTGGGAACTTATTCAGGCAGATCTCTCTTTAGATGCGATTGGCCGTCATCTGCTTCATCTTCTCAGCTCCTCCGGCATTCTTCCATTATTCTCTCTTGAGCAATCCTTCATAGTGCCTGCGCTGTTAGATGAATTCTTCAAGACAGCAAGAGTTGTTCCTGCACAACTTGAAGGCAAGACAACTGAAATGATCATGGCCACCGTTCAGCGCTGTGATATAATGGTTCACCCCAATCATATTCGCAGCCTCCTAAACTTCAATGTTGATAGTTCTTCAGTCAACTATGATGAGGCTCATCAAAATGCGCTTGCACAGAAGCTCATTGGCATTCCTTCCCTCAACAAGAAGTGGCCAATGTATAATAGAGAGAAATTTGGTGAGGTGATGTATCACCTGTGCACCCTAATTGGAGATTCCCTCAACTGCAAGAATTGAAATAATGGACACTTCATCTCTAAGCAGTGGGAATACTGCGCAGCCATCTTCAACGAAGATCAACTAGACTGGCCGCAGATAATATTCAATGAGATTGTGAAGGGGATGACAAGCTATGAGAAGAAGCTGAACGCAGGGAAGACCAAGTACCGAACTCACTGCAGACTGCTAACCAAACTCCTATTGACTTATGGTGAATTGGCCACCTATGTTGAAGAAAAGTCAATCAAGAAGCAGTCTTGCGACGCAAAGTACTATTCCAGAGTACACCTTCAGAATTTGCGCAGTGAGATAGGCAACGCCGATTACTATGAAATCTGGCTGTCTGATGCCGCTCCCAACAAGGAACCCTGGATAGGCCCAATTCCTGTGGTCAAATCCAAGAAGAGTGCAGGACGATCTACAACGGATGCTGCGCAAGAGACCGCAGAAGAAGCGTACAATCGCAAGGGGAAGGGCATTGCTCAGCGCAGTAGCAAAAAGCTCAAGGATATTCCTTTGGTTCAATCCACCAAAGGGATTTCTATCAAAGAGGCAGATCCTACCAGCATTCCAGCGCCTGCTCCCTCAAAGCCAACCACTATGAAGCGCAAGGCGGCTTTCCGTGGTGATTCAGATGATGATGCTGTTGAGGGGGAGAAAATGCATAAAGCCTCTCAAGAATCCATCCCCAGTGCTGATATCGCACATACCTCTCCTCGTCTCAAGCAGAAGGTGCGCAGCAGTGCTAAAGGATTGAAGAAGCGCCGCACTAGTTCCGCAACCACCGACAGCAGTGATTCTTCTCCAGTTCAACCTCCATCTTCAGCCCCTGAGACTCCTCCTACCTCTTCAGCTGAGCTGCGCCAGATCGTGCAGAGCTTGCATTCTGTTCAAGCGAATCAAGTCGCTACGCAGCTGCAGCTTAATCAACTCCTTACTGCTCAAACTGCTTTATTATATCGTCTTGATATGCAGCGTTTGGAGATTGATACCATTAAGGGGGAGAAAGCTGCCAAAGAAGAAGCAAAGGCAAAGGAAAGCACGGAGAGTGCTAAAGCAAAGGCAAGTCCATCTGAGCCTGCGCAAGAAAAAGTTCCTATCACTTTGGAACATCTTATCCTGGACTCCCTGAAATCCATCAGCGCTCAGCTTGAAAATGTCAGCGCACAACTCAAAAATGTGTGCACCTTTGGAGCGCTTGATGGTGGACTCAGGGACATTCTGAAAAAGCTCAAGAAAACCCTTGCGGATGGGTTACATAGAGGATTTGATGACCTTCAAGCTCAGATGGAGGCTCAGATAGAGAAGATTGAACAAGGAGGCTCTGTGCATAATATTGAAGAAGTGCGTCGATGCATTTCTAAGTCCATGACAGATTTTTCTTTGGCGTTCAACGACAAATTTGACTACGCAATGTTAGACATTCAAGCAAGCGTCAACACTCAGCGCCTCCATACCGACTCAAGATTAGAAGCTACGCAATGTGCCATCCTGACGGACAGCAGAGCAAGGTTCAGAGAGCTAGTGGATGACAACGCTGATATGCGCAGAGGAATGAACACTTATGTTGGAAAAGCTGTGGAGTTCCAGGACAAATTTCAAAATTTAAAGGTGGAACTCATGAACAAATTCAACGGTCTTCAGAATGAGATGCGCGAAGCCCTGCAACGGATCAACTTAGATTAGATTTCCTTTGTAAGTATTTTGTTTTTCTTTTGATTTTTAATTCTCGTTTGCGCAGTATGTTTTATGCGTTTTTTATTTTGTGCGCTTCTGTTTTTGTGCGCACCTCTTTTGATTTTCCTCTTTAAAACATGTAATCTGTAACAGTCAATCCTTCAAAGTTTTAATGAGAAGAATGCATCATAAAGCTTTCACAAAAACCTTGTTCAATTCAAATCATTCGTTTGTGGAACATTGAATGCATTATTACTTAAACTCATGCGCATAATCTTTACTGCTCATGTCTTCTACGCATGATGTTTAAACATTCAGTTTAAACGCATACTTAAAACTTCATCTCACATTATTTGTATGCTCTGAATGACATTTCTATCTTTCCTATCTTGTAAGTTTTTAATCTTTTGGATAGATTAGAAATCTATAGCACTGGCTAGTGTGTGCATTGACTTGAGGCATGATTTACCATTCTCATTCTTATGGACATGTTATTATCAAGTACAATGAATTGCCTTTGCTATAGTAGGTAATGGCATTAATCATTTAGGGGGAGATTGTTGGGTATGCTTATCACTTAACCCTCCTACAATTGTTAGAATTGATTGATACCATCACCTATAAGTATTTTTACGGACTTTAGGACCTCATGTAAAGAAGTTTATAACTTCATTTTTTAACTAAGTACTTTTTATAGTATAGGCTTAGATGATAGGACTTGAAGCTTTAAAGATCGAAGATCACCTAAGCAAGGATTCATTTAGCTACGCAGAATGTTCTCTGCGCAGGTCGCCACTGTGCATAGATATCTTTGCGCAGACCTTGACCCTGCTCAATTTTCAAGGTATTTCTTCCTAAACTCTCAAGAGATCTCTTTGTGACCAAGCATGGTGCGCATGCTGCTCATGCGCTGAATCCATGCGCGCCAGCATTGCGCATGCCTTTGTGCGCGGACACAACCTTGGTCAAGCTCCTCATCTCTCATTCTAGAAAGTTTGGAAAACGCTTAGAAGATGCACGCTTATTAAAAAAGGCTGAGGTGTGCACAAACGACAAAATAAGCACACTCAGCAAAACCATTGGTGGAGACACGCTTCAAAGAAATATCTCAAGAGAAGACAGCTGTCAACCTTCTAGAAGAAGCTTTTGAAATTGGTCTTCATGCTCAGTCTCCAACGGCTCTATATACCTGCGCACCAATCATATTGTGCCAGGTCATCATCTTTGATCAGAGCCCCAACGGCTATAAAGGACAGCTGCGCGCCAATCATGTTGTGCCAGCTCATTGTCCTTGCTCAGAGCTCCAACGGCTATATTCAAGCTCTCAGCTATAAATAGCTTGCTCATCTTCATTTCCAAGCTGCCTTGTGATTTAGCCCTTTTTATCGGCCCTTGATCATCTTCTTTGATCAAGCTCCTCTTGTTGGCCATTATGCTTCAGAGCTCGAGTTTTATGCTTCACTGAAAAACCATGAAGATCTGAAGACTGCTGCTTAGTTTTTCCAGATTCTTTAGAACAGCCTTCAAGATCTTCAAACCTTCAAAACACCTACTCATATCACAAAGCCTATATCACCAGAATTCTTGGTGCTCTTCATCTTTCATATTCATAGAGCCCAGAGTTTCTATCACACACACACCTCTTGAAGCTTTGATCATTTTGATCTAACTTCTTGAGATACACCGGTTTAGTTTAGGATTTGTTCTTCATAGATAATAGATCTTGAGTTAGTATTGAGCTCAAATGTTGTAATTTGTAATACTCTCTCATATAATAAGATCTCCATTAGAAATCCAAGACTAACCATCTTGGTAGAGGATGTAGATCTTTCATCGATCGAACCTCTCCAAATAGCGTGTTCATTACTTATTGCATATTCCCTGCTTATCTTTTTATGAACTGCTTTGTTTGATCTTTCAGATTGCCACTCTTTGATGTTGTAATTGTTATTGCTCATTTGCCTTAGAATCCCATTTTGCGCCACTCTTTAGCCTCATACTTAGCGCGTGCGTTTTTATCTCTGCGCAGTATACCCTGCGCAGAGCTTCTTTAAATTTCCGCTGTGCATTTCACACTCTTACCGCGCGCTATACTTAGCCAAAATAAGAGTTGTGCGCATCTGCCATTGAATTGCAAAAGGGTTTGAAAAGAATTTTAAAATGCTATTCACCCCCCCCCCTCTAGCGATTTTCACACCCTTGTTGCCCCTTTAGGGACCAACATCACTGTTCAAGGTTTTCGGTTCACCCTGGGAGTACTAAGATGTACAGGGATATAAAGGAATCCTTTTTGGTGGAACAATATGAAGAGTGAGGTAGTGGAATTCGTTTCTAAGTGTTTAGTGTGTCAACAAGTGAAAAGTGAACACCAGGAACCCGCGGGACTACTGCAATCGTTACCTATTCCAGAGTGGAAGTGGGAACACATCACTATGGATTTGGTGATTGGACTTCCTAGGAAAGTGAAGGGTCATAATGCAATTTGGGTTATAGTGGATAGGCTCACTAAATCGGCTCACTTTCTAGCAATCAAGGTGACTGATTCGTTGGACAAGTTAGCTAAGTTGTACGTGGATGAGATCGTGAGGTTACATGGGGTACCGGTCTCTATAGTGTCTGACCGAGATGCGAGATTCACATCAAATTTCTGGAAGAGTTTACAGAAAGCATTGGGGACGGAATTAACTATAAGTACAGCGTTCCATCCTTAGACAGACGGACAGTCAGAAAGGACGATTCAGACTCTCGAAGACCTATTGAGAGCAACGTCGTTAGATTGGCAAGGAGCGTGGGATGATCATCTACCACTAGTGGAATTTGCCTACAACAACAGTTACCACTCTAGTATTGGAATGGCGCCGTATGAAGCTCTGTACAGGCGAAAATGTAGATCACCTGCGTGTTGGAGCGAAGTAGGTGAGAAGAAGTTAACTGGACCTGAGATTGTTCAAGTAACGGCGGAAAAGTTCAACAGATTCGCAAGTGGTTATTAACTGCGCAGAGTAGATAGAAATCGTATTCGGATAATCGAAGACGCGATCTAGAGTTTCAAATAGGGGATCATGTATTCTTGAAGATCTCACCGACAAAAGGAGTCATGCGATTTGGGATTCGTGGAAAGTTAAGTCCTAGATATGTGGGACCATTTGAAATTCTGGAGCGAATAGGAGCGGTAGCCTATAGGTTGGCTTTGCCTCCTGTGCTGTCTGGTGTGCACAACGTGTTTCACGTGTCGATGTTGAGGAAGTACGTAGCTGACCCGAGCCACGTCATTGAATACAAACAGTTACGTTTTCGTGAAGATTTGAGTTATGATGAGAAGCCAGTGAAGATTGCAGACCGAAAGAATCAAGTGTTACGGAAGCGAGTGATTCCGTATGTCAAAGTACAGTGGAGCAACCACACAGAAAGAGAAGCCACGTGGGAGCTCGAAAGTGAAATGCGTGATATGTATCCCGCTTTGTTTGATGTTTAAGGTACGTTTAGTTTGGAGGACCAAACTCTTTTAAGGGGGTAAGAATGTAATAACCCGAAATTTACCCTTTTTACCTTATTATTTTAAAGCTCTTAATTATTATTTGGGCCGAACTTTTAATAAAATTAGTTTATTTATTGGGTCAAATAGAAAGCCCAATTCTTTAAGTAAGAGGATTAGGAGTCCTTTTAAATTAGGGATTTGGGAAACCCTATTAACATAAATACTCTCTCCTAAACCCCTAGCAATATTTTAGTATACCGCAAAGAAGAAAGAACGGGAAGAGGGAAGGGGCGGCGCAAGAGGAGTCGTAGATTGAGCGAGGAAGAGAGAGACGCAGGAGAAGAAGAAGAGAGAGAGAGGAGGATCATTCTTTAAGGTATTCTCAAATCAATGTCTTCTTCCCCATCTTTGATAATATTAGTCGATTGAAATCATCATCCCTAACCCTAGAGTATGAACTAGGGTTTAGTAGTATCAAGAAGGAAGGAGATGGGTTTGTGAAAGCATAGAAGTGTGTGTGTTTTTAACTGTGTGTGCGTGTATGTGATTGCAGTGTGTGTGCGTGCACAGTGTGTGTGCGTTTAGTGTGTGTGCGTGTTATTGTGTGTGTATTCTGTGTGTGCTGTGAGTGTGTGTGGGTGTGTCTGTAGGTAGGTGTACTCAGTATGTGTGTGCAGAAAGTGTGTAATCAGTGTGTGTAATTCTTAAAGTGAAATTTTGAGTTGGGAATTGATTAATAAAAAACCCTAGGGGTGTTTTAGAAATTCATAAGGATATAGGTTAACCATGAAAGAGGTTAAAGATGACAAATTCATAGGGTTAACCAAGTAAAAAGAAGTAATTTGGGATGGAAGTAAAATAGTGTTTACTTGTGTCTAAGTTAGGCTTTTGCATGATTGTAGATTTGTGCAAGCGGAGTAATCAAGCTAGTGATCGCAAAGCTAAGGTAAGGGATTACGCTCTTAGTAGTATTTGATTTCAATCCTTTGTGTAGGATTCCCAATCTCTGTTTTGTTAAAGTAAACTATCTATGTGGCTAGATAGTATTTTAAAAACTATTCCGTTCTGTGAATGTTACCGTCCTTTGTTATCCACCCTATTGATATTGTTGTTGTTCAATTGGGTTATCATGTGTATGATTCGTGTTGTGACTTGGTGTCTAAAGTGAGATGTACACCTTTCAAAAGTAATCAAGTAAAGTTTTGTAAAGTTAAGCTTTGTTTTGTAAAGCTCTTTAAAGTGAAGTTTTGTAATAAGTAAAGTGATTACAGTTATCCATAATCCCGAAACGGATAAGTGGACCCTTACAGTTATCCATAATCCCGAAACGGATAAGTGGACCCCCTTACAGTTATCCATAATCCCGAAACGGATAAGTGGACCCCTTTCAGTTATCCATAGTTCTAAGATGAACATGTGGACCCCTTTGCGTTGCTTGATGAAGTGGCGTAGGTTATCATGATACACCGATATTGGGTGCGGTCAGTAGAAACCCGAGCCCTGGGTACAGCATGTGCTTAATCCCTAAATTAAGTAAAGTGAAGTAAAGTAAAGTGAAGTAAAGTGAAGTAAAGTGTTTTGTGAAAAGTTATGTTTTGAAAACTGTCTTCTGTAGCCACATGTTTTCAAAGTGACGAGTTGTTTTGAATATTGTTAAATGTTTCTTTTCAAACTGAGTACTTGTTTGATCCTTGAGTTATATCCCTTCATTGTTAATTCATTGTTACCGTTCGTTTCGGTCATCTCCTCTTAGTACCCGAGGAGATCCCGTATGAACTTACTGGGCATTGTTCGCTCATTCCTTTCATTCTTATTTCTCTCCAGGTGATAAATAAGCAGATCAAGAGTCGCAAGGTTCGGCGGCTTAGGAGTGATCTTTTAATAAAGTTAGTTAGTGATTATGTTTCCGTTACGTTTACGTTCTAGTCTTTATTTTCCGTTAGTTACCGTTTGAGCTAGTGCCTTGTACTAGTCGTTTGGGTTTGAATGTTAGTTAAAGTTTGAATTGTGGTTAATTGTAGCCGTTGGAGCATTCTGAATTTGGGATTTATTCAAATAAGTTATTATTTAATTGAAATGAAAAGTTGGGGTGTTACAATAACTATAACCTTGTTTGATTATTAAGTTATTTTGCTTGTATTATATGTAGTCATCTGGATTGCTTATCTTTGTTCTTAATGCCAATGAATTTATGTTTGATTTGATATCCCGGTAAAATAACACAGTATTGTGAGTTTTTTTGTTTTTCGTGAATTTACTCTTGGGTTATAAACATATAACAAGGATAAGCTTCAGTTTTGTGTACATTTAAAGTCACATTTCATATTTAACTTAGTTCAATTGCATTACTCATGGTTCTTTTTTTTTTTTCTTTTTTCGTTCTTTTTGTAATATTTGGAATAGGATTGTCTTCTTACTATCAGGACAAATCAATTTGCTTGCTGTGTTAGAGACTAAGGTGGTGTTCGATGTATTAATACATTTCAAAGGTAACTTGGAAATAGGTTGCCCCTAATAACATTGAGCTCTAGATGCCAAAAGTTACATAAGCCTCTTAATGATTGAGAATCAAAATTGTTGCTTAACCAATAAGAGGCTCTTGGAACTTTTGGCATCTAGAGCTCAATATTATTATAGGCAATCTACTTCCAAGTTACCTTTTAAATGTATTAAGCATTTAGCATCAAGTGCTTAATACATCAAACACCACCTAAGGCTTCAACTTGAGCTTTCGCCTTCACTATACGTTAGGTATCTTATCATTTCAGACATTGCCCATTGTATTGTTGTTGAAGTTGTTTCAGATCCTTCTCAAAAAGATAATAATGAACAGGCAGTAAGATTAATAATCATTCTTGTTTTCTTGGTTTATACTCGCTCTGTCCCGGAATAAATGTCCGTTTTTCGGACGTTTGTACGAAGAAACTTTGAGCACTAATTTGAAGTTAATGTAATCATTCTAATAACAATTTGTAAATTGTTATTGATAGTATTTATATTGGTGTATCAATAACAAGTTTTACATTTATACTAGAATAACTAAATCAACTTAAATTTAACGCTCAAAGTACTATCGTCCGAAAAACGACAACATTTATTCCGGGACAAAGAGAGTATGTTTTATTTCATCCCCTTCTTTTAATTATTGTTTGCACCTGTAAGCAGATAAACTGAACTTTTTCATCACAAATATAGAAAAATTTAACAACCTAAACTGTAATGATCTGAATAATTAAAGCAATAAAATCAAACCAAAGCTAGCTAAAACTTTCCAATTCATATTTTTGAACACAAAACATAACATTGCATAGGAAGACTTAATCATGCTAGTAATAAAAGCTGAAACTTGCTAGCTAGTTTTCATATAGTAGCTAAAAACAAAATGATCCAAATTGACCCATACAAAAATCTTCCCAAAATATTTAAATTAACTAGTACTAATCGCGAAGGCTTCGAAAATAAAAAGACGGATCACGCTCGAAATCATCTCTGTAAATATAGTCACCCGGCCTCCCCGGTGCCTTCATCTTCCTCCTGTTGTCGCCGCGACAAGAGCTGGGAGACGCCCCACGCCACAATTGCTGCACCTGCGACCGCAACAACCGCCTTCACCAACTCATCCTTTTTCAGTTGGGCAGTCTCAGATGAACAAACATCGTGGTTATTGTCTCCTTCACTAGTCATTTCTGTGCTTTCACAACAACCCATTATAATGATATTTCACTCTTTATGTTATTGTAAGTAAAAAATTCATGAGAACAGTTTTGATATACTCCCTCCGTTTCATGAGAACCGAGGCTTATTTCCCTTTTCGTCCGTTTCACCTCAATTGAGACTGCCCAAAATGGCAAACTTTTTAATATTTTATATTCACCCAACCCCACCACTCATTCTCTCTCTTCATTCTCCACCACTCATTTTATTCAACCAATACTACTATTAGTATTTAACCCAACTAATTCTCTCTCTTCATTTTCTACCACACATTTTCCTTATTTTATTAGTATTCCTTAGTTCTTGTGCCATTTCCTTTAGTCTCAGTTCTCATGAAACGGAGGGAGTATACTCAAGTATTGGGCAACGTTTTATCTTCGGTGTGTTATAATTTCTCGTGAGAGTAAATAGAGGTAAATGAGTGGGTGGAGGGGGCGCAAATATTAAAGGGTCTTTCTTGGAGCATGTAATGATGAAAGGGAATTTCTATATATGATACTCCCTCCGCCTCAAAATAGATGTCGTTTTGAGAGTTAATTTTTGTCTCAAAATACATGTTGTTTTACTATTTTCAAGGCTATTTTGTTGTTGTAAACCAACTATACCTTTATTAATGATAGTGGACTATCTCTTAAACAGTTATTTAATTGCCTAGGTAATTGCATTACTTTAGGGGTATATATGACTTTTTCACATACATTAATTGTATTTCTTAATATGTGTAAAGTGGTTGAAACGACTTCTATTTTGAGACGGAGGGAGTACTAATTACACTCTTGCTATTTTTCATTTTATTTTCAAAATTAATGTATTTTCGTACGTCAATTTACTATAATCATCTTTACAAATATCGCTTTTGGTATTTATAAGTTTATGTTTTGCTTTTGTGTTATTTTTGACTTCACCGGTGGAAAACAAGAACAAAAATGAAAAGAAGAAAAATCTATATATATTAAAAGCTGAGGCGGAGGGTTGTGGAATCGACACGTGAACATGTCTGGGCTAATGCTTGCTTTTGGTAAAGCATGTCATTACCATCCTAATTTTTAAATGACTTTTGGTATTCTTTTTATTAACTAATAGTATTAGTTAAAGATATTAGTTATTATACTCCCTCCGGTCTCAAATATAAGCAAAAATAACTAAAATCACACCTATTGAGAAAGTAGTTAAGTTAGTTAATTTTCTTGATTTTATAATAAAAACATGTTAAAATTACTAATATATCCTCATATTAAATGTGTAATAAATGTGCACTTGTATTTGAAAATGAATAATTAAATAGGGGCAGTTTTGGTAAGAGAGTATTAAATGGTCTTGAAATCCCTTAGAGTTGCTTATATTTAGGTAAAAAAAAAACCCCACTTTTGTTGCTTATAATTGAGTCCGGAGGGAGTATAGGTTAACTATTACTATTAATAGTATTAATTAACCATAATAGTTACAATATAAGTTAACTATTACTATTAATAGTATCAGTTAACCATAATAGTTACTATAGAAGTTAACTATTACTATTAATAGTATTAGTTAACCATAATAGTAACTATTTAAGTTAACTATTACTATTAAGAGGCGGTCTCCTGTGCAACCGCCGCACGCTGTGCGACGGCGTCATGCACCGACTTTTCCTTTTTTTTTTTTTTTTTTTTTTTTTGCCACCCCTAACTCTTTTCCTCCCAACAAAAGTAACCCTTGTTATAACAAAACGTAACATTTTTTTTTTCAAATGTAACACTTTTTTTTTAAAATGTACCACAATTTTGCTACAATAGATTAAAGATAACATAAAAATTGACAACTAAACTAACGTCACACTTTTTATAAAAGAATGTAACACTCTTTTTATCAAATGTAACACTTTTTTTTTCCAAAATTAACATAAGATTGACAAACTAAACTAATGTTACATTTTATAAAAAATGAATGTAACATTTTTTTCTCAATTGTAACAGTTTATATTCTTAAATGTAATATTATATCTAAAATATAAAAAAAAATTATTGAGAAAGTAACAATTGAAATGCAACACGATTATATATATGAATTTTTACTCTTTTTTTAAAGAAGAAAAGTAACATTTACCAAATACAAATGTTACATTCATCTATATGGAAAATTATAATTATATAGTCACTTTGTTACACTTCAAATGTTACTTTTTCTAACCACAAAAACTATCAAACAATTTAAATTTTATTATAAAATTGATGTTACATTTGACTGTAAAAGTGTTACATTTTTAAGATGAAACTGTTACTTTTATCAGAACAGAGTGTTACATCTTAACTGATGAGCAGCTCAAACTTTTTGTGTGTAAAAAAAAATATGTTTAAAAAATAAAAATCAAACCATATCATGACATATGTAGTTTTATTCGTCTTGTCGAGGCGAACACAACTGTATTTTTGTTTTATTTTTCTGAGTTATAAATCTCAAGATATAGCATTTTAAAGTTATTGGAGGTTTTTTTTAGGACACGTGGTAGCGCGCGGCTGGGTTAACGAGCGTGTGGCTCACAGCGCACCACGTGTCGTGCTGGGACTGGAAGGAAGACTGGCGGGCGGGCTGGGCGGGTCGGGCCGGGCAGGTTTGGCCCGTCGCACGCCGTACAGCCGGTGTATACAAGACTTTGTCTACTATTAATAGTACAAGTTGTACCCCCGTGCGTTGCACGGCGGTAATTTTATTATTTTTTTAGAAACAAAAAAATTGCTCACTTCATTTTCTATGACTTCATGCGCCGGCTTTCCAATTAGTTGGATGCATTCCTTATCCCAAAACACAAAAGAAGCACATCCAGTAGCATCAAAGACAGTGAAAATAAGTTTATACCTGTTATTTTACAAAAATTATACAAATAATAAACACTAAACAAAATAAAAAAAAGTCTTAAAAAAAAAGACAATTGTAACAATGTATCACCATTATACATACCTCATCTTTCCTGGGTTGAAGCCTTCACAATGATGGCAATAAAAAGCTCCATTAATAGCTGCCATCAACTTATACTTGTTTTGAATTAATTTTGATAAATTAGATAAGAAATCATTAATTATTTAGATAACAAATCATTAATTATTCAAAAAAAAAAATTGAATAAAATTTTCTATGAAGTTTGCTATCCAGTATTTTTATATTAAACTAAAAAATAAAGCATTAAAATTAATAACATAGAATCGAGGGGTGGTAAATTTAATAATTCTACCCTCAAATTTAACTAAATAAAGCACATCTATCTATAAATAAATAAAAAGAGAGTCTCTATTCCATTCCACATTGCGCCAAATAGAATTATGATGTGGAACTCTATGTGGCATCATCCTATTGCTACACCAAATGTGCAAAGAGTGAAAAGATAAGTCTCACATTTTAAATTATTTTTAAATCAAATAATCATATTTTAAATCATCAAATCAAATTCAATTTTGAATGTGATATTTTAAAGGGTAGGGCTATACCACTACAATAATTACTTTTCCACTACATTCATCAAATTTTTAGTCAATTAATAACTTTTTGACACAATTGCCCTTAATAAGAAATTATTTACATTACAACATTTGTTTATCCACTACACTCATTAATATTCATTTTTTGTAAACTTTAATCTTCTTTTACTTCTATTCATTTTAATCATGCAAAGATAAATTAATTATTTATATCCAATGTATCACCTATTTTCTTTTTAATTATATGTACAAACCAGATCTTTTTTCACCTTATTGTAGTTCAATTTCACAGTGTAACCTTTTAGCTCGTCTATTTTTTTTTCCTCACTAAGGGGATGAAGAATAAAATGGGTTAAATTGGTTAAGTGTTACATATTTCTGACAAATTTTTTTTATTAAAATATAAAATTGTGTGGTGACTATAATTATGAATATTTTTCATAGATTGATACTCCCTCCGTCCCAGAGTATATGTCCATATTTTTTTTTAGTCTGTCCCCAGAGTATATATCCACTTTCTATAATAACAAATAATCTTTACTATTCATCCAGCTCATCTTTTTTCAGTTGGGCAGTCTCAGATGAACAAACATCGTGGTTATTGTCGCCTTCACTAGTCATTTCTGTGCTTTCACAACAACCCATTATAATGATATTTCACTCTTTATGTTATTGTAAGTAAAAAATTCATGAGAACAGTTTTGATATATACTCAAGTATTGGGCAACGTTTTATCTTCGGTGTGTTATAATTTCTCGTGAGAGTAAATAGAGGTAAATGAGTGGGTGGAGGGTGCGCAAATATTAAAGGGTCTTTCTTGGAGCATGTAAAGATGAAAGGGAATTTCTATATATGATAATTACACTCTTGCTATTTTTCATTTTATTTTCAAAATTAATGTATTTTCGTACGTCAATTTAATATAATCATCTTTACAAATATCGCTTTTGGTATTTATAGGTTTATGTTTTGCTTTTGTGTAATTTTTTACTTCACCTGTGGAAAACAAGAACAAAAATGAAAAGAAGAAAAATCTATATATATTAAAAGCTGAGGCGGAGGGTTGTGGAATCGCCACGTGAACATGTCTTGGCTAGTGCTTGCTTTTGGTAAAGCCATGTCATTACCATCCTAAATTTTAAATGACTTTTGGTATTCTTTTTATTAACTAATAGTATTAGTTAAAGATATTAGTTACTATATATGTTAACTATTACTATTAATAGTATTAATTAACCATAATAGTTATAATATAAGTTAACCATAGTATAGTTTATAATATAAGTTAACTATTACTATTAATGTATTAGTTAACCATAATAGTAACTATAAGTTAACTATTACTATTAATTGTATTAGTTAACCATAATAGTAACTATTTAAGTTAACTATTACTATTAAGAGGCGGTCTCCTGTGCACCCGCCGCATGCTGTGCGACGGCGCCAGGCACCGACTTTTCCTTTTTTTTTTTTTTTTGCCACCCCTAACTTTTTTCCTCCCAACAAAAGTAAACCTTGTTATAACAAAACGAAACACTTTTTTTTTCAAATGTAACACTTTTTTTTTTTCAAAATGTACCACAATTTTGCTACAATAGATTAAAGATAACATAAAGATTGACAACTAAACTAACGTCACACTTTTTATAAAGGAATGTAACACTCTTTTTATCAAATGTAAAACTTTTTTTTTTCCAAAATTAACATAAGATTGACAAACTAAACTAATGTTACATTTTATAAAAAATGAATGTAACATTTTTTTCTCAATTGTAACAGTTTATATTCTTAAATGTAATATTATATCTAAAATATAACAAATTTTTATTGAGAAAGTAACAATTGAAATGCAACTCGATTATATATATGAATTTTTACTCTTTTTTTAAAGAAGAAAAGTAACATTTATCAAATAAAAATGTTACATTCATCTATATGGAAAATTATAATTATATAGTCACTTTGTTACACTTCAAATATTACTTTTTCGTACCACAAAAACTATCAAAAAATTTAAATTTTATTATAAAATTGATGTTACATTTGACTGTAAAAGTGTTACTTTTTTAAGATGAAACTGTTACTTTTATCATAACAGAGTGGTACATCTTAACTGATGAGCAGCTCAAACTTTTTGTGTGTAAAAAAATATTTTTTTTAAAAAAAAATATTAAACCATATCATGACATATGTAGTTTTATTCGTCTTGTCGAGGCGAACACAACAGTATTTTTATTTTATTTTTCTGACTTATAAATCTCAAGATATAGCATTTTAAAGTTATTGGAGGTTTTTTTTAGGACACGTGGCCGCGCACGGCTGGGTTAACGAGCGTGCGGCTCACAGCGCACCACGTGTCATGCTGGGACTGAAGGAAGACGGGCGGGCGGGCGGGCTGGGCGGGCCGGGCAGGTTTGGCCCGTCGCACGCCGTACAGCCGGTGTATACAAGACTTTGTCTACTATTAATAGTACAAGTTGTACCCCCGTGCGTTGCACGGCGGTAATTTTATTATTTTTTTAGAAACAAAAAAATTGCTCACTTCATTTTCTATGACTTCATGCGCTGGCTTTCCAATTAGTTGGATGCATTCCTTATCCCAAAACACAAAAGAAGCACATCCTGTAGCATCAAAGACAGTGACAATAAGTTTATACCTGTTATTTTACAAAAATTATACAAATAATAAACACTAAACAAAATAAAGAAAGTCTTTAAAAAAAATGACAATTGTAACAATGTATCACCATTATACATACCTCATCCTTCCTGGGTTGAAGCCTTCACAATGATGGCAATAAAAAGCTCCATTAATAGCTGCCATCAACTTATACTCCCTCCGGTCCAAAATAACTGTCACTTTTGAGCTAAAATTTTGGTCCAAAATAACTGTCACTTTTAAGCTAAATGTCCTTCTTACCCTTGCCTTGAAACTTGTTTTGCTTTATTAATTGTCTTAGTTGTGAGACATTAGTGTAGTAATTATGCATATTTAATAGGGGTAAATTTGACACTTTTATCACTAAATCATGATATTAATTGCTTTTCTTAAGAATTGTGCAAAAGCAAAAAAAGACAGTTATTTTAGACCGGAAGGAGTACTTGTTTTGAATTAATTTTGATAAATTAGATAAGAAATCATTAATTATTTAGATAACAAATCATTAATTATTCAAAAAAAAATTGAATAAGATTTTCTATGAAGTTTGCTATCCAGTATTTTTATATTAAACTCAAAAATAAAGCATTAAAATTAATAACTTAGAATCGAGGGGGTGGTAAATTTAATAATTCTACCCTCAGTTTTAACTAAATAAAGCACATCTATAAATATATAAAAAAAAAGAGTCTATTCCATTCCACATTGCGCCACATAGAATTATGACGTGAAATTTCATGTGGCATCATCCTATTGCTCCACCAAATGTGCAAAGAGTGAAAAGATAAGTCTCACATTTTAAATTATTTTTAAATCAAATAATCATGTTTTAAATCAGGCGAATTCTAAATACAAGACATCCTTGTGTACAAGACACAATAATGCCAAAAATGCCCTTACCCGGATAGGGGGCGATTTTTTTGGAGAATTTTCCAGTTCCGGCCGCCGGCCATATCTCCGGCTCCGGCCATTATTTGGGAGATCCCAACGGTGAAAAGTTTCGACTATGTGATGCGAACTCCCTCCAGAAATTTGAAAACGATCCAACGGTTAACGAATCGGGAATCTTAATTTTTCTGGTCTGACCTGGGGGCGATTTTTTTTGGAGAATTTTCCAGTTCCAGCCGCCGGCCATATCTCCGGCTCCGGCCATTATTTGGAAGATCCCAACGGTGAAAAGTTTCGACTAGGTGATGCGAACTCCCTCCAGAAATTTGAAGACGATCTAACGGTTAACGAATCGGGAATCTTAATTTTTCTGGTCTGACCTGGGGGTGTGCAGTTTTTCGATTTTGTTTCGGATTTTGGCCATTTGGCCGGAATCTTTTGGTTGTTTTTGATTGTGACCTGCTGGAACAATTTCGTACAATATCAGATCCGAAATGGAAAGAACCAGATAAGTTAACAAACCTGAAAAACCATTCGATCGTCGTAATCTTGAAAATCCCGCTTTCCAGTAGGAAAAAAACCCAAACCCTCTCGTTTTTTCAATTTAAACCTCCTTCTTCCAATCCTTGTTTGAATTCAATCCATATGTAAATTTGTTTTGATAATCTGCAAGTTCAGGGAGATTTGAAATATTCAATTTTGTAAGAATTTGACCGAAATTGAAGCTTGAAATCTTTCATTTTCGAAATTTGTTCCGACTTAGGGTTTTAGGTTTGTGATTTTGGGCAATGTTACTCTGGATGAATGACGACAATTTGTTGAACAAATTTGAGTAGTTTGTTGTAATCATGTTATCTGTTTCTCCCTCTTTCCTGGTCCGTAGTTCGCTGGAGGAAATGTTAGATTCTCTCCAGAAAAGAGATGAAAATTGGGTTTTTTTAGGTATATATATAAGGGTAGTCTGGTAAATTACTCATGCCTTGTATTTAAGATGCCTTGTATTTAATACTACCCTTTAAATCATCAAATCAAATTCAATTTTGAATGTGATATTTTAAAGGGTAGGGCTATACCACTACAATAATTACTTTTCCACTACATTCATCAAATTTTTAGTCAATTAATAACTTTTTTGACACAATTGCCCTTAATAAGAAATTATTTACATTACAACATTTGTTTATCCACTACACTCATTAATATTCATTTTTTGTAAACTTTAATCTTCTTTTACTTCTATTCATTTTAATCATGCAAAGATAAATTAATTATTTATATCCAAAAAAAAATGCATATGAAATGATAATAGGAATATTAGGAATGAATTTATCAATATTTCACCTATTTTCTTTTTAATTATATGTACAAACCCAGATCTTTTTTCACCTTATTGTAGGTCAATTTCACAGTGTAACCTTTTAGCTCGTCTATTTTTTTTTCCTCACTAATGGGATGAAGAATAAAATGGGTTAAATTGGTTAAGTGTTACATATTTCTGACAAATTTTTTTTATTAAAATATAAAATTGTGTGGTGACTATAATTATGAATATTTTTCATAGATTGATACTCCCTCCGTCCCAGAGTATATGTCCATAACGTCTTAATAACAAATGAATTTAACAATTATACCATTCATCCAACTCATCTTTCTGGTTGCAGCCTTCACAGATGGAAAAACCATTTAATGTGCCTTCACTTATATTTCTGTTTTGATAAATTATAATGAATATTTCATTAATTTATTTAAGATAAAAATCATGAGAAATTATTGAAATACAAGCATTGAATAAGACTTTTTCTATGGTTGCTATAGTTTTTTATATTAAACAAAAAAATGCATTAAAACTTAACTTAGATCGAGCCGGTAAATAATTTCTACCTATTTTTAACTATAAACACCGTCGTTCATAATTATAAAAAAAATCTCTATTTCATTCATATGGCCTTATGACGTGAATTCCAATTGTTGGATCATCCTATTCTAACACAAATTCAAAGAGTGAAAAGATAAGTCACATATTTAAATTATTTTAAATCAAATAATCATAATAAAATCTAAATCAAAATCAAACGTCAAATAGAATTATGACGTGGAATGTGGCATCATCCTATTGCTCCACCAAATGTGGAGTAGATAAGTCTCACTTAAATTATTTTTAAATCAAATAATCATTAAATCATCAAATCAAATTCAATTTTGAATGTGATATTTTAAATAGGGCTATTACAATAATTTTTCCACTACATTCATCAAATTATTAGTCAATTAATAACCTTTTTTTTTGACACAGTTGCCCTTAATAAGAAATTATTTACATTACAACATTTGTTTATCCACTACACTCATTAATATTCATTTTTTGTAAACTTTAATCTTCTTTTACTTCTATTCATTTTAATCATGCAAAGATAAATTAATTATTTATATCCAAAAAAAGTTATAAAATGCATATGAAATGATAACAGGAATATTAGGATAGAATTTATCAATATTTCACATATTTTCTTTTTAATTATATGTACAAACCAGATCTTTTTTCACCTTATTGTAGTTCAATTTCACAGTGTAACCTTTTAGCTCGTCTATTTTTTTTTCCTCACTAAGGGGATGAAGAATAAAATGGGTTAAATTGGTGAAGTGTTACATATTTCTGACAAAAAAATTCTATTAAAATATAAAATTGTGTGGTGACTATAATTATGAATATTTTTCTTAGATTGATACTCCCTCCGTCCCAGAGTATATGTCCATATTTTTTTTAGTCTGTCCCCAGAGTATATATCCACTTTCTATAATAACAAAAAATCTTTACTATTCATCAAACTCATTGTCTCCTACTTACTTTTGAGGTCGTCTCCCTTACACCCGGTGTACGGCGTGCGACGGCTCGGCTCGGCGCCGATTTTTATTTTTTTTTGCCGATTTTTTTTTTCGCCACCCCAACTTTTTTTCCTCCAACAAAAGTAACACTTTTTATACCGAAATGTAACACTTTTTTTCTTCAAATGTAACACTTTTTTTTCAAAACAAATGTACCACAATTTTGATTCAATAGATTAAAGATAACATAAAGATTCACAACTAAATTAATGTAACACTTTTTATAAAGGAATGTAACACTCATTTTTTCAAATGTAACACTTTTTTTTCTCCCAAAATTAACATAGGATTGACAACTAAAAACTAATGTTACATTTTATAAAAAATAAATGTAACATTTTTTTTTCTTAATTGAAAGAGTTTATATTCCTAAATGTAACAATATATATGAAATGTAACAATTTTTTATTGAGAAAGTAACAATTGAAATGCAAACATATTTTTTTTTGTAAAAACTGATGTTACCTTTAACAGTAGAAAGTGTTACTATTTGAAGATGAAAGTGTTACTTTTATCAGAACAGAGTGTTACATTTTCAGCTGACAGCAGATCAATTTGTTTTGTGTGTAAAAAATGTATTTTTTCTAAAAAAAAATCAAACCATATCATGACCCATGTAGTTTTATTCGTCTCGTCGAAACGAACACAACGGTATTTTAAAAAAAAAAATTTGACTTATAAATCACAAGATATGACATTTTAAAGTTTTTTGGTTTTTTTTTTTTTTTCTTAATGGACCTGGGCGGATGGGGCGGGTGGGCCGGGCCGGGCGGGTTGACCCGCGGGTCACGCCCGTCGCACGGCGTACACCCGCCGTTCCTGAGAATTTGTCTTTACTTTATACTCACAACACTAATCAACTTAGTATTCCCTTCCACTCATTCTCTCTCACAGTTTACTTTTATACTCACAACACTTATATCACTACAACCATTTCTTAATCTTCATGCAAATGAGAGGGTATACATATACTCTGGGACGGAGGGGGTATTTATTAATATTAAATTAAATGGCGAATTCATTAAAAATTAAAAATGATATTTTATAAAATTTAAAATATTAGACAATATGTTGTCGAATCCTAATTTCAAAAACCAATTTTAATATTAGGCTAAATATCTTTAATTGTTTCTTGAATATAAAAATAATGAAAGGTAATCTGATTGTATAAGATTTTTTATTTTTTTATTTTTGTAGGGAGAAGGGAAGAAAAACAATATCAATATAAAATGAATTAAGAGTAATTTTGATATGTATTTTTATTTATATCATTTATATGGTTGATTTTACTATGCTCAGTCAAGTATCGACGGGCTACAAACTAGTTTTAAGTAAATAAAGCACACTTTACGTGTGAAATCATACCTCCTTTCAGAACCAAAATTACTACCATAACTGAATTTTAATTAATAAGAGTTCAAACATTAACGATGAACTCATATACCAAATCTCACTTGAAGTAAAATCTATCACAAAACCATTCATAAGCAAATGAAGGAACCAACACTAGTACAGATTTGAGCTTAGGAAACACGGCTTAGATAGCGTTTTTAGGAAGGATAAATTCCACAAGGACCCTAGGCTCAGATCAAAAGGTTATAAAAACCCACTTCGTTTGCTTAAGCCCACCTACACCCAAAAGCCAGATCAAAATTCCATAAAAACCCAATGACTCTTTGACCCAGTCAACTTTAATCCCGAAATACCAAAACTAACCCTCCACCCAAAACAAACCCTAAACTCCTCTCCCCTCCCCTCATTCACTACTCTTGCGCCGTCATCACCAGATCTTCCTCCACCGGCGCCCACCTCATCCTCCCCATCCAGAAAAGTCTCCGACCGAATCGTCAAGCTCTTCGCCATCGATCCCCAAGGACAGAAGCACGAGATCATCGGCCTTACCTGTCAAACCCTTCTCAGAGCCCTAACCAACCACAACCTAATCGATCCGGCTTCTCACCGACTCGATGACATCGACGCCTGCTCGTCGTAGTGCGAGGTTAGCATAGCTCAGGAGTGGCTCGAGAAATTACCACCGGCTTCCTAACCAACCAAAACCAACACCCAGATTCGTTTTATCAAAACCCAGATTCATTTTATCAAAACTCAGATTCTTTTTTTTTTTTTTTTCAAAACAAGGAAACTTAGATTCGTTTGGGTTCATAATTGAGCATCGAATGTCGCCTCCTGGGTTCGATTTCTTCAATTCACTGCAGTTAAAGAGAAGGGGTGAATTTTGGGTTCAAATCGGATTTGCTACTTGAAGATTTTGGAGAGAGAGAGGGGAAAGAGGGGCATGGGTGAAGTGAAATTGGAGATTGAGGACTGTGGGTTAAGAGAAAAAATGGTGTCTGTAGAGAAGACAAGAAAATGGGTGAATTTTGGTTCATTTTTAGTTTCATTTTGAGTTGATTTTTGGTTCCATTTTAGGTTCAATTTTGTGTTAGAGCTGAAATGGGGATGAAGATGAAAGGGGTAGTGTTCTTTTTTAACGTTTGTTAATTAGGGAGAAGGGGTTTTGTTAAATCAGTAACAAATGTTACATTTTTAATGGATTTATTAATAAAATTTAGCGGGTTGCATTATCTGAAAAATCTCTCGTCTCGAGAAGAAAATGAACAATTGAGTGATGTAGCTGGTATATCTAAGTCTGATTTATGCTAGTTTGATATAAGTTTGTGAAACTGAGATGGGTTGGAAAAAAAAAAGAAGGTGATATAAGTTTGTGAAAATCAGATGGAACGGGAAAAAAAAAGGTGAATTAGGCTCCGTTTATTTGGAGGAAAACATTTTCTGGAAAATGTTTTCCAGAAAATGTTCTTCATACTTTTTTCGCTGTTATTGCAAAGGAACTTTGAGCAATAATTTTAAGTTGATATAATTTGTATCAAAGTCTTGTAAATTCTTTATGAGACATGTAAAAAAGTCTCATATCAGACTTATGAGTCTCTCAAAGGTCTCATAAGTGCATTTTTTTAGGTCTTATAATTTGTATCAGTCTTGTAAATTCTTTATGAGACATGTAAAAAAGTCTCATATCAGACTTATGAGTCTCTCAAAGATCTCATAAGTGTATTTTTTTAGGTCTTATAATTTGTATCAAAGTCTCATAGCAGAGACTCATGAGTCTCTTCTCATAGTGTCTTATAATTTGTATCAAAGTCTTGTAAATTCTTTATGAGACATGTAAAAAGTCTCATATCAGAGACTCATGAGTCTCTCAAAGGTCTCATAAGTGCATTTTTTTATGTCTTATAACTTAATTTGTATTCAAAGTTTGTAAATTCTTTATGAGCATGTCATGTCAAAAGTCTCATATCAGACTTATAAGGGTCTATTTCCGGTCTCATAGCAGAGACTCATGAGGCTCTCAAAGGTCTCATAAGTGCATTTTTTGTAAGAGTAAGCATGTCTTATACGTCACTTATGAGAGTTTGACTGGATTTGACCAAAAAATATTATTCATTTTTTTATTAAAAGTTGGAAAATGTGAAAAAAAATGGCTCTTATACTCTAATTATAATAGTGGAGCATGTCTTATACGTCAGTTATGAGAGTTTGACCGGATTTGACTAAAAAATATTATTCATTTTTTATTAAAAGTTGGAAAATGTGAAAAAAATGAGTCTTATACTCTAATTATAATAGTAGAGCATGTCTTATACGTCAGTTATGAGAGTTTGACCGGATTTGACCAAAAAATATTATTCATTTTTTTATTAAAAGTTGGAAAATGTGAAAAAAATGAGTCTTATACTCTAATTATAAGAGTTGAGCATGTCTTATACGTCAGTTATGAGAGTTTGACCGGATTTGACCAAAAAATATTATTCATTTATTTATTAAAAGTTGGAAAATGTGAAAAAAATGAGTCTTATACTCTAATTATAAGAGTAGAGCATGTCTTATACGTCAGTTATGAGAGTTTGACCGGATTTGACCAAAAAATGTTATTTATTTATTTTTATTAAAAGTTGGAAAATGTGAAAAAAATGAGTCTTATACTCTAATTATAAGTGTAGAGCATGTCTTATACGTCAGTTATGAGAGTTTGACCGGATTTGACCAAAAAATATTATTCATTTTTTTATTAAAAGTTGGAAAATGTGAAAAAAATGAGTATTATACTCTAATTGTAAGAGTAGAGCATGTCTTATACGTCAGTTATGAGAGTTTGACCGGATTTGACCAAAAAATGTTATTCATTTTTTTATTAAAAGTTGGAAAATGTGAAAAAAATGAGTCTTATACTCTAATTATAAGAGTAGAGCATGTCTTATACGTCAGTTATGAGAGTTTGACCGGATTTGACCAAAAAATGTTATTTTTTTTTTATTAAAAGTTGGAAAATGTGAAAAAAATGAGTCTTATACTCTAATTATAAGAGTAGAACATGTCTTATACGTCAGTTATGAGAGTTTGACCGGATTTGACCAAAAAATGTTATTTATTTATTTTTATTAAAAGTTGGAAAATGTGAAAAAAATGAGTCTTATACTCTAATTATAAGTGTAGAGCATGTCTTATACGTCAGTTATGAGAGTTTGACCGGATTTGACCAAAAATATTATTCATTTTTTTATTAAAAGTTGGAAAATGTGAAAAAAATGAGTATTATACTCTAATTGTAAGAGTAGAGCATGTCTTATACGTCAGTTATGAGAGTTTGACCGGATTTGACCAAAAAATGTTATTCATTTTTTTATTAAAAGTTGGAAAATGTGAAAAAAATGAGTCTTATACTCTAATTATAAGAATAGAGCATGTCTTATACGTCAGTTATGAGAGTTTGACCGGATTTGACCAAAAAATGTTATTTTTTTTTTTTATTAAAAGTTGGAAAATGTGAAAAAAATGATTATTATATTAAATAATTTAATTCGTAACAAATATGTCTTTGGTTCAATGGTTTGGTAATATTGTTCAAGCATAGGTCACATGTTCGATTCCACACTCATGCGTTGCTTTAGAATTTTCTTTTAAATTTTGGAATGGGCTGTGGGCTGGAGTGGATAGGGGCTGGACTGGATAGGGGTAGTTATGTCTTTTGAGTGTTAATGGGTGTACCTGGGATTTTGATCTAGGCATGGGTTTTTATGGGATTTTGATCTCACTCAGGGGTTCTAGGGTCCAAATCTCTTTTAGGAAACGCTACCTAAGAGGTACCCTAAGATAGCGCATCCACCTTAATTGATCAAGTCGAATGCAAAAAATAAAAATAAAAAATAAAAAGAAAATAGCTACTATAGCGCATACATAAAAAACGCTATGTAAGGAATCATCTTAGATAGCGCATAGGGAACCGCTATCGTAGTAAGCGTATTGCAAGCCCTTTTTTTATTTCTTTCTCGGGTTTGACATTTTTTTCTTTTTTTTTTAATCAAAAAGCGCTATCAAAGGTTACTAAACCCAAAAGCATTGCCTCCGGCCATTCAGTTCTGAGAGTATTCCCACGTTGCCCAAACAAAATCCTATCGCTAGCTACCACAAAACCGACCATAAGAAGAGCTCCCCGGCGGCGGCGACGACGACAGAGGAAGCAACCCTTCCCTAGCCATTGCCAGGCCCGGCTATTCACCCTCCCCAGCCATCGCCAGCCCTTCAGTTTTCTTCTCCGTTCACACCCTTGACCAAACAACCCGTCAAACAGGAAGTCCACAGTCGCCATTGCCGTTTCATTCTGCATAATCACCATCTCCAAGGTCGTGAAGGTAAATACTCTAACACTCAATCTCGGGTTTCCATCATTTCAGTTTCACCAACTTCCTCAAGTTCAATCTTTTTCCAAATTCAAGATTAGGGCTTAATTTTATGGCTTCTATTGTGATTAGAAATTACAATCTTGAAGCCCTAAATTCGAAATTCTAATATGAAATTGAAACCCTAAAGTCCTAATTTTAAATCTGGGGAGAGGAGAATTCGAATTTGAGTATTTGGTTGAGAATTTGGGGATGAAGAAATTGTATGATTTTGTGATTTTGGGTTCTTGTCATGGCTTGCTTTGTTTATATGATTTGGAGAGTAATATTGTTCTGTGGAACCCTTCAACTCATAAGCATTTGAAATTACTTGCTACGGATAGATATCCAATGAAATGGTAATTACAGTGCTTGAAAGTGACCAATTCCTTTACATTTGTAACACGAAACAGTTCTGATATACCATATATTTTCTTGTTTTCTCATGCCTACTGTATAATACCTTATACACCATTTGCAGTATTTTGGAGTCGATCCTTTGCAGGCTGGGAATGTTGTTCATGTTGGTAGTGGTGCCCTAGGCACGTTTAATAAACGTTGTAATTGTTATCATTTATTTCATATCAATAAAGAGATGTTTTGATTATTATTGTTGTTCATGTTTACTTATAATAATCTCCGTCCCTAGTACTTGTTAAGCACTAGTATAAAGGCTAAATGATCATGGGATGATCATGTTAGATTTATGGGTACTTGTTTGGAACAAGGTACTGGACATGACCCGCTGTATGAGATTTATGTCATGGTCTATGTCGTACATATATCTCATATTAGTTATGTCATACGAATCCTTAGACATGAAGTTATTATAGTCTTCCACTTGATGAACATTATGTTTGACATATTCAAACGCTACCTTTAACCGGGTAGTTATAAAGGGTATGATTGGCATAATCGGATTCACGTAGGGAAGAATAATAAGCTAAATGGATTTGTCCCTCTTCGGAGAGATGTCAAGCTTGGGCCTCTCGTAGGAATGATGTTGATGAAAATGTTCGGCCGGACTCAAATGAATTGATTAGATCAATGTCATTTGTATTATCAACATATTCGGAATCGAGAAAGTATTGAACAAAACAAGTTGACTTGTTAACCATGACTTGTGTTCAATGACATCGTGGACAAAGGGATTGTGACATATTCTAAAGGAATGCGAACTTGTATCTAGTTATACTATTTGGGTAGGTATGACGGTTTGCTAGAACCTAATCATATCTTATGGTTTCATGTTTGAACCCATTGCCAAATTAGTATAATCCTAGAGGGTCACACACAATAGAACGAATCTTAAATAAGGACTATATTGGAATTTTGGAAACTTTGGGAATCTGGACAAGTGGGCGACCGCACAGGATGGCTTGGGCGGCCGCACAGTTTGGGTCAGATAGTACCATAACCTTCCAGATAGATGTGCGGCCGCACAGGTGGTTTTGGGCGGCCGCACACCATGTCGGGACTGGTTTCCTAATTTGATTTGGAAAAGAATTTTGGACGGGTTTAGACATAAGTTTCCTATTTGGAATATGTCTAACTTGTATATAAACAGCCAAATTCGGGCCAGAACAATACATAGCTTTTGTGCAAGTCTTCAAAGAGTTTGAGAGAGTTTATTTTGTTGTAAGACATCTTAGATTGAAGAACAAAATAATACACAAACCAATATTCCATATAGTTCATATCAATTGTGGAAATGTGTTTCACAATTTTGGTCTAGCAACCAAGATCAAGTGTTTTCGATATTCGTTCGTGGTGTGGATACCGCTAGAGGGTGAAGCTTATCATCTTCTAAGTTCATGTTCTTACTTTTGTGATTAAAGCTTCAAGTTCTCCACCAAGATCAAAGACCAAATTCAAAGTCATCAAGGGTTAGTTTTCTAGTATTCATATTGTTGTATTTGATTTAATCATATGAATGGATCTATGGGCTTTGGGTTTCATAAAATTTTGAATGATATTTTCCGATGCGCATGTTACTACGAAACCCAACAGTGGTATCAGAGCCACGTTCATGTTTATTATTTCAATACTTAGATCATGTTGTGTGTATATAAATTGTTTATGTGCCTAACATGATATGCATATTGAATATATATGTTTATGTGTTATATGATTTTATGTGGTTTATTGTTTTACAACTTTAATCGCACTATTGAATCGCACTGAAATTATGTTGGATTATGAATTGTTTGATTATTAATTTTTGATTGGATCAAAGTTTTAATAATCGGGGAAAAATTTGAGACAAATTTTCGAACTTTAAAAATTCTGTCTGATGCTACTGTGCGACCGCACAGAAAATATTGGGCGGCCGCACATGTTTGGGCGACCGCACAGATTTTCTTGGGCGGCCGCACAGTTGGTCAGAATCAGAATCAGATTCTGGAATTTTGATGGGGTCCAACCGAATCAGTGACAATACCGGCCAGACCTGTTGATCTGGAGCGGATTTTGGGCAGTTGGTTTTGGTGTGGATCTTGGGGTTTGATTTTCCTATTTGTTTTGATCTTGTGATTCTAAGATTTGTTCAAGGTTTGGATGGCTAATCTACGTTCATCGAGATTGTGTTTCCCAAACTTGATCGCAATCAAAGTTTCAAAGATAAAACGAAGTTAGAATTATGAAGAGTTCATAATTGCTAAAATTGAGAAACAAAGTTCTTGATTCAAAGATTGGAGATCCATGTAGAATTGTGGATGCAATTGGCCTACGTTTATCGAGACCATCTATTGCTTAGTTTCGGCCACATGGACTACTTTCTTGGTTTCTTGAATTAGTGCGGAATTATGGATGCCTTATGGCTTAGTTTCGGTCGCACTTCTTGTTGTCTTGATTTGGAAGAAGATAACCAAAGTTCAAAGAGTCTCATCCTCATAATTATAGAGAAACTAATGACACATAAATATTATGCTTAAATTAATGGAGATTAATTTAGTGGCTAAACTTGATGCGTAGCATGTTTATATTATGTGCTCATAAATGTGTTGTATGCTATATGTGATGAACCTTCAAAGAAAGTTTTAAGTTCCTTTTGCCATGCCATGATTAAAACACTTGTTTATACATGGGTGATTTTGATGTGGGTTCGCCTCCGCGAGGTACATTAATTTTATTCATGTATGAGCAAGATGAGGTTCATTAATTCAATGTGGGCTTGCCTCCGCAATGTGCATTAAATTGAATGGTTCCTATACGTTTAAAATGGTTGGACTTAATTAGGCGTCAAAACAGTTTTGGGCCTAGGCAAAAGATGAGATTAAACATGCTTTTTGAAATTGAATTTCTCAAAGAATCTCATGAAAGAATCTAAGAATCATATGGGATATGATTGACATGATTGTCTACCTAATTAATTTAGTTTTGAGCGGTCCGCCTCCGTGGACTCAAAAGTTAAATTAAAGTTGGATCTTAGCCCAATTAAAATTATATTATACATTGGATGTATATGAAGGTTATGTAATTTAGTGAGAGTATTTTTGTTTGAAAAGTACATTATTTATTTCTTTAATGAAACCGGTACTTATTGAATTTTGGAAATTTTGCATATTTGTAGACAATGACTGCTAACACTCAATCAATTTCGTTGCGATCGATCCTTAAGAAGGATAATCTCCAAGAGAATGGTACTAACTTTATGGATTGGATCCGTAGCCTAAGAATTGTTCTAAGGCAAGAAGATAAGTTGTACATTCTCGATGGTCCACTTCCTGCTGAACCAGAACCTACTGCCCCTAGGGCAGAAAGAGACAGTTACAAGAAACATCGTAATGATTCTAGAGATGTAAGCTGTCTTATGCTTGCTACCATGTGCTCAAAACTCCAAAAAAGTTTGGAACATTTAGAAGCCTATGAGATAGGCGTGGAGTTAAGAGCCATGTTTTAAGAGCAAGCTAGGCAAGAGAGGTACAAGACCATTGTTGCATTCACTTCTTGCAAAATGAATGAAGGGCAACAAGTGAGTCCTCACATGCTTAAAATGAAAGGTTATGTAGAGCACCTTGAGAAACTTGGCTATCCAATCCCATTGGAGTTAGCCACGGATCTCATTCTTAATTCATTACCTAAAGTTATAATCAGTTTGTGATGAATTATAACATGCATGGAATGGATAAGAATCTCTCCGAGTTGCATGGGTTGCTTAAAACTGCGGAGATGAAGATTATGGAGAAAAGTTCTCCCGTGCTCTTGGTTCATGATGGGAAGAAGCCTAGTGCCAAAGGAAAGGGTAAGAAAGTTGTCAAACCCAAGATAAGCAAGGCAAAGGTTGCCAAGGCTTCTGAGGCAAAACCCGATTCACAAAAGGATGCAATCTGTTTCCATTGTCAAGAAATTGGTCATTGGAAACGTAATTGCAAGGCTTTCTTGGAAGAGAAAAAGAAGAAGAAGGGCAGCAAGGCTGCGTCGACTTCAGGTATCTATATGATAGATATTCTCCTTTCTACCACTGATTCTTGGGTATTGGATACCGGATGTGGTTCTCACATTTGTTTAAATGTGCAGGGACTAAAGAATAGGAGACTACTTAAAGAGGGTGAAGTAGACCTACGCGTGGGGAATGGAGCAAGAGTTGCTGCATTAGCGGTAGGGACTTATGAAGTCACTTTACCTTCCGGATTAATTCTTGTTTTGAACAATTATTATTATGTTCTGGATTTAAGTAGAAATATTATTTCAATTTCTTGTTTGGATAATGAAGGTTTTAAGTTTCTTATTGAGAATAAGAAATTTTCTATTTATTTAAATAATGTGCTTTATGGTATTGCTAATTCATTTAATGGCCTTTATGTCTTGAATTTCAAGAATGAAAATAATGACAATGTCTATCATATAAATAAGAAATCTAAACCTAATGATGTAAATCATACTTATTTGTGGTATTGCCGTCTTGGTCATATTAATGAGAAGCGTATCTCAAAACTCCATGGGGACGGCCTTTTGGGTTCATGTGACCTCGAGTCATATGATACTTGCGAGTCGTGTCTTCTTGAAAAAATGACTAAGACACCTTTTACCAAGTTAGGTGAAAGGGCAAGCGACTTATTGGGGTTGATACATTCCGATGTATGCGGACCATTAAGTAGCAATGCTAGGGGAGGATTTCAATACTTCATAACCTTCACTGATGATTATAGTAGATTTGGGTATGTTTACCTAATGAAACATAAAAGTGAAGCATTTGAGATATTTAGAATATTTCAAAATGAAGTAGAAAAATAACTTGGCAAAAGTATTAAGGCACTTCGATCAGATCGAGGTGGAGAATACTTGAGTCATGAATTTGATGATCATCTAAAGAATTGTGGAATAGTTTCACAATTGACTCCACCCGGAACACCACAATGGAATGGTGTGTCCGAGAGGAGAAATCGAACTTTGTTAGACATGGTTCGATCAATAATGAGTCAAGTTGATCTTCCAATATCCTTTTGGGGTTACGCTCTAGAAACGGCTGCATTCACACTAAATCGTGTTCCAACTAAATCGATTCAAAAGACTCCATATGAGATGTGGAGCGGAAAGAAAACTTGTTTATCTTTCATGAAGATTTGGGGTTGCGAAGCCTTCGTCAAAAGACTCGTCTCTGACAAACTCGCACACAAATCTGACAAATGTATTTTCGTGGGATATCCAAAGGAAACTAGAGGATATTACTTTTACAACCGTGAGGACAACAAAGTTTTTGTTGCCCGAACTGGTGTCTTTCTAGAGAAAGAGTTTCTCTCCAAAGAAATCAGTGGGAGTAAAATAAATCTTGAAGAGATTCGAGACCCAAAAAATGACATTGAACCAATAGTGGAACAAGAACAAGAACCACAAGGAGTTGTGGACCTTGTTCAAAATACACAAGCAACTCGCAGATCTAGTAGGTTACGATCCGAGCCCGAGAAATATGGATTTCTCGTAACGGACAGTAATGAGGTGGAAATCATTGAGAATGATGAACCAACAACCTACCAAGAGGCGATGTCTTCTCCTGATTCGGACAAATGGCTTGGAGCCATGGAATCCGAATTGCAATCCATGCAAGACAATCAAGTTTGGAATTTGATTGATGCACCCGAAGGTGTAAAAACCATAGGATGCAAATGGGTCTTCAAGAAGAAGACTGACATGGATGGGAAGGTACATACTTACAAAGCTAGACTTGTAGCGAAGGGTTATAGGCAAGTTCATGGTATTGACTATGATGAAACCTTTTCACCCGTAGCAATGATCAAGTCTATAAGAATTTTGCTTGCCATTGCCGCATATCATGACTATGAAATATGGCAAATGGACGTCAAAACCGCTTTCCTAAATGGAAAACTACAAGAGGATGTGTATATGACACAACCGGAAGGTTTTGAACAGAATTCTAAGGTATGCAAATTGCAGAGATCTATCTATGGATTGAAGCAAGCTTCAAGAAGTTGGAATCTCTGTTTTGATAAATCGGTCAAAGAGTTTGGTTTTATCAAGAACGAAGATGAGCCTTGTGTATACAAGAAGATTAGTGGGAGCATAGTGCTATTCCTTATTTTATACGTGGATGACATATTACTCATTGGAAACGATATTCCTACACTTCAGTCTGTAAAGACTTGGTTAGGAAAATGCTTCGCAATGAAAGATATGGGTGAAGCTGTATATATACTTGGCATTAATATCTATAGAGATAGATCAAGGAGGCTACTTGGTTTAAGCCAAAGTACATACATTGACAAGGTCATTAGAATATTCCGCATGGAAAATTCTAAAAGAAGAACCTTACCAGTGTTACATGGAGTTTCTCTAAGCAAGACTCAATGTCCTAAGACAAAAGATGAGCGTGAGAAAATGAATGATGTTCCATATTCTTCGGCAATTGGGTCCATCATGTATGCCATGATTTGTACTAGGCCGGATGTATCTTATGCTTTAAGCATGACAAGTAGATACCAATCCGATCCCGGTGAAAATCACTGGATGGCTGTAAAAGCGATTCTTAAGTACTTGAGAAGAACTAAAGATTCGTTTTTGATCTATGGAGGAATGGAAGATGATCTCGTGGTAAATGCTTACACGGATGCAAGCTTCCAAACCGACAAAGATGATAGTCGATCGCAATCGGGTTTTGTGTTTATGTTAAATGGTGGAGCTGTAAAATGGAAGAGTTCCAAGCAAAGTACAACCGCTGATTCTACAACGGAAGCTGAGTATATTGCTGCATCAGATGCTGCAAAGGAAGCTGTTTGGATAAAGAAGTTCATCACTGAACTTGAAGTGGTTCCTAGCATTGCTAATCCAATAGACCTTTATTGCGATAATAATGGTGCTATTGCTCAAGCAAAGGAACCAAGAGCACATCAGAAATCCAAACACATACTTAGGCGTTTTCATATCATTCGAGAAATCGTTGATAGGGGAGACGTAAATATATGCAGAGTACCTACTGATGAGAATGTTGCGGACCCGCTAACAAAGGGATTCCACAAGCTAAACATGAAGGTCATGTTAAGTCCATGGGTATTAGATACATGGGAGATTGGGCCTAAGGCAAGTGGGAGATTGTTGGTAGTGGTGCCCTAGGCACGTTTAATAAACGTTGTAATTGTTATCATTTATTTCATATCAATAAAGAGATGTTTTGATTATTATTGTTGTTCATGTTTACTTATAATAATCTCCGTCCCTAGTACTTGTTAAGCACTAGTATAAAGGCTAAATGATCATGGGATGATCATGTTAGATTTATGGGTACTTGTTTGGAACAAGGTACTGGACATGACCCGCTGTATGAGATTTATGTCATGGTCTATGTCGTACATATATCTCATATTAGTTATGTCATACGAATCCTTAGACATGGAGTTATTATAGTCTTCCACTTGATGAACATTATGTTTGATATATTCAAACGCTACCTTTAACCGGGTAGTTATAAAGGGTATGATTGGCATAATCGGATTCACGTAGGGAAGAATAATAAGCTAAATGGATTTGTCCCTCTTCGGAGAGATGTCAAGCTTGGGCCTCTCGTAGGAATGATGTTGATGAAAATGTTCGGCCGGACTCAAATGAATTGATTAGATCAATGTCATTTGTATCATCAACATATTCGGAATCGAGAAAGTATTGAACAAAACAAGTTGACTTGTTAACCATGACTTGTGTTCAATGACATCGTGGACAAAGGGATTGTGACATATTCTAAAGGAATGCGAACTTGTATCTAGTTATACTATTTGGGTAGGTATGACGGTTTGCTAGAACCTAATCATATCTTATGGTTTCATGTTTGAACCCATTGCCAACTTAGTATAATCCTAGAGGGTCACACACAATAGAACGAATCTTAAATAAGGACTATATTGGAATTTTGGAAACTTTGGGAATCTGGACAAGTGGGCGACCACACAGGATGGCTTGGGCGGCCGCACAGTTTGGGTCAGATAGTACCATAACCTTCCAGATAGATGTGCGGCCGCACACCATGTCGGGACTGGTTTCCTAATTTGATTTGGAAAAGAATTTTGGACGGGTTTAGACACAAGTTTCCTATTTGGAATAGGTCTAACTTGTATATAAACAGCCAAATTCGGGCCAGAACAATACATAGCTTTTGTGGAAGTCTTCAAAGAGTTTGAGAGAGTTTATTTTGTTCTAAGACATCTTAGATTGAAGAACAAAATAATACACAAACCAATATTCCATATAGTTCATATCAATTGTGGAAACGTGTTTCACAATTTTGGTCTAGCAACCAAGATCAAGTGTTTTCGATATTCGTTCGTGGTGTGGATACCGCTAGAGGGTGAAGCTTATCATCTTCTAAGTTCATGTTCTTACTTTTGTGATTAAAGCTTCAAGTTCTCCACCAAGATCAAAGACCAAATTCAAAGTCATCAAGGGTTAGTTTTCTAGTATTCATATTGTTGTATTTGATTTAATCATATGAATGGATCTATGGGCTTTGGGTTTCATAAAATTTTGAATGCTATTTTCCGATGCGCATGTTACTACGAAACCCAACAGTGGTATCAGAGCCCCGTTCATGTTTATTATTTCAATACTTAGATCATGTTGTGTGTATATAAATTGTTTATGTGCCTAACATGATATGAATATTGGATATATATGTTTATGTGTTATATGATTTTATGTGGTTTATTGTTTTACAACTTTAATCGCACTATTGAATCGCACTGAAATTATGTTGGATTATGAATTGTTTGATTATTAATTTTTGATTGGATCAAAGTTTTAATAATCGGGGAAAAAATTTGAGACAAATTTTCGAACTTTAAAAATTCTGTCTGATGCTACTGTGCGACCGCACAGAAAATATTGGGCGGCCGCACATGTTTGGGCGACCGCACAGATTTTCTTGGGCGGCCGCACAGTTGGTCAGAATCAGAATCAGATTCTGGAATTTTGATGGGGTCCAACCGAATCAGTGACAATACCGGACAGACCTGTTGATCTGGAGCGGATTTTGGGCAGTTGGTTTTGGTGTGGATCTTGGGGTTTGATTTTCCTATTTGTTTTGATCTTGTGATTCTAAGATTGGTTCAAGGTTTGGATGGCTAATCTACGTTCATCGAGATTGTGTTTCCCAAACTTGATCGCAATCAAAGTTTCAAATATAAAACGAAGTTAGAATTATGAAGAGTTCATAATTGCTAAAATTGAGAAACAAAGTTCTTGATTCAAAGATTGGAAATCCATGTGGAAATGTGGATGCAATTGGCCTACGTTTATCGAGACCATCTATTGCTTAGTTTCGGCCACATGGACTACTTTCTTGGTTTCTTGAATTAGTGCGGAATTATGGATGCCTTATGGCTTAGTTTCGGTCGCACTTCTTGTTGTCTTGATTTGGAAGAAGATAACCAAAGTTCAAAAAGTCTCATCCTCATAATTATAGAGAAACTAATGACACATAAATATTATGCTTAAATTAATGGAGATTAATTTAGTGGCTAAACTTGATGCGTAACATGTTTATATTATGTGCTCATAAATGTATTGTATGATAAATGTGTTGCTAGAATCTAATCATATCTTATGGTTTCATGTTTGAACCCATTGCCAACTTAGTATAATCCTAGAGGGTCACACACAATAGAACGAATCTTAAATAAGGACTATATTGGAATTTTAGAAACTTTGGGAATCTGAACAAGTGGGCGACCGCACAGGATGGCTTGGGCGGCCGCACAGTTTGGGTCAGATAGTACCATAACCTTCCAGATAGATGTGCGGCCGCACAGGTAGTTTTGGGCGGCCGCACACTATGTCGGGACTGGTTTCCTAATTTGATTTGGAAAAGAATTTTGGACGGGTTTAGACACAAGTTTCCTATTTGGAATAGGTCTAACTTGTATATAAACAGCCAAATTCGGGCCAAAACAATACATAGCTTTTGTGCAAGTCTTCAAAGAGTTTGAGAGAGTTTATTTTGTTCTAAGACATCTTAGATTGAAGAACAAAATAATACACAAACCAATATTCCATATAGTTCATATCAATTGTGGAAATGTGTTTCACAATTTTGGTCTAGCAACCAAGATCAAGTGTTCTTGATATTCGTTCGTGGTGTGGATACCGCTAGAGGGTGAAGCTTATCATCTTCTAAGTTCATGTTCTTACTTTTGTGATTAAAGCTTCAAGTTCTCCACAAGATCAAAGACCAAATTCAAAGCCATCAAGGGTTAGTTTTATAGTATTCATATTGTTGTATTTGATTTAATCATATGAATGGATCTATGGGCTTTGGATTTCATAAAATTTTGAATGCTAGTTTCCGCTGCGCATGTTACTACGAAACCCAACAGTTCAGTTGGTTCTAGTTTTGGGTCTAACAATTGGATGGATTTCAACCTACATTTTCAGAGTCTCCAACAAAAAAATGACGCGTATGCCTAGCAACTACGTGATTACGAAAGCAAAGTCATGGAGGTGACTTAACAAGTGCTCTAGATGAATCTTATTTCATTCATTTGCTATATGCCAATGTATAATACTCCCTCTGTCCCAGAATGATAGTCCCCCTATTTTCATGGGTTTTACGAAGGAACTTTGAGTAATAATTAAGGCTACTTTTAATTATATCTTATGGTTAGATGAAATCACTTGGTGTGGCTTGGTTGGGTTTGAATTTAATTGCTTATTATTTTATATAAAACTTTGTTGTTAGCTTAGAGTCTGCATAAAGAATGCATTTTCCTTACCTGGTTTTCAGAAAGTATATATCATCTTTGTTGTATTTGTTTTGTAGGTAGCTACATGAAACCTATAGTAGAGTTTCTCATGTATTTGTTACACAAACAGGATTATGAGACGGGGTTGAGTTTCGCAATCAACAGGGTTTCTCACAATCTTTATTGAGAAAAAACCAGAAAGATTCAGTTCCCCTCTCGCTCTTTAAGTAGTGTTTGGGCAACATTTTGCAGAAAGCAGGAACTAAACTCAAGGCACAGAACATTTAGATCTCTGCCTGAGCTTTCGTTGCTGCTCCAAACACTGGCCTGCAGGGTGCTTGCTCTAGGTTTCTTGTACTCCTTGCTGTAGCACCTTTTACCATGCCTATAAGAAATGTAGATCCCGAACTTAGTAACTCTTGAATTTCTTGGGTTACAAAAAGAACTTGCTCATTTTTCAATATCATCCCACCTCTGACTCATCAGTGTTCTAACTGTACCGTGCCATACCAGTTACTGGAAAGATATTGATAGACATCTCTTATGCCTTAGACCCCCCACCCCAGCAAATATAAAAAAGGAGGAATGGAGACAGAGAAGAAGTAAGAGAATTTCTCATAACTTGTTAGCCTGCTGTTCAATTTGCTCACTATATATATTCATTTCTTTCTAGTGAGTGTAAGGACCAGCATGAAAAGTACCTCATGTGAAAGAACGTTATTTTAGTTTCCAAAAGCTTTATCTAAAACATTTTCCAAAAATAAGGAATTTCTCCAAGATTGTATATTGGGACCGTTGTTGTGCAAATCAAATGAGGAGTTATTAACTAGATACGGGTTCACTCCGTATATGTTCTTGTCAATTTTATTTTTTCTAGTTCTTCTTGAAGAAACTTTTATCGAATTCAGTTTCTTTGAAAGAGATGTTTATCTTTTTAGAGCTGAATCTCCTGCTAGAAACTGTTTAATGCTTGTCAGCCTTATCTTGAATCTGTTTCAACACATGCTCTCTGTGAGAAACTAGGTTCTTTCATGGTTTTGCATTTGATTTTAATTCTTATAAACAAATTTTGCCAGGTTAGCAGGGTCATACATGAATCAAGGGCTTTGGATGTCAATGCACAAGTAATTTTCCCCTTGGTAAAACTGCAACTGCAATTCGAGGGGAGAACGAGCTCTGGCTCTTCAAAAACATGCCATCTGAAAACCAGATTCAATTCCTGATTCGAATTCTGTAAACGATTTACAAAAGAATCGGAAATCTATAAAACAGAACAAATCTGGAATCTGCAGGAGTGATCCGTACGACTCTTGGAGAGCCGTATGCCTGCAAGCTAGGTGTACGGATCTGTGTCTCAGATCCAGATTTCCAGAATTTTTGTTAAATTCGATCAATCCCAATATCATGTTCATGCATTAATCAGATTAAACCAACACGAATTTACAGATTACGAATTTAAATAGATCTAACCAATATCATGAATAATCAATTTATTACATATAGAAATTAGATCTAAATTATCAATATACTTAATCCAATTATTTATTGATAACCCTAACATGTAATTATTCATATGGGTCTCATCAATATAATAATCACATAATCCTCATATTGATGCTCATAAATTTTATATCTCATATAAAACACAAATCATATATATTTATCTTATCACCATGTAAATCATATATTCAAATTAAATAATTTCAACATGACGTATTAAAATAATCAACAATGAACGGGGCTCTGATACTACTGTTAGGTTTTGATGCACCATGCGCAGCGGAATAATAACATGAAATCAAACACCTATGATCCCAGATCCGTCCATGTTGATTAAATTAAATCAGTGTTCTAAAAAGCGGCTAGGCGCTCGGCGGCACTCCTCCGCCGCGAGTAACACCAAATCGGGGTAAAAAGTCGGACATGGAGAAAATCGGTGCCTAAACGGGATTAGGCGGACCTAGGCGGATAGGCGGCGGTGGATGGGCGGAGGAAAAATAGAGAAATGGTGGCGGAGATGTAAAGGGTGGTGCTGGCGCGGCGGCGGGCTTGAAGTTGGATCTGGAAGGATAAGATGAAATGGGAGAGATAGAGAATTTGGTAGCTTAGATAGGATCTAGGGTTTCAGAAGCAGTTGATTAAACTTGAAGTTGATTGAACTTGAAGTTGATTGAACTTGAAGAAGATGAAACGGGAGGGTTCAGACTTCGGGGTCGACTGGCAGCGGAATGGAAAAAAAAGAAGAAGCCGTTGTTGAGAGAAAAGGCGGAGCCACGGATATGATATAGGGTTAGGGTTTTCTTTGTTATGTTTGGTAAAAGAATGAAATTGAGCCTAAATAAGGTATTTGGCTGCTGAAGACTATGGGTGGGTTTTTATGGGCTTCATTTTATTTAAATTGGGTTTAAACTACATGTTTTTGCTATTTTAATTATCCAAATATATATTACACTACTACAAAAAAAAAAAAATACTAAAATTGATGAAAAATGCTAATACACTGCATTATATAATTATATAAAATTTTATCTATTATTATATAAATAGTTGTTATATAAACTTTCCTACAATATATGTTAAATTTAATAATTTATAACTAATTTCTAGGCCCCGCCTAGGCCTCTAGGCACTAGGCCTGGCTCCGCCGCCTAGCGATTGTTAGAACAGTGAATTAAATACAAGATTAAATAATACTAACCTTTGAAGATAACAATCATGAACACGGGCTTTAAGGTGCTAACGCAAACACCCTCTATCGGTATCTACACGTCGAATGGACTCAAGAACACCTTCTTGATGCGATGCGACTGGTAGATCTAAAGGCTTGATGAAGAAACGCTTTCTTCGTAGAATTATTTTGCTTCATTGATTATTGTATTTTAATGATTCTAAATCTCAAAATAAATAATCCTCTCTCTATGTTTTATTGTTTCTTAAACAATTGTTATTGATTTCTAAAATCAACCATTGAAGCTGTCAATCCCGGCTGCATGTATTTATACAAGAGTTTGACCTAATTCAATTTAGACTCGAGATTCCTTATCAGACAAGAAGACTAAACAATCTGGTCTGGGCCGGGATAGGCAGCAGTACAGCTCCATTAGAGCCGTACTCCTATGAAGCCGTACCAGACCAGTTTTTCAGTTCCCAAATTTTTAGCCTTTTCAATCTGTTCTATTGTGTGTGACCCAATAGGATTATACTAAGTTGGAAACGAGTTTGAACCATTCAGAACCTATAAGTTATAAGTGGATTATAGCAAGCCATTATGACTACCCAAATAGTATAACTTTGAAAGTCCACCTTAATAGAACATATCACAATCCATTTGTCACGTGATATCATATTGGACATAAGTCATGGTTCACGTCAACTTATGTTGTCTAATGCTTTCTCGATCCCGAGTAGATTGATATGAGAAAATGACATTGAACACATCAATTCATTTGGGTATGGCCACACACTATCATCAATCTCACTCATCGAGTGGCCAAGCAGATATCTCTCTTGTGAGAGGGATAAATACACTACTACATTTTTAAGCAAATGCAACGCATTTAATGCAACGATTTGAGAATGACGTTGCATTATTTAATCTAATGCAAGGTGTATATGAGCTATTGTAACAGCTATGACCTAAGCGTTGCATTATGTAACTTGTTGTTGCATTATATCCTTCTAATGCAATGGTTATATTACTAATGCAACGCCTTCAATAACGCCCTTGCATTAAGATACTTGGCATTGCATTATATCCTTCTAATACAATGGCTATATTACTAATGCAACGCCTTCAATAACGCCCCTGCATTAAGTTTCTTGGCATTGCATTATATTCTTCTAATGCAAAGGCTATATTACTAAGGCAATGCCTTCAATAACGCCTTTAACTACCACTCATTTCACTTGAAATCAATAGCCAAAATAAGTTGAATCCATTTCACTTGGATCACCATCTCAACCATCCATTTCTCTAACCGTTAATTTTATATTTTTTTATTGAATATAAATAAACGTTTGCTACTATTTTTTTTTCAAAAAGTTATATAAAAATGTTAGAAAAAAACTAAACAAATGAAAGTATATTAAAGAAATTGAGGGACGGAAAATACCTTTTGTTTTTATATTTTAATTTTTAATAGAAATAAATGTTTAAGACTTTTATTAGTACTGATTTTTTTTCAAAAAGTTTTATAAGAAGAGCTTAAAAAAATTAAAGGGCAAATTGTAATTTTGTACCATTAAGTTTACATGTAGTTGCAATGTGGTACACAATGTACCAAAAGTTGCAATTTGAGAATTTATTTTCACAATTTCTTATAATCCACTGCAATTTGAAAGTCTGTTAATATTAACAGACGAAAGTTAAAAAAAAAAAAACATCAATTATATTGACGAAAACGTTAACAAATTTATCAAGAGTTAGCCACCCTTAAAACTCAATAATTCTTCACTTTATAATTTAATTTTCTTAATTGTTCTAATATTAATAATTTCAAATGAAAATGCTAATGAAAGAGAGAAGGAAAAAACAAATTGTTATTATTATTATTATTATATTTATGTAGTCGTTGCATTTTGTGTTCATATTGTTTTTTCCCAGTGGCTTTGCATTAGAAATGACCGTTGCTTTATTTTACCAAATTGTTGCGAAAATGACCGTTGCATTAGATGTCAATCTAATGCAACGCCAAAGTAGAGGCGTTACATGAGATTAGTTTGCCGTTGCACTAGACCTAATGCAAGGCAAGAGTATGCAATGGTTGGCTGACGTTGCATTAGAGCTAATGCAACATGAAATGACCTCTATAGCAACAAATTGCATTAGACTTGAAATGTAGTAGTGAATCCCATCTTGACCTATCATTATTCCCTACAACAATCCGATTGTGCCGATCGTAGCCTTTATAACTACCTGAGTAAGGGTAGCGTTTGAGTACGTCAAACACAATGTTCATCATGTGGAAGACCATGATAATCTCAGGTCTAATGATATCAAATGATATAACTATTATGAGTTTTAATTATGACATTTGACCATGACATAAATCTCATAACGGGTCAATCCAGTACCTTGTTCGCCAACAAGTACCCACAAGTTTAATCCACATCCTATGCACCATAATCATCTTATGATCATCCATTAAACTCATGCTAGCTCTTCATAAATGCTAGGGATAATGATTATTATAATAAACATGCAAAAGATATAATAATCTATCTTGTTATCTCTATAACAAATGAAGACATGATTACCAAACTTTTCACATACTTGCTCTGTGAAATGAAGATCCCTTCATTCGACTGTTTCACCTGCAAACCAAGGAAAAAGTTTAGTTCCCTTATCATACTCATCTCAAAAGTTGAAGACATGTCATCCATAAAAAATTTCAAAGAAGTATTGGATGTGGATGCAAAAACAATGTCATCAACATATATTTGAGCTATGACAAGGGTTTTACAATTTCTCAAGATAAACAAAGTCCTATCAGCCTCACCTCTAACAAAACCATATTCCAATAGAAATTTAGTTAAGCGTCCATACCATGCTTAAGGAGCTTGTTTCAAGCCATATAAGGCTTTTACAAGTTTATAAACATGGTGTGGTTTGAATGGGTCTTCAAAACCATTTGGTTGTTCAACATAGATTTTGTTTATCAATGTACCCATTCAAAAATGCTCCTTTTACATCCATTTTGATGCAATGTGATTTTAAGGTAACATGCTATAGGCAAGAGAAGTATTATGGACTCGATTCTAGCCACTAGTGCAAAGGTCTCGTTATAGTCAATTCCTTCCACTTGTGTATAGCCTTGAGCCACAAGACGAGCTTTGTTACCAACAATAATACCCGTTTCATCAGATTTATTTTTAAAAATCCATTTTATCCCAATGATATTAGTATTAGAGGGACGAGGGAATAAAGTCCAAACATTATTACTAGTAAATTGTTTAAGCTTCACTTGCATAACTTGAACCCAAAAATTGTCTTATAAGGCATCAGTTACATTCTTAAGCTCTAAGGACGAAATAAAACAAGAATAATTTACCTTTGAAAAAGAGTTGAATTTTAAATAGGCTATTCACCCCCCTCTAGCCTCTTTTCATACCCTTGTTGTGTCTTTGGGACCAACAGCGCGCTCCTTCTCCGAGTGAATATTATGTGCCTAGAAGCCGCGCGCCTCACCGCCGTGCGCTTCCTAGCCCTATGCGCCCTCCAAGAAAAAGCGCTCCAAAATTTCAAAAGAAAGTTTTTGTTAAGGTTGATTCATCTGACCAAATTAAGAATGCTATCCCAAAAAAAATTAAGGAGTTTGTGAAAACTCATGTGATTAGTGGCTTTCATCATTGTTCTGTTTGTGATTGTTCTGGTCATAAGGCCGTGGAATGCGTTTAGCGATTCACTCCCAATGGCAAAGGACGCAAAAAAAAAATTCCTAAGGTAAAAAAAGAGTGGGTTTTCAAAAGTTGCTAACCCTAAGACCCAAAAAGGAATAAAGGGGACCTGCTTTAATGTCTAAATTCCATGTTCTTTGCTTCATGGCTGGATCTTCAAAAGCTAAAACATATGAATCGATTCTCAACAGTGGATGTTCTAGACACATGACTGGAGATATCACTTTACTTGAAGATGTTGATGAAGAAAGAGGTCCTTCAGTAACATTTGGTGATGATAATAATAAAGGACATGTTGTAGCATATGGAAAGCTCAAGAAAGACAAAGTATGCATTGAAAGAGTCTCTCTTGTTGAAGGACTCAATCATAATCTATTATCCATATCTCAATTATGCGACAAAGGATTAAAATGACATTTTAAGTCAAAGAAATGCTTTATCAAGGATGGAAAAATCAGAGTAACTCTACTTATTGGATATTGTAAGACAAATATTTATCTTATTGATTTTCAAAATATGAACTCTAGTACTAATATTTGTTTTGTGGAAAAAAGTGTGAGAGAAAACAGTTGGCTATGGCACAAGCGCTTAAGTCACTTGAACTTCAAGTATTTATCTAAACTCAGCAGGAACAATCTTGTAAAAGGATTTCCCAAAGTTACTGATCATCATGACAAGAAGTGCGCCACATGTCAACTTGGAAAACAACCAAAACAATCTTTATCCAGCAAGACAAATCCTTCAACTTCTAGATGTTTGCAACTGCTTCACATTGGTTAATTTGGACCAGTTACCACTACAAGCATTAGAGGAAACAAATATACCCTAGTTGTAGTGGATGATTATTCAAGATATACATGGTTGGAAATGATGGTTTCTAAAGACAATTGTTATGACATCCTGACCACTCTTTTCAGACTGCTCCAAACACAAAAAGAATATGACATCGTAAGTGTTCGATCTGACAATGGAACAGAATTTACAAACAACGATGTTCCTCGATATTGTGATGATCATGGAATAGATCATAACTTTTCTACTGCTGGAGTTCCTCAACAAAATGGCGTTATGGAGAAGAAGAATAGAACATTTATTGAGGCTGGAAAAACGATGATAGCTGAAGCAAAACTACCTAAGTACTTTTGGGAAGAAGCTTTCAACACTACATGTTTTACTCAAAATCATTTCCTCATCAACAAAACGATCAACAAGACTCCATATGAACTTTGGCGTGATAGAGCTCCTAACATTGCTTTCTTCAAAAATTTTGGATACAAATGCTATATCCTCTACAACAGAAATGAAAATAGAGGTAAATTCGATGCCAAAGCTGATGAAGGTATTTTTGTTGGGTATGCCAAATATTCAAAAGTTTTTCGTGTTTTTAATAGATCTACTTTAGTGATAGTTAAATCTGTAGATGTTACTTTTGATGAGCATTCTCTCCTTGAGCCACATTTGGCTCCAAATGATTCTGTTGAGTCTATTGATACAGGTGCTCCTATACAAGTTGCGCCTACACAAAATCAGAATACATCAACTCAAGGAAATCCATCTACATCAGTTGCGTCTAATTCTAATGATGATGCGCATGGTGAGACTCTTGTTGTGCCTTCTATTAATGATGTGCCTGAAATGTCTCCTGCATCTCAAAATGTTGCTGCACCTGATGTCACTCCCATTATCAACTCTGAACCAGTTCAACCCCCTAATTTTGATGACTTTATATCTGGTGAAGATATCCAAATAGAAGACCTTTAAGTTACAACTACTCAACCTAACTTAACTCCTGAGCTTCATGAAATTAGAGATCATACCATCACTAATATTATTGGTGATCTCAATATTTGGGTTCGTACAAGGAGAACAACAAACTTTGATGATTATACTGCATTTATCTCTCAAATCGAACAAACGAAGGTTGATGAAGCACTCCAAGATCCAAATTGGATTGTTGCAATGCAAGCAGAACTCAATCAATTTGAATGATGCAAGATTTGGACTTTGGTTCCAAGAACAAAATGATCAAGGAGTTGTTGGTACAAAATGGGTGTTCACAAACAAGATGGATGAGAATGGAACCATCACAAGAAACAAGGTAAGGTAGGTTGCACAGGCTATAGACAAGAAAAATGAATTGATTATGATGAAACCTTTGCACCCCTAGCAAGACCAGAAGCTATCAGAATCTTTCTAGCTTACGCTGCTCACAAAAACATCAAGTTATATCAAATGGATGTGAAGAGCGTGTTTCTAAATGGTGAAATCCAAGAAGTAGTCTATGTAGCTCAACCACCTGGATTTGAAGACTCAAAATTTCCAAATCATGTTTACAAACTCCAGAAAGCTTTGTATGGACTCAAACAAGCTCCAAGAGTATGGTACGATACACTATCCATGTTTCTCATTAAGAAAGGCTTCACATGCGATACAATAGATCTTATCAAAAAGTTTGAACTTGAAAATGCTAAAACATACGACACTCCAATGGCCACCGGTAACAAACTAGACAAAGACTTGAAAGGTAAAAGGGTTGATCAAACTTTTTAGAGAGGTATGATTGGATCTCTCCTTTATTTCGTTGAGGACAAATGTCTTCATCTTTAGTGCTTCTTAAAACTTTTATTCACCATTGGATTTTGGCTTTGAGTTTGAATACTGGAGTCTTCATATCTTCATAAGTCTTCAAAATTTGTCTAAGTGTTGAAAGGTTGTATGGAGTGCATCATATGATAGGCGCGCTATAAGTATTGAGGCGCACTAGAATAGCTAGGCTCTATATGCATAAAGGCATGCTAGGTCAAGAAAGGTGAACCATATGGATTTGGTGCGCAACATTGCGCTAGGCGCATCAATATCAGTTTGAGGCGTGCATAAGCATACCAACATTTAGAAAATTTCTGGCATTGATCCTATTAGAAAGCATAGTCTATAAAATGGACTGTCTAAAAAATAAAGTATACATACTTCTTACATAGGGTCCTAAAGTCCATAAAATATAACTTATGTAATGTATCAATCAAATATAACATTAAGAACATGAGATATAAGTGGGAATACCCAACAGAGATTGACGTCACTGGTACCCCGAAGATACCTAAAGATCCGCTTCACAGCCTGCCAATGTTCTTTCTCCGGATTACCCATGAACCGACTAACAACACTAAATTCCTGTACAAGATCCGACCTAGTGCACACCATAGCATACATCAAAATACCAACTGCACTAGCATAGGGTACTCAAGCCATATACTCTTTCTCCTCAACTGACTTGGGCCCAAACGCGACTGACAATCATGCATTCGCTGCACTCAAAGTATCTATAGCCTTTGTTGTTGACATAGTAAACATCTCTAAAACATTATTAATGTAACCTTTCTGGGATAAGAACATTTTTTGTTTGTCCATGTCTCTATAAATCTCCATAACTAGAATTTTCTTCGCGCTACCCAAGTACTTCATCTCAAACACTGTGGACAATAAGCCTTTTAGCTTCTGAATCTTTGACTTCTTGAATGCTGCTATTAACATATCATATACATAGAGAACCAAATAGATGTACGACCCATCTACTAACCTATTGTGATACATGCTGTTGGGGAATTGGGGGGATCTCCGCATCTACTAGTCCATACTAGCAGTCATTAATATAAAGAAAATAATCAACACATGATAATATTATATTAAAGAACATATACACCATGAATTTGTTCACCCGATTCACCATCCCTATGGCTATATCTGGAGGCACCAAGCCAGGATATTACTATAATAATATATCGATTGTTACAATTTACACATACACTCACACAGATCTATTATGGATACTCTCCAATAACAATCTTACCATATATATTATCTCTCCCCTAAGAACACACAAATAACACGGTCATGGCCGGGTTGTAGGATCACCCCCAATGCCTCTCCTAGTCCCCCGGGCCCATCCTAGACACTATTTTGTGGCTCTCTTGTATATCCTAGCTTTCTCCTATCAAGCATACAATATCCTCGATGAAGTCCCCTTTATATAGGTGTAGGAAAAGTCTTAAATCAATACATGGTAAAAATCTAGTCAAAATAGGAAACTGAGAAAAAACTGGGTTGTTCCCGATGTGCACGGCCGTGCAGTGTTGGCTACTCGACCGAGCACTATACCTGGAGTGGTTGTGCTCTATTTTCTCCCCAAAACAGTAGCTTCCTCCCCGTAATGCATGACCGTGCTCTTCCTCATGCACGACCGTGCAGCCCTGTTCTGTTCTGTACTTTCTTGATTTCCTTCTCCTTTTTGATCTCTCCTTGATCTCCACCAACCTCCTATGATTTAGACTCCTTTTATCACTCCATCTCCTCATGGTTTTAGGTTTCCACTCCCAACACACACAACAACCATACTAGCTCCTCGTGTATCCGATCTCTGTCAAATAGCCGTCAAACCTCATTTAGTTGAATGCTTAAGTCCATACAAGGACTTCTTCAGCCTATAAACATAATCTTCCTTACCAAGAACTTGGAATCCTTCCAGCTGTGTCGTGTATATCTCTTCCTCCAACTCTCTATGTAAGAAAGCTGTCTTGATGTCTAGTTGCTAGAGATCCAAATCCCTTTGTGCTACTATTGATAGTAACACTCTAATCGAAGTGTGTCTGACCACTGGTGAGAAGATCTCATTGTTGTCCACCCCCTCTCTGTGTGAAACCCCTTGAAACAAGGCGAGTTTTATACTTAACCCATTCTGCAAGTGACATCCCTTCATTTTTCTTAAAGATCCACTTGCAAGTCACAATCTTTCTGCCTTCTAACCTTTTGGTCAACTCCCAAGTCTGATTCTTCTGAAGAGACTCTATCTCATCACTCATAACTGCATACGATTGAGATGACTCTGAACATGTAACTGCTTCCTTGAAAGTAGAATATTAAAAAGACCAGTTTGTGTGAATGACATTCATTTTGAGACGTAAAAAATCATTCATTTTAGAACAAACTCAAGTTGTAATAAAATTAATCCAGGGCTTGAAAAGTATAAAGAGAGTAAAGATATAAGGAAAAGTATTTAGTACAAAATTATTTAGGGCAAAGTTAGAAAATAGACATTCATTTGGAGACGTAAAAAATCATTCATTTTAGAACAAACTCAAGTTGTAATAAAATTAAGGGCAAATTGCACTTTAGTTACATGAGTTTGTGGTCATGTTTCAATTGGTTATCCAGTTTGTGTTTGTTACAATTTGGTTATTGAGTATGTCTTTTTGTTGCAATCAGGTGTAATTTTTGTTAGTTCGTCAGAAACCTAACAGAAAGTCTGTCATGTGCCACTCACATGACATATTTAAGGGTATTTTTGTCTTCTCCACGGGTGTACAATAAATGACATAATTATTTAAAAAAAAAGACAGAAAGTTGAAAAAGAAAAAACAAGAAAGGAAAAAAAGGGGTAAATCGTGAACATAGTTCCCCAAATCACCAATCTTTAGTCCACCCCTTCGGCGAGTAGTTCCTCAAATCACCAATCCATAGTTACCCACTCAATTCTTAGCAAAATGACAAAAATTCCCTTTAAGTATGTCATATGAGTGGTACATGACACACGTTTTGTTAAGTTTCTGACAAACTAACCAAAATTACATTTGATTGCAACAAAAAGACATACTCAATAACCAAATTGTAACAAACACAATCTGGATAACCAATTGAAACATGACGACAAACTCAGATTACTAAAGTACAATTTGGCCCAAAATTAATCTAGGGCTTGAAAAGTAGAAAGCGAGTAAAGATATCAACATGCAATATAGTGGCAAGCTAAATGCCCCTAGTTGAGTCGACAAAGTAAATTCACAAAACAGAAAATTGAGATTCCCTTGAACAGATAAATTAAACGTGCAACTAAAGGATCCACAACATGTTAACATAAAACAATGATGTGTTAACAAAATTTTGTTACTCTCTATTATTTTGTTTATAAATAATGTATATTGGCTAGATAATTACCGACTATGATCATTAGTTTTTTCAAGTTGTAACTGTACATGTTAACATAAAACAGATAAATTTTGTACTTTTCGTTTCTCATAAACTCAAACAAAAATTTGTCGAGGAACCAAATTATTGTAATAAGAAAGCTTTGGGCAATTATAGTGAGGCACACCTAACTAAATTTTAGCAAACTTGAGTTTTATGCCTTATTTGGAATGCTTAAATTGTTAAAGCAACACCTGTTGAATTGTTAAGGGAAGAGTTTCAGAATCTCAGGGTCTCTATCTCCAGCTTCACTCACAATCATCTCACCAGCATGGAAGCATGTGGAATTGCAAGATAGAACGCTCTTTGAATGTGTCCAATTAAATTGTGCATCTATAAGCGATCAACCAAATAATGACAAAGATAAATATGTTAAGTGATGATTGTTGTAAATTTGTAAATTTGAGTTGAGACTTGAGAAGATAATCAACAAGATTGAGCAATTTCTCTCTCTAGATTTTTTTCTCTCTAGCCTTTTGACTCTTGGTGGCTATGCCACCGGACGACATCTCAGATGATCCCCCTCCACCACCTCCATCTTATGTGGAGGCGGTGAAAGGGCCGGCTCCAACCGCACCACCAAATGTGAAGGATCTAAAGGATGTTGCTTCGGTACAACCACCTAGCACCGCCTCTCGGTGGTTTCACTCAACCACCTAGGCCAGCGGGATTAGTTAAAGATGTGTCGGCCGTTCTATTCATCAAGGGAGTTTATTGTGGCCGAGAAGAAGTTAGAGTTCTATATTGTGATGAAGTTTTTTGCAGGTCGGCCTCACCTTCATGTCATTCAAGATCATATTGCCAAGGAATGGAGGCTAAAAGGTCTGTTCATCGTCGGATTGATGGATCTTAGACACGTTATGGTCTATCTTACTTCGGAGGAGGACTTGAAACGTGCATTGTCGAAAGAATCACATATGGTCAACAATGCCATGTACCAGTCGTTTCGATGGTTGCTAGATTTTTCTTTTAGAGTTGATTGGAAATGGCTTGGGCCACTTCTTAAGGGCGGATGACCACACATTGGCGTTTACAAACTCTAGTTTTCCTAGGATATGTGTTGAAATTGATGTATCTAAACCGCTGCCCAAAAATGTTTGGATAGGTGAATCAAAAGATAATGGGTTTCTTTCAATCAATATAGTTTGAGAGGAACATCCAATATTGTGATGGATGCGGACTACTTGGCCATCTGTTGAGGATTGCAGGAAGAAAACAAGAAAGGACTCATACCTTGTTAATGGTAAGAATCCCACGGAGCCCTTGGTTCATCCTCCTAGGACAGAGGGTAAAGAAAAGACTTGGGTTCGTAAAAACCCATTTGCGTCTAAGGTTCAAAAAGGGACAACGTTGGAAAGCTCATCCGGTGGGGGTGTTGCCGGTTGCGGCGCTTCGATGGAGATCAGTAACGCGGGTGGTGTAGAATATACAACAAAGATAATTAATTGGGTTAGTACTAAAGTCACAGGTCAAATCGAGGACCGATTAGAAGCTCGAATTGATTGTCAAACCGTGATTGATGCCGACTCAAATTTGAATTCCTTGGATCCCAATGAGCCGTTAGGATGTAAACCCAATTTGGAAATTGGTATTGTTGAAGAAATCACGAAAGAGCAGGATTTTGAGTCACTGCTGGGGGATACGGCTTCTACAGATTTGGTGGAGGAAATTCCTCAACTTCTTACCTTAACTAGCGTTGATATGGATGTTCAAATTATAGAGGGTAATCCACATGAGGTAGATTCCATTTTGCATGAGAAAGTGGTGGCCCATCGACTAGTTTTTAAAAAGAAATTTTCGTGCCTAACTTGGATAATATTTGTTGGGTATGCTTATCACTTAACCCTCATATATTTGTTAGAATTGATTGATACCATCACCTATGAGTATTTTTATGGACTTTAGGACCTCATGTAAAGAAGTTTATAACTTCATTTTTTTTAGCCAAGTCCTTTTTATAGTATAGGCTTAGATCATAGGACTTGAAGCTTTGAAATATCGAAGATTTCCTAAGCAGGATTCATTTCACTGCGCAGGATGTTCTCTGCGCAGGTCGCTACTGCGCATAGACATCTTGCGCAAACTTTTAACCCTGCTCAGTTTTCAAGGTCTTATTTCCTAAACTCTGAAGAGATCTTTGTGACCAAGCATGGTGCGCATGCTTCCCATGCGCAGCATCCATGCGCGCCGGCAATGCGCATGCCTTTGTGCGCGGACACTACCTTGGTCAAAATCCTTATCTCCTGATCTCATATTCTAGAAGCTTGGAAAGCGACAAGACAAGCAACGCTGTTTGGATTGAGTCAAAGTGCTGAGATGTGCACAAACGACAAAATAAGCACACTCAGCAAAACCATTGGTGGAGACACGCTTAAAAGAAATATCTCAAGTGAAGACAGCTGCCAACCTTCTAGAAGAAGCTTTTGAATTTGGTCTTCATGCTCAGTCTCCAACGGCTCTAAATCACCTGCGCACCAATCATATTGTGCCAGGTCATCATCTTTGATCAGAGCCCCAACGGCTATAAAGGACATCTGCGCGCCAATCACTTTGTGCAAGCTCATTGTCCTTGCTCAGAGCTCCAACGGCTATATTCAAGCTCTCAGCTATAAATAGCCTGCTCATCTTCATTTCCAAGCGGCCCTTTCATCAAGCCCCTCTTGTTGGCCACTATGCTTCAAGAGCCCGAGTTTCATGCTTCATTGAGAAACCTTGAAGATCTGAAGATTGCTGCTTAGTATTTCCAGATTCTTTAGAACAGCTTTCAAGATCTTCAAACCTTTAAACTCCTGCTCATATCACAAAGCCTTATATCACCAGAATTCTCGGTGCTCTTCATCTTTCATATTCATAGAGCCCAGAATTTCTGTCACACACACACCTCTTGAAGCCTTGATCATTTTGATCTAACTTCTTGAGATACACCGGTTTAGTCTAGGATTTGTTCTTCATAGATAATAGATCTTGAGTTAGTATTGAGCTAAAATGTTGTAATTTGTAATACTCACTCATATTATAAGATCTCCATTAGAAATCCAAGACTAACCATCTTGGTAGAGGATGTAGATCTTTCATCGATCGAACCTCTCCAAATAGCTTGTTCATTATGTTTACTGCATATTTCCTGCTTAACTATTTATGAACTGCTTTGTTTGATCTTTCAGATTGCTACACTTTGATGTTATATTTGTTATAGCTCATTTGCCTTAGAATCCTTTTTGCGCCACTCTTTAGCCTCATACTTAGCGCGTGCGTTTTTATCTCTGCGCAGTATACCCTGCGCAGAGCTGCTTTAAATTTCCGCTGTGCATTTCACACTCTTACTGCGCGCTATACTTAGCCAAAATAAGAGTTGTGCGCATCTGCCATTGAATTGCAAAAGGGTTTGAAAAGAATTTTAAAACGCTATTTCCCCCCCCCCCCTCTAGCATTTTTCATACCCTTGTTGCCCCTTTAGGACCAACAAGTGGTATCAGAGCAAACACCTTCATAAAACTTGTTTTGTTTTTCAAGCTTAACAGCTTGGGTGCCGATTCAAAATGGCTTCAAAATTTTGGGCAATGGCTAACTTTTCACATGTTCCTGCGCTCGCTCAAACCTCAGATCAAATTCAGAAAGTTCTCCAAACCTGGTGGATCCTCAAGCAAAGATTCGTACTCTCTCTCATAGAGACTCAAAGAAAGATGACTTGGTCTGCTACAACTGCAGAAAGCCAGGACATTTCGTTTCCAAATGCTACTTCAAAATTTGAGTACAAGGAAAAGCAACCCTGCGCACAAAGCAGTGCGGAATGGCTGCTGAAGAGAACTGCGCAGAAAAGATGCTAAGGACTTGGATACACTGAAGACAACGATGCTGACTCTGAGGATGGACTGCTCTGCTTAGTGGCAAATGCTGACAATGATTCAAAAGTTATTTCTGAAATGGAACCTAAGCATGCGCCAAGGACAATCAAAGAAAGGTCCCTTCACTCTAGTGGAAATGAGACACCTTCACCAAGCAGACAGAATGGCAAGCACCTATTTGCCAGAGCTAACCTGACAAAGCTGCGTCATCACCAACCCCACAGCCGCGCAAGGAATATCTTAAAGTGTCTGCTGATCTTAAATGATAACTCTGCTGTAGAGCGCAAGTCAATGTTTCAACAAGCAGAAAAGATCTACTTCACTGCGCACTCTCAAGCTCAGTTGGTTTCAACAGTGGATTCTAGACACTACTGGAGATGTCAACACTCTTAAAGGTGCGCACGAAGGAAGAGATCACTCATTAATATATGGTGACAACAACAAAGGGCATATAATTGGATTTGGACTAATCATAAAAGGTAGTCTCAAGCAACCTGCTCTCCAAATCACAATTATGTGATAAAGGTCTGGAATGCCGTTTCACTTCAACGCACCGCTATATCAAGAATGGCGTTTCTGGACTAACTTTGCTCAAAGGGCATATTTTCTATTACTAATCCTTGTTTTGTAGCAATGAGCTTAAGTGAATGCAGCTAGCAATGATATAAGCAACATGCCAGCTTAGTAAGCATCCTGAGCAGTTTTCCTCCAGCAAGATTGCTCCAATGTGAAAACGCTTATATCCGCTTCACCTCATGTGTTTGGACCGCTCACTACCGCGAAGCTTTGGACCAACCTGTGGTATCTCTATGATATCCTGGCTGCTCTCCTTCTAAATCTCCAAACACAGAAGACATCATTAGAGTTCGATACTTCAACGTAACAGAATTTATGAACAACGATGTCGCTCAATATTGTGAGAACCAACAAGAACCAACAAATGGTATTCTTCACAATTTCTCTGCTGCTGGAGTTCCGCAACAAAATGGCGTTGTGGAAAGAATCGCTCGTTGATTGAGGATGGATAGACAATGATAGTAGAAGCAGTACTTCTAAATGTATTTCTGGGAAGAAGCTGTCAACGGTGCATGCTTTACTCAGAATAAGATTTCTCATCAACAAAGCCTACATCAATACTCCATACGATCTATAGAGAGAGAAACAGCGCCCAACATTGCTTTCTTCAAGCTCTTTGGCTGCAGACGCTAAAGGAAAATTCGACGCCAAAGCAGATGAAGGTATTCTAGTTGGGTATGCCTATCATTCAATAAGCTTTTCGTGATCATAATAGAATAAATCTCTAGTTACTATATATAGTATCTGTACATGTTACATTTGACATACATTCTCTCCTTGAGCCATATTTAGACAGGTGCGCAGTAACACTGTTCTTACGCAGAATGTAGATCAAGTAGAATCAGAATCAGTCCATCTCATGCGCATACTCCAAATGCTGCGCCTGAAGTCACAACTCCTGATGCGGAAACACCTCCTCCTGCGCATGATGTTTCTCTACTTCAGCAAATCACCATTGATGATTTTGGTGCTGAAGTAAATGAAATACCCATTGATCTTCGTATTCCTATCACCTAAATGTAGGGATTCGCACATCGAGAGCATCAAACTTTGCGGTGTAGCATTCGTTTATCTCTCATGTCGGATCAAAGAAGATTGATAGAGTGCTCCATGTTTTAAGATGGATCGATGCTATGCAAGAAGTGCAAGAAAAGCTCATCCAATATCAAGCGCTTCAATGGGTATTCAGAAACAAGATGGATGAGAATGGAAGCATCACAAGAAACAAAGCAAGGTTGGTTGCGCAAGGCTATAGGCAAGAGGAAGGGATCAACAACGATGAAACATTTGCGCCTGTAGCAAGACTTGAAGCTATAAGAATTTTCTTAGCTTATGCCTCTCACAATAAATTCAAGCTTTATCAAATGGATGTGAAGAGCGCATTTCTCAACGGTGAACTCTAAGAGACGGTCTACGTAGCACAACCACCTGGATTTGAAGATAACAGATTTCCAAATCACGTCTTCAAGCTTCAAAAAAGCTTTGTATGGACTTAAGCAAGCTCCAAGAGCATGGTACGATACGCTATCAAAATTCCAACTAGAGAAAGGCTTCAAGCGCGGTAAAATCGATACAACTCTTTTTATTACCAAGTATAATGATCATTATTTACTCGTTCAAATCTCCGTTGATAATATTATATTTGGTTCTACTAATGAGTTACTTTGTAAGCGCTTTGATAAGCAAATGAAAAGCAAACTTGAGACGAGCATGATGGGAGAAATCACCTTCTTCCTCGGGCTTAAAATCAAAAATTGAATGATGGCATCTTCATCAATCAAGCCAAGTACACAAGGGACTTAATCAAAATTTGGACTTGAGAATGCTAAAGCATACGACTCTCCAATGGCCACCAGCATCAAAACTTAACAGACTTAAAAGGTAAGTTGATCAGACTGTATCAAGGTATGATTGACTCTCCTTTATCTTCTGCTGATTGGCCAAGATATTATGTTGACTGGATCTGTGCGCACTATCATGCTAATTCATCTGAAGCGCACATAACTGCTATAAAATGTATTAGATATATTTTTGGCTCTGTTAACCTTGGACTTTGGTACACCAAAGATTCGAACTTTAAACTTGTAGGTTATTCAGATGCGGACTATGCAGCGTGCACCATTGACAGGAAGAGCACAAGTGGAACATGTCATTTCCTTAGAAATCGACTTGTAGCATGGGCGAGCAAGAAACAAGCTGTTGTGTCCATCTCCACTATTGAAGCAGAATATATTGCTGCTGGAAGCTGCTGCTGCCAAATCTTATGGATGAAGCAACAATCTGTGGACTATGGGATTAATGAAGAGAATTGTCCAATTCTCTGCGAGAATGTCCACCATAGCGGTTTCCAAACCTGCCAAGCACTAATACCAAGCTCATCAACATCTAATGTCATCTCCTCAAGAATTAACAAGTGGTCTCTTGAAAGGAGAAATGGGTATGCTTAATCTTAGCTAACTTGTCCATATAATTTATACTAATGCATTTGCTTGATAAGTGTGTAAAATAGGTTAAGTTTCATGCGCCCTGCGCAACAAATGTCTGCGCATGAAACAACAGTTCTGAGATTTATAGAATCTCTGCGCTATCAATGCGCTGCGCATGACTATCCATGCGCAAATCTTGGTGGATCGCAGGTAAGTGTTCTATTCATTAGATTTTACACAAGGGTACTTGTGTAAGTTAAATTTTCCCGCGCCTTTATTTTTTGAACTTTCTTGGGAAATTACCTTCTTACCCTTGCGCATGTCCCATTGTCAATTAATGCAAACTGCAATTAAATGACAGCACACCTCACGAATGTCTGCTTACCATTTATTGAGGAAGGTGATGCGACAGCCGTCAGCCTCTTTTTCGCTGACACACGCGCACGCAAAGACTGCGCACGCGCATCCCCCATTTGGCCACGTCACCCTGCTAACGTGCGCCCGTCCTTTCACTGACTCACCATTTATGAGGAAGCTGACTTGACAGTGACTGGCTTAGGACTTCACACGCATACGCGCGCATAGGTCTGCGCACGCGCGTTCCCTTTTGTGACACGTGGTATTGCTATCCTGCGCCACTGCACATTTTTTCAAATTTTTTCTCAGCTATCGTGCGCCTAACATCTCCTTCCCTACTTAAACCGTTTCTCTCTCTACTTCTCTCTTCTCTCTAAATTCTCTCTCACTCTCTCTCTAACCTCTATTCTAAACCTTCATTTCTCATCTCCTGGTCTTTATCTTCAACCTCAACCTTTCTTCTCTCAAACCATTTCAATGGCGCCTAAGAAAACCAAAACTCAATCCGAAATCATCATCTCCGACTCTTCTTCTCACTCCAATCCTGGGAACTCTCAGAATGAAGAAGTAGAACAACAATCAAGGTATCCCACCATCAAAGACATGGTATGTTTCACTATAACTTCTTACTTTTCGCCATTGTTGTTTTTGGAGGTCTCAAGACTCCCTTTTTTGATTTCTCCCTTATTTGTTGATCTTTTTTGAAATCGTTGGTTGTCATGTGTTAGTATTTGCCTGATTTATTCTTTCATATAATTTATTTCATGATCAATGGTCGTTACATGTGTTTTTCGTCAATTTATGTGCTCCGTAACTTCCTTGGCAGACGAACCGTTTTTCTGAATTTCTGGGTTTGTTTTAATGTCATTGACCATACTTTTTACATGGTTGACTTCGTCCTGTCCATGCCGTCATTTCGATGTATTTTTTGTTGAATTTTGTCAACCTTTGTTTTTCGGTGTTCTTGGGTGTTCTTCATGTTCTTAAATATTCTTTCTTATTTTTTTAATATTTTATTTGGTCCATTGATATATCCCCCCCCCCCCGTCTTTGTATTCTGCGCATAGTTTCCTGCGCATGCCTTTCTGCGCATATAGTTTATCTAATTCTCTGCGCACACTTCTTTACTAGTATTTATTTTCTGTGCGCATGATCCCTCTCTGCGTATGCATTCTTATTTTATGCGCATCCAATTCCTATTTTCTGCGCATAAATGCTTTGCTTTTCATGGAACTTGTGCTAAGGTATATCTGCATTACTTGCAAATGCGCACAGCTCCATAAGCAATAGGTTGTCTAATTCTATCTATTGTTTTACGCAGGGACACGTTTACTTCATACCGGGTTGGGAACTTATTCAGGCAGATCTTTCTTTAGATGCAATTGGTCGTCGTCTGCTTCACCTTCTCAGCTCCTCTGGCATTCTTCCTTTATTCACTCTTGATCAATCCTTCATAGTGCCTGCGCTGGTAGATGAATTCTTCAAGACAGCAAGAGTTGTTCCGGCACAACTTGAAGGCAAGCCAACAGAAATGATCATGGCCACTGTACAGCGCAGTGATATAATGGTTCATCCTAACCACATTCGCAGCCTCCTAAACTTCAACGTTGATAGTTCTTCAGTCAACTATGATGAGGTTCACTAAAATGCTCTTGCACAGAAGCTCATTGGCATTCCTTCTCTTAACAAGAAGTGGCCAATGTATAACAGAAAGGAATTTGGTGAGGTGATGTATCACCTGTGCACCCTAATTGGAGATTCTCTCAACTGCAAAAATGGGAATAATGGGCATTTCATCTCAAAGCAGTGGGAATACTGTGCAGCCATCTTCAACGAAGATCAACTCGACTGGCCGCAGATTATCTTCAATGAGATTGTGAAGGGAATGACCAGCTATGACAAGAAGCTGAACGCAGGGAAGACCAAATACCGAACTCACTGCAGATTGCTAACCAAACTCTTATTGACTTATGGTGAACTGGCCACCTATGTTAAAGAAAAGTCAATCAAGAAGCAGTCTTGCGACGCAAAGTACTACTCCAGAGTACATCTCCAGAATTTGCGCAGTGAGATAGGTAACGCTGAGTACTATGAAATCTGGCTGTCTGATTCTGCTCCCAACAAGGAACCTTGGATAGGCCCAATTCCTGTGGCCAAGTCTAATAAGAGTGCAGGAAGATCTACACCTGATGCTGCGCAAGAAACCGCATAAGATGCGTATAATCGCAAGGGGAAGGGCATTGCTACGCCCAGTGGCAAAAAGCTCAAGGACATTCCTTTGGTTCAATCCACCAAAGGGATTTCATTCAAAGAGGCAGATCCTACCAGTAATCCAGCTCCTGCTCCCACAAAGCCAACCACAATGAAGCGCAAGGCTGATTTTTGTGGTGATTCAGATGATGCTGCAGTTGAGGGGGAGCAAAGGCACGAAGCTACTCAAGAAGCCGTCCCCAGTGCTGATATCGCACATATCTCTTCGCGTCTCAAGCAGAAGGTGCGCAGCAGCGCAAAAGGATTGAAGAAGCACCGTACTAGTTCCGCAGCCACTGACAGCAGTGATCTTTCTCCAGTTCAACCTTCATCTTCAGCCCCTGAGACTCCTACTTCCTCTTCAGCTGAGCTGCGCCAGATCGTACAAAGCTTGCATTCTGTTCAAGCGAATCAAGTCGCTACGCAGCTGCAGCTGAATCAACTCCTTACTGCTCAAACTGCTTTACTGTACTGTCTTGACATGCAGCGTTTGGAGATTGATACCATTAAGGGGGAGAAAGCTACGGAGGAAGCAAAGGCACGTGCAAAGGAGAGCACGGAGAGTGCCAAGACATAGGCAAAGGCAAGTTCATCTGAGCCTGCGCAAGAAAAAGTTCCTATCTCTTTGGATCAACTTATCCTGGACTCCCTGAGAACCATCAGCGCCCAGCTCGAAAATGTCAGCGCACAACTCAATAATGTGTGCACCCTTGGAGCGTTTGATGGTGGACTCAGGGACATACTGAAAAAGCTCAAGAAAACCCTCACAGATGGGTTACCTAGAGGATTTGATGATCTTCAAGCTCAGATGGAGAAGATTGAACAAGGAAGCTCTGCGCATAATATTGAAGAAGTCCGTAAATGTATTACCAAGTCCATGGCAGATTTTTCTTCTGCGTTCAACGACAAGATGGACTATGTTATGCTAGATATTCAAGCCAGCGTCAACACTCAGCGCCTTCATACTGACACAAGACTAGAAGCTACGCAGACTGCCATCCTGACGGACAGCAGAGCAAAGTTCAGAGAGCTGGTGGATGACAATGCTGATATGCGCAGAGGAATGAACACTTATGTTGGCAAAGCTATTGAGTTCCAGGACAAATTTCAAAATTTAAAGGTGGAACTCATGAACAAGTTCAACAGTCTTCAGAATGAGATGCGCGAAGCCCTGCAACGGATCAACATAGATTAGATTTCCTTTGTAAGTATTTTGCTATTTTTTTCTTTGAGACTTTTTGATTCTCGTTGCGCAGTATGTTTTATGCGTCTTTTATTTCGTGCGCTTTTGTTTTTGTGCGCACCCTTTTTGTTTTTCCTCGTTAAAGCTTGTACTCTGTAACTGACAATCCTTCAAGTATTAATGAGAAGAATGCATCATTAAGCTTTCACAAAACCTTGTTCAATTCAAACCATTCGTTTGTGGAACATTGAATACATTATTACTTAAACTCATGCGCATAATCTTTACTGCTCATGTTTTCTACGCATGATGTTTAAACATTCAGTTTAAACGCATACTTAAAACTTCATTTCACATTATTTGTATGCTCTGAATGATATTTCTATCTTTCATATCTTGTAAGTTTTTAATCTTTTGGATAGATTAGAAATCTATAGCACTGGCTAGTGTGTGCATTGACTTGAGGCATGATTTACCATTCACATTTTTATGGACATGTTATTATCAAGTACAATGAATTGCCTTTGCTATAGTAGGTAATGGCATCAATCATTTAGGGGGAGATTGTTGGGTATGCTTATCACTTAACCCTCCTACATTTGTTAGAATTGATTGATACCATCACCTATGAGTATTTTTATGGACTTTAGGACCTCATGTAAAGAAGTTTATAACTTCATTTTTTTAGCCAAGTCCTTTTTATAGTATAGTCTTAGATCATAGGACTTGAAGCTTTGAAATATCAAAGATTTCCTAAGCAGGATTCATTTCACTGCGCAGGATGTTCTCTGCGCAGGTCGCTACTACGCATAGACATCTTGCGCAAACTTTTAACCCTGCTCAGTTTTCAAGGTCTTATTTCCTAAACTCTGAAGAGATCTTTGTGACCAAGCATGGTGCGCATGCTTCCCATGCGCAGAATCCATGCGCGCCGGCAATGCGCATGCCTTTGTGCACGGACACTACCTTTGTCAAAATCCTTATCTCCTGATCTCATATTCTAGAAGCTTGGAAAGCGACAAGACAAGCAACGCTGTTTGGATTGAGTCAAAGTGCTGAGGTGTGCACAAACGACGAAATAAGCACACTCAGCAAAACCATTGGTGGAGACACGCTTAAAAGAAATATCTCAAGTGAAGACAGCTGTCAACCTTTTAGAAGAAGATTTTGAATTTAGTCTTCATGATCAGTATCCAACGGCTCTAAATCACCTGCGCACCAATCATATTGTGCCAGGTCATCATCTTTGATCAGAGCCCCAACGGCTATAAAGGACGGCTGCGCGCCAATCACTTTGTGCCAGCTCATTGTCCTTGCTCAGAGCTCCAACGGCTATATTCAAGCTCTCAGCTATAAATAGCCTGCTCATCTTCATTTCCAAGCGGCCCTTTCATCAAGCCCCTCTTGTTGGCCACTATGCTTCAAGAGCTCGAGTTTCATGCTTCATTGAGAAACCTTGAAGATCTGAAGACTGCTGCTTAGTATTTCCAGATTCTTTAGAACAGCTTTCAAGATCTTCAAACCTTCAAACTCCTGCTCATATCATAAAGCCTTATATCACCAGAATTCTCGGTGCTCTTCATATTTAATATTCATAGAGCCCAGAATTTCTGTCACACACACACCTCTTGAAGCCTTGATCATTTTGATCTAACTTCTTGAGATACACCGGTTTAGTCTAGGATTTGTTCTTTATAGATAATAGATCTTGAGTTAGTATTGAGCTCAAATGTTGTAATTTGTAATACTCACTCATATTATAAGATCTCCATTAGAAATCCAAGACTAACCATCTTGGTAGAGGATGTAGATCTTTCATCGATCGAACCTCTCCAAATAGCTTGTTCATTATGTTTACTGCATATTTCCTGCTTAACTATTTATGAACTACTTTGTTTGATCTTTCAGATTGCTACACTTTGATGTTATATTTGTTATAGCTCATTTGCCTTAGAATCCTTTTTGCGCCACTTTTTAGCCTCATACTTAGCGCGTGCGTTTTTATCTCTGCGCAGTATACCCTGCGCAGAGCTGCTTTAAATTTCCGCTGTGCATTTCACACTCTTACTGCGCGCTATACTTAGCCAAAATAAGAGTTGTGCGCATCTGCCATTGAATTGCAAAAGGGTTTGAAAAGAATTTTAAAACGCTATTCACCCCCCCCCCCTCTAGAATTTTTCATACCCTTGTTGCCCCTTTGGGACCAACAATATTGCTGCAATAGTCGGGTTGGAAGACTCAGATATTATTGAAGTAAATAAGGGTAACGAAACTTTAGTAGTTTCTGCAGCACTGAGAGAGCAATGGGGTGTTTTGGCTATTAATGAGTCTGTTGTGTCACCATCCGTCCTCTTGAAGCTCGTCGTCTCAATCCTAAATATTAATAATTTCTACCAGACAAACCTTTCTATTACTATCCCTTCAAGGGAAAAGTGTACTTCTGACCCGGAAGGCTATCAATCTGATGCATCTTTGTCGGCGTATGCAGAAGCTCGCCAATACGAAGGGACAATAGGAGGTATGAATGTATCTCCAGGGGCACCAATGGCAGATGGTCATACTTTTGATGACTACTATAATGAAGAGGATGATTTTATCCCCACGAAGAAAACACATGGCTAGAGCACAGTCAATTCTAAAGGTCGAGGCTCTAAAAGATATTGGGGAGGTTCTAAAAGGCACTGGGGATAGTTTTTCTCTTTCTCTTTCTTTTACTTTTTTTTATTTCTTTTATTTTTTTTATTAATTTTATTTTTTCATTTGTTGTTTATTGTTCTGTGATGGTTTTGGTCTAGTCCTCATCACATTTTGTTTTCTTATTTTAATAAAATTTAGGGGGCCTTTAGCCCTTTTCGATTAAAAAAAAGTATATCCATAATTTAGTATGACAAAGATGGGTAAAAAAACTAATAACTTACTGTGAATTGTAGGATATTTCCTCACCTTTGAATTTAGAAATACTCATGAGTGCTAACCCAAATCGTTCACATTCTTAATCCATGATAGATTGCATACCTACAAACAAAGTAGCGATTGCTTAGTCACATAATGTTAACCTGATCATAAATCCCTTTTATATAGTTGACATTTGTTGATGTGAAACGCAATGGAAAATAACCAAAGAATTGATCGAAATCAACTCTCAACACAAGGATAAAGATCCCTCTACAATAATCTCCTAAAAGATTATTCTGCAAGCCAAAGGCTTAAGGGTAAAAACCCAACAATTGCAAAGCAATCAAATTTTTATTAAATAAAGTCTTATTTTTGGATTACACTATTAGGCCTATTTTTTAGTGCCAATAAAACTTGACATTCACTCCTAAACATTCTAGAATTAACCCTAACCTATATGGTAACATAATAAGACTCAAAAATAGCAAAATTACTCATAATCCTACTCTAAAACCCTCTTTTAAATGACCTATCAAAATTAATGATGAAAATAACAAATAAAATAGAAACTAATGTAAACTAAACCCTAAAATACTAATTAAACTACAAAAATAATTAATATGTTTGACTTTGTCAAACATTCGTGCTACATCATACTCCTCTCCTTGAAAAGGACTCGACCCCGAGTCCGGACCCCCTCCGTCAATAGGGGTCGAACTCCAATAGTCCGTGTAGCCCCGGCTTGTATTGCACCCATGTGTTTTGTCTGAAAAACGTCGTCCCACTTAAAAAGATACTTCAAATAAATCAAATTCTTACGCGGAATTAAAAACTGGGAAAAGAACTGGCCGGACAACCAAGCGGGCGCCTGGTGGGTACTAGGCGGGAGTTTGAACTTGACAGAACTCGACAAAAACTTGCAGTGGCTAGTAAGCGGATGCCTGGTGGCAACCAGGCGGGCGCTTGGTCTTCAATCCTGCTCTACTACGCTGGTCGAGTAGCTACATGGTCCGGGCGGGTCTTGGAGAGGGTGCGGCCGGACCGGTGCTGATCCGGGCAGATGTTGGCTGATGTGCGGTCGGATCTCACATACTTCCTCCATCACTCAACAACCAAATTCCCTTGTGATTCAAAAATAATTTTTGTCTCCTCCGAAGCCTCCGCTCCTTTGAAACCTTCAATCATAACTGGCGGGTCTTGATGCGCAGATTCGACCATAATCAAATCTTCTCCGCTAGAATCTGACTCTTCCCCTCCAGCTGGCGGATCACGATGGAGATTTTCCTCGCGTCCTACAGGTACATCTCGATCCCCTGCTCGTTGCCCCGGGTTGATACAACTCTGAAGTTTTTGCAACGCCTCCACAAAAGCTAGGTGTGCTTCCAAGTCACGAATCTGTCGACTCCAATATTTTTCTCTGTCAGCCCAGTACTGGAATCGATCATACATCCTAGCGGCTCAAAATTTGCGCATCATGTATCGAGAAAAGTCTGCCTCTGATTGTGCGCACTCCATACGATCCAGAATCGCAAAACGCATCATTTGGTCGTCGATGTTGTCGTCGGCCATCTTCCAAGGATCGAACCTTTTCTGATGCCAATTGATGTGAAACACAGCGGAAAATAACCAAAGAATTGATCGAAATCAACTCTCAACACAAGGATAAAGATCCCTTTACAATAATCTCCTAAAAGATTATTCTGCAAGCCAAAGGCTTAAGGGTAAAAACCTAATAATTGCAATTCAATCAAAATTTTATTGAATAAAGTCTTATTTTCGGATTACACTATTAGGCCTATTTTATAGTGCCAATAAAACTTGACAATCACTCCTAAACATTCTAGAATTAACCCTAACCTATATGGTAACATAATAGGACTCAAAAATAGCAAAATTACTCCTAATCCTACTCTAAAACCCTCTTTAAATGATTTATCAAAATTAATGACGAAAATAACAAATAAAATCGAAACTAATGTAAACTAAACCCTATAATACTAATTAAAATACAAAATAATTAATATGTTTGACTTTGTCAAACATTCGTGCTACATCATTTGTACAATACCATAAGCATAAAATTATTTCAAGGCAGAGTGAAAGGTCATCATAAAGCAGTATCCTGGGAAAGAGGTGTTGTAAAGAGAATTAAAATAAGAGTGAAGTGGTATAAAACCGTATTAGGACTGGACGGTCTTAGTAAATAAGGTTATGATAGGGATTAGTTTAATTTTTATTTAAAGTTTGATTAACTTAAATTTAGGAGATACATACCGTTATTATTTAAAGTGAAAGATTTTGGTTAGAATTATCTCCTAAATTTAAGTTAATATATAAAGTTACAATGTATTTGAAATTAAGGATAAATATGATGCACATTATCATAAAAGAAAGATACATAATTTCATTCCTTTGAAATTTATAAATTTCAGAACAAATTATCTCCTATTATTGTATTTTATTTTATTTTTTGCCAGAAAGTTAATTTTGAAATAAGAAAACTCAAAAAGTAGGAAAGGGGAATGAATCGTTATTTGAATATGAAGATTTTAGGAAATAAGACTATGGTAAGGATTTACAAATCAAAAAAATACATATGATTCAAATTTAATATACTATAACTATAACTGATAAGATTATTTTTTATTTTTCATTTTTTATATTAGTGTTTTATTTTCAATTTTTGAATTCTTCCATCATCGACTCAATTAATTAAGTATTGCAATTGAAGAAATATGATTTAATTTGCATTCATTTCAAAACATTTGACTACAAAACTCCACTCATTCTTGAATACATGCATAAGTGATGTAGCGTGATGCTACAATAAGAGTAAAGTCTATGACGACTTTAAACAATCGTTGTAGAATCGCAGCGGAAATCAACCTCTAAGAAAACCCTAAGGAATTCTTGAAAAAAAAAAAAAAAAAAAACAAAAGAATTCAAAGAAATCTTCAACAAGCCAAAAGGCTTCAACGTAAAAACCCCAAAATTGCAAAGCAATCAAAATTCAATAAAAATAATCATCTTTTTGGATTACATATTTAGGCCTATTTTATAGTGCCCATAAAACTTGAAAAAGAAGTAAAAACCTACTAAAATTACTCCTAACCTATATAGTAACCTAATATGACTTAAAAACAAGTAAATCAACTCAAAATCTAACCTAGAATCCACTAAAATTGTCCTACCAAAATTAATGATGAAAATACAACTAAAAATACTTAATAAAAATATTAATTAAATCTAACTAAAAAGAAAATACCAATATAATTATAATGTTTGATACAATTATATTTTCGTCCCGCATCATTCTCCCCCACTTGAAAAGAACTCGTCTCCGTGTTCGTTCTTGAAACTTGAAATCGGCCACTCCATTTGAAGAGATATTTAGAGTAAACAGGGTCTTTTCCAAGCTTCAGTATTTCTGGAGCCTCTTGAGCTAGCGGCCGAATCGCAGATTGTCCGGGCGGGTGTGTCCTCGGGCACGGACGTGCTTTAAAGATAGCACGGTCGTGCCAATGCTGTCGACTGGCTTCCCTTTTCAACCCCTGAACCGACTGAAGCATTCCCGGTCCCGGCGGGTTATTGTTTTGGTCCGACCGGACCCTAATTAGGTCTGATCCGGGCGAGTCCTCTGCTGTGTGCGGCCGGACCTGTATAGGGTTGGTGATCTGCCTATTTCGTGCTTCCTGCTGCTTATCCAAACACCCTTCCGTCACCACCACTTCACAAAGTGGTTCATCTGATTTCGTTTCTGGAGCAATCTCTCCACCCACGGAAAAATAATTATTACTAATCTTTTCTCCTTTGAAATCCTCATCAACACGAACAATTGGCTTTTGATCAATGGGTCCATCGATATGAGTTTCCCCAATTGAATCAAAGCGGTGCCTCCGGTTGGCGGAACAGGTTCGATACGAACTGCCACTCGTTGCCTTCGGACTTCACCACCAAGCCGCAATTCTCAGAGAATACTATTTGTCAGCGCATCGAGTTCTTTTTGTAATAATCGAGACTGGATTTGCATAAAATCTTTGATTTCACTCCAATATTGACGCTCAACCCAATATCGTGCTCTGCATTCCCTGTCTCGAGCATAGCTTTCCTCGAACTCATATTTCCTTAACTCTCCCCAGATTCGTGCAGTCTGGTTGTCTGTGTTTTCCCCGTTGTTGCCAGACATCGTTGAAACGTCCAAGGATCACCCCTTGTCTAATACCAACTGATGTAGCGTGATTCTACAATAAGAGTAAAGTTTATGACGACTTTAAACAATCGTCGTAGAATCGCAGCGGAAATCAACCCCTAAGAAAACCCTAAGGAATTCTTGAAACACAAAAAAAACTGAAGAATTCAAAGAAATCTTCAACAAGCCAAAAGGCTTCAAGGTAAAAACCCCAAAATTTCAAAGCAATCAAAGTTCAATAAAAATAATCATCTTTTCGGATTACATATTTAGGCCTATTTTATTGTGCCCATAAAACTTGAAAAAGAAGTAAAAACCTACTAAAATTACTCCTAACCTATATAGTAACCTAATATGACTTAAAAACTAGTAAATCAACTCAAAATCTAACCTAGAATCCACTAAAATTGTCCTACCAAAATTAATGATGAAAATAGAACTAAAAATACTTAATAAAAATATTAATTAAATCTAACTAAAAAGAAAATACCAATATAAGTATAATGTTTGATACAATTATATTTTCGCCCCGCATCAATAAGCCAATAAAACAGCGCTACGTGGAATTCCACGTCATAAAGCCACATGGAATTCCACAATCCCTGCGTCACGTACAACCCTTCCATGCACGGAACTACAGAATCTTCCGTCACCACATCGTCAAAAATTTGCTCCTCAAAACGTATTTCCAAGGATTCGGTCACACATTCATGTTCCACCACCACTTCAAAAAGTGGCTCATCGGATTTCGTTTTTGGAGCAATCTCCCCACCCACGGAAATTTTTTTTATCACTAACCTTTTTTTCCGTTGAAATCTTCAATTATAATTTTTGCTTCCAACTCACGAACCTTCGTAGTCCACCAATCTTCTTGATCAACGCGATTATTACGAATAACCCTACCGTACGGATCAACGCGACAGAGATCTTCCTCACACTCGCCGTTTCGGTTTTCGGGGTTGACATCACCACCACGGCTAACTACCACTCGCTCAATCGCCGTCAGAAGCTCATCTTGTCTCGTAGCTTGTGCCACTAAAAACTCATCTTGACGCGTTGCGTGTTGCTCCAACAGACGTGTAATAGCAGTTAGAAGGTTTTGTGTGCCTTCGTTGTTTCCTCCATCGTTAGCCATCGTCTAAGGATCGTCCTTTTCTGATACCAACCGATGTAAAGACGCAGCGGAATACTAACTAATAGTTGATCGAAACCAATTATTCTGCAAGGAATAAGGATTCCCAAGAAGAATTTCAACGAAATTCTTGAATAAAGAAAATAAATAAGGTGAAAGAGGGATAAATAATTGCTAAGCAATCAAATTTTATTCAGAAAAGTCTAATTTTCGAAATACAACTTTAGGCTTATTTTATAGTGCCCATAAAACTTGAAAAACACTCTTAAACCTTCTAGGAATAACCCTAACCTATATGGTAACATAATAGGACTCAAAAATAGCAAAATAACTCCTAATCCTATTCTAAAACATTCTTTAAATGACCTATCAAAAATAATGACAAAATAACAAATAAAATAAAAACTAATTTAAACTAAATCCTAAAATACTAATTAAATTCTAACTAATAATAAAATACCAATACAATTATAATATTTGATATAATCAAATATTCATATTGCATAATTGCTAGTGTTTAATGGGTAAATATAAACTCACAAAAAAGTGTCACAAAATGTGGCTTACAAAATGATATGTCAAAATTCTATTGGTGTTTTTTATTAGAGTGTGCCGGGTCCACAATCGATACAACCAATAAAATATCGCCACCTCACTTTGTATCCATCATTTTGTGAACTTTTTTTGTTCCCCTAGCATTGCCCGTGTTTAATACTCCCTCCGTTTCAAAATATCTGTCGCTTTAGACTTTTTCACACATATTAAGAAATGTAATTAATGCATGTTAAGAAAACCCATTTGCCCATAAATAATTCAACTTTCTAGGTGATTAAATACTTGCATGAGAGATACTTTCACCATCATAAATAATGGTATAATTGAGAGAAAATGGTAAAAGTGCATTGATAATAGTAAAGTGACAGATATTTTGAAACAATTTTTTCCTCCTAAAGTGATAGATAATTTGAAACGGAGAGAGTAGTGTTAGACTAGTGTTTGTAAAAGTGTAAATGTTTATAAGTGTCAATATTAATATTATTGAGTGCCTATCATAGTGTTATTGAATACAAGTGAATGTCTTACTGATTGTTTGTGTGTTTCTTTTGTGAGTAACATTATATGTATTATTGAGTACAGGTTTATGTCTTGCTGAGTGCCAGTGTATTTATTTTGTGAGTGACAATAGATGTATTATTGAGTGTCAGTAGATGTGTTTTGAGTGTCAGTGATGAGGGCGAGATATAGCGTTGAAAGAATGCCATTGGTGATGTTTCTGTGTGTCAGTGTATATGTTAATGAGTGCCAACGCATGCGTTTATGTGTGACATTGTTATGTTAAAAGAGTGTCAGTCGTAGTGTTAAAGAGTGTTAATTGCATTGTTACTGATTGCCAGTTGCAGTGTTAAAGAGTGTCCGTTCTAGTGTAAAAAATGCCCAGAGTAGCGCTGAAGAGTGACAAGGTGTTAACAAGTTCCACTTATTTACAAAATGTGTCACTACGCGTTTATGAATGAAGTTCATGTTAGTGAGGACACTTTCTTTTACTATGTCCAAGTTGCCTACAAATTCTACCTCTTTTCTCCTGGATAGGCCTGTCAACCGAGCGGGTAGGGTCGGGTTAGAGCGGGCTGTGGCGGGTTGGCAGGTCGAACCCGTTTAATTGCGCAAGTTAAACGGGACGGGTTGTAGCGGGTTGGCGGGTTGCGACGGGTTGACCCGTGACTTCTCCTTTGCTACATGTTTTATTCGAACAGGTTCTGCAGTTGTGACTGCTGTAATGTTAATGCTGTTTAGCTTCACAACATAAACTCCTTCCTTCCATCCCATAATAATAGTTACTTTTAATTAAATTATTTAAATTTTGACTAACATTTAAAACTTAATTATTTATTTCTAAAAAAATAATAAAAAAATTCTTATTCATAAAAACATATGAAAGTCAACAGTCAATTTGGGTCGGGTCACAGACAACTCTGGTCTGGTCATAGTCAACTCGGGTTGGGTCACAACCCGACTGACCGGCCTGTTTTTTCATAAATGCAAGTAGCAGACTTTTAGTAAACAAACAACAAACCCATTTTTATAGCAGCCAAGGAGTAGCCAGTTTGGATGAAAAATTAATAAAATGCTGCGGCCATGGAAGAGAAAATCTTGATTTCTATTTTAAGGGTTAGACAGATCTGACCTCTTCGCTTTTTTCTCCGTCCGTCACAGTCGCAGGCATCCGTCGACGTTCCCGGCACCGGTGCTGATCTCCGTCGTCGGATTTGTCACCGCCGCCGATCTCCGCTGTTGGGTCCATCACCCTTGCCTGCTGGAGTCTTCATTGATTGAAACAGAGAGAGAAACGTAATGCCTAGGGTTTGTTTTCAACGATTCAATTCCAGTGCGAGCTTTTAATACTAACGGGTCAAACGGGTTGGCGGGTTTAACCCGCTTTAACCAGTTAATTTTTGACGGGTTAAACGGGTTACCCGTTACAACCCGTGAAATTTAACGGGTTGAGTCGGGCAGGTAAATAACGGTTTGAGTCGGGCGGGTTCACGGGTAATGAGTAGGGATGGCAACGGGGCTGGTTTCGTCAAAACCGAACCCGACGCTAACCTTAAAAAGGGTGACCCGAACCCGCCCCGCCCCGAAGTGTATAAATATCTAATTTTTTCAGCTCATATTTGCTTTGGCCCAATCTATGTTTAAGCCTAAATTTGAACCAGTTATATAAATCAGTCTTAAATCATCAAACCTCACCCACAAACAACAATAAAAATAAATTGCAAAACACTTATAATATGATTAACTAACATAATATGTTAACTTTGTATATAGGGGTGCGGGTCGGGTCAGATCACAGTGGGTCAACATCAAAACCCGAACCCGACCCTAACCCACTCGGGTCATGAAAATTGCAACCCGAACCCTACTTTTTCGGGGCGGATCGCCTTCGGATTCGGGCGAATTGCCATCCCTAGTAATAATGAGCTACAATTGACAGGCCTACTCCTGGGTTTCTTACCAGCCATTTTTCTGATTGAAGGAGCTCTTATCATAGACAGGCCACAATTTCGTTCCATTTAAATGTTGGAGTATGAATGAGTACCCCCTTCAAATATGTTTCACCCTTCAGAAAATTATCCATTCTTTCATGTAAGTAATGGCACTCAATGCATGACAATATATGGAATCCTTGTCAAATCTCAATATCTGCTAAAGCAACTCCTACTGATCTCCAAGTTAACTGTCACTACACCATATAAACCCTCTATTTCAAACATCTTTTCTCTATTCCATGTAGCAACAATTCTTTGAATAAAACACTTTCTTGTCTACTTCTTGAACTCTAATATTCCTAAATGTGTTCTGCCACTATATATTTAACATATCATCCCTCTTCTTTTGCATTCTTTTCTCCATTCCATGTGTCCTGCTGGTTTGAAAAAAAGCTTTACTCTACGGTCTGGAAGAACACTAGAACCAGAATCACCATGGACTGGGAAAGCCAAGTAATCTTCCATGGGGACTACGACGAGAAGTTTGCTGTGACTCCAAGGTTTAAACCATTTTCCACTATAATGTTTTAAACATTTCTCAAAATATTATTCTGAGCTCTCAACAAATTTGTCTTTATTGAACACAATTTAACCCCAATTATCTGATAAATCTAATAGAAGTACTTTTTATTTTCTTTTGAGCACATGAAACTAATATATGAACTGTGTAATAATCACCACTTATTGGTACACTGATCACGTGTATAAAAAAATGAGCTGTGTTTAAAATCTAAAAACATATCTCAAAGTGAGGACCATCATATTTTATTTTTTTGTAACCAGTGGCGGACCTAGGATTTTCTGTAAACGGTGACAAAATTGCTCAAGGGGGAAAAATGTTAGTGTATTTCTTACTTTACATTTAGGGGGGCAAAGTATACTAAATTGCACTAACACCCCTAACTTTTTTAAAAAATGCACTTATAAACTTTTATTTATTTTTTCAAAACGAGGGCCGCGGCCCCCGAAACACACTACATAGGTCCGCCCCTGTTAGTAACGGCAGGAGTATGAAATTGTTGTATTATACTACCTTTTGTCTCAAAAGAATGATCAAAATCTTTTCAAATTTGCTTATGATCAAAAGTAAATTTGAATTCTTTGAATATTTATTTTGGGACGAAGGTAAGAGAAAAATTATGTAAGTCCTTTTTTTAAAAAAACATAATTCATGTAACATAGTTTTGTATAGACTTAGTGAAATTATTTCCATTGCTTTCAATATTCCCCACTAGCTTTTTCTTTAACAAAGGTGACAAAAGAAAAGGTCATTTGGTCCTTTAAGACAAAGCAAACAAATACTCTCTTGGTATTCCTTCTATTATCAGAGGGTTAAAACACATCAACAAATTTCAAGAGATGAAAATGAGATCATATAATATTGTGGCAACAATATCAACCAGTACCACCATGAACTATCTTCAAGATCCCGACCGGAAAGAAACCGGAGATACCATTTTAAACACCCTCAAAGAGAAGCTCCATGAATTGCTTTTAGCTCTCGAGAATTTCGGTAACTATTTGCTCAATTCATTTGACAAAATCTTCCCACCGGAGACAAGAGGAGAGAGAATCCGGCACTGGCTCCACCTCGCAACACCTTATCTGATTGTTGCTGCAGTCTTTTTCACCATCTTTTTCTTATGCCGTTGCCTCTGCCCCTGCTGTTGCTGTGGAGGACGGAGAAGAAGAAGACCTGTTAAGATGATGAAGGCGCCCGGTAGGAATTACCAGATGCCTAGGCATGACTTTGAGAGTGATCCCAGAGCATATTTTCGTGGTATTCGGGACAATAACAGTGGTAGTTCTGGTTATAATTATAACCTTGTTTGATTATTAAGTTTTTTTGCTTGTATTATGTGTGGTCATCTGGATTGCTTATCTTTGTTCTTAATGGCAATGAATTTATGTTTGATTTGATATCCCGATAAAATAACACAGGATTGTGAGGTTTTTTTTTCTCGTGAATTTAGTATTACTCTTGGGTTATAACCATATAACAAGGATAAGTTTCAATTTTTTGCATATTTAAAGCCACATTTCAAGTTTTACTTGGTTCAGTTGCATTACTCATGATTTTTTAATTTTTAATTTTGTAATATTTGGAATAGGATTGTCTTCATAGTATCAGGACAAATCAATTTGCTTGCCAGGTTAGAGACAAAGGCTACACTTGAGCTTTCGCCTTCACTACTAGGTTTCTTATCATTTCAGACATTGCCCATTCTAGTGTTGTTGAAGTTATTTCAGATCCTTCTCAAAAGATAATAATAAACAGGCGGTTAGATTAATCATCATTTTTGTTATCTTGGTTTAAATGTTCTTCTCTAGATCATGTTCAGGTCCGCTCTCTTTTTGATAATGGGGAGCTTCGGACTGATTATATTCAGGACACTTCTGGGCAGTAGCTTCTTACTCTCATGCAAGAGCATCAAATGAGACTTTCCAGTCAGCCAGATGCCATGTTTTGGACCCCTACTTCATCTGGCAATTTTACGGTGTCTTCTGCTTGGAGGGAGTGTCACTCATCTCGAGCAAGCTCATGGGTCTATAGTCATATTTGGCACAAACATCTTCCACTTAAAATTTCGATCTTCGCTTGGAAAGTAATTAAAAAAGCTGTCCCTACAGACACTGCAATTCAGCGCAAAGGTATCACTCGCCTCTACCTGCCTTTGTTGCTTTAATCACCAAATTGAAACTTTGGAGCATAGTATTCTTTTACATGGAGTTTTGGGAATTTTCTTTGGCAATATGTTTGGGCTCAAAGGAAAGGGATTTTCCATTCATCAATGGCTTACATCTTGGCATCTTCATCGCTCTAAATGGGTTATAGAAGTTCTCCCATATATTATTATGTGGGAACTCTGGAAGGACAGGAACAAAGATAGATTTGAGGATAAAGGAACTGGTGTGAAAGTCATAATTGCTCGTATTACAAAAGATGTGTCGAATATTGCTATGGCGAAACGGCTTTGTTTTGCTAATTCCAATTTTGATGACTTCGTTATGGATCATTTTCATCTATGCAAAGGTAAGCCTTCCTTCAATAAGATTCGCCTGGTTTATTGGCTGTATCCGCTTGTGGAACAAGTCAAGCTCAGTACTGAAGGTGCTGCTAGGGTAATCCTGGTTTGGCCTCTGGAGATGGCATTTTCAGAAATAAAAAAGGTGAGGTGCTCTATGCTTTTGCTAATTTTTACGGGTTTTCCTTCAACATGGCGGCTGAAAAAAAGGTAGTCGTAGACGGGTTATGGCTTGCATATCACTCGGTTTGGCTTGAAATTGATTCAGAGGTGCTGGTGAAGATTTTACATAAATCTTATAAGGTTCCTAGGGAAATTTGGTATTTGATTCAGGAAATTCAATCATTTATAAGGTTCCCACGTTTTTCATGGTCCTAACGAGCTTCCATCCTCAACCCTATAGGCTGGATATGTCTATGGTTCCTTACGTCAGGCGATAAGAAGTTTTGCTGCTCTTTTTATTTTTCTAGTTCTTTGTATAGGTGTAACACCCCGAATTTTCTTACTGTATCTTGAGCATTTAATGGCATTAAATAACAATAATTAATACCTCAAATTAGGGTTCACAACTGACCCTTTATTACATCATCAATTCAAAATAAATACGGAAGCGTAACTTAAAACTTGTCTTGGCAGGTGAACAACCCTAGCCATCAATGTACTTTAACTTACACCAAATTAAATAAACGTTCTTAAAACCACTAAATAGGAATCTTCAATCTGCCGTTCTTCCTACGGCTGCTTTCCTTGTCTTGTCCTTCTACTTAAATCCTGAAATAAAAATTATAGAGAAGGGATGAGCGAACGAATGCTCAGTAAGTTCATACGTGGCCTCTCCGGTTACTAAGGAGAGACGACCAGAACGAATACTTTGAATAACTTTTACAAAGATAGGTTCAGTTACTTTTGATTTAAGACTGCAGAACAATACAGTCGTATTACTTTTAAGATTTTACTTTCAAAGGTTTATGGCACTACGATTCAAAGGGATTCATTCAAGTTCCGTCAATTCCAGGGTAACGTACATTATAACCTCAATGCCAAAGGTACAATTTGTACACCTAGCTTCTCAAGCCAATAGTGTGGGTCGTAACATATATGGTATCCACACATATATGCTCGGGGTCTAGAATCATCCTTGTAATCAGACAATTCCTGAGAGAAGGCATGTGATCACTCATGCAATCCCTAGTTTAAGGACGAGTCTTTTCTAACTGGACTGTCCGTCAATGTCTTTTCTAACTGGACATTGGCCACTCTAACAAGTAAGTGGTTAACTTACAAGTAGAATGAGAACATACCAAGGTACAAGTATGTGATAACAAGTTTCAAACTTCGATACTTAGTAGATCAATGGGGACATCACTAAGTACGGATTCTTTCAAAAGGACGTTCAATAACGCGGAGTTTATTCAAATACTATCATGTCATACTGATAGCTAACTTATAGAAAGAATATAGAATTCCAATAAACAGAAGTTCAAATACTGTAAGGAACGTAATCCCTTACCTGAATTGCTTTTCCTCGCAATCTCCTCTCTGTGCAAATCTACAAGGCACCGAGTAATTTACTTTAGTACTCTCAATATTGTTAACTACTTCTACATAGTTAACTGAGAGATGTGTTTTAACTTCTTTACTTCGTTACTTCTTTTCTTACGTTTAAGTTTCTGACTTTGATTTGCGAGTCAGTCCTTTAACTTTGATATAATTGTATTTAAGTCCTCTAACTTTGGGTTAATTACAATTTGGTCCCTCAACTTTGGGTTAATTGCAAATTGGTCTTTCAACTTTGGATTAATTGCAATTTAGTCCTTCAACTTTAGATTAATTGCAAATTAGTCCTTCAACTTTGGATTAATTGCAGATTGGTCCTTCAACTTTAGTTTAATTGCAATTTAGTCCTTCAACTTTAGTTTAATTGCAAGAGGGTCCCTTGACTTTGGTTTTGTTCATAAAGGTCCCCCAAGTTTCTTTTAATCACTTAGGCCCCTCTAACATCAAAGGTTTTCCTTTTTATTTCTTCTAACTTTAACCTTTTTCAGTTTAATCCTTTTTCGTTAGGAAACTAACTGAATTCTTTTAATCTTCCTTCTTCTCGTTAACTTTCTAACTTTCAAGGTCTACCAAGTACTTATTCTATTTTCTCAAGTTAGTTCTCTAACTTTTTAACAACCTTCTTAAAGATTATGTTTTCTTTTCATTATAAGCTTAACGAAAATACTAACTCTCCGTCCAAATTCTTAACATTCTTAATCAAAAGTTAACACCCAATCTTATATAGCCAATGCCGAATTATACATCATCAAAAATTCATTGATTTTGTTATTCTTTCTAGTTCTTTAAACTTTTCTAAATTCTCAACATCGATTTTATTCATAACCCAATAACAAAAATCATCAAAATCAACAAAAAAAATAATTCTCCAATGATTATAAGGCCATTCGGCCGAATGTGATTGTGGAAAAATTCCATATTTTTTTCTTCTTTTGATAAACCCAATTCAACCTCAATGATTTATGTGTTCAATTCCCAAGTATTGCATAATATTAATCAATTCCAATCATGATTATAAAATCAATCTTAAAAATAAAACTAGTATTAAGATCACTATTTTTCCATAGCATTTAGATCAAATCCATTAACCTTTTAAAATTTATCATTAATCACTAGCATGCAAAAACCCTAATATTTGTATTCTTAAATCATGCATAATTTATGATTTATTAACCCGAATTCAATGAAACAAATTTTGGAGAGTAGGATTTAGCATTACCTTGAGAATGATCGGATTACTTCTTCCAAAACAATGGCGAAAATTCTTCTTCTTCTCCCCTCTTGGTTCGGCTGCTGCTTCTTGGTGGAGGGGGATTTTAGGGTTTTGTTGTTTTGGTAATTAGGAATAAAACCTAGAATTGACTAACTCAAGATTTTATACCTTGGATTGATTATTAATTGGGTTGGGTTTATTAATTAAAAATTTCGGGCCAACCCAATCTTTTTCGGCCCACTCCTTAATTGTTCTATAACTCTAATTATTATTTAATTAATTTAATGTGACTAATTAAATAATTAAATAAAATACAAAAAAAATATACGGTTATTACATTCTTACCCCCTTAGAAGAAGTTTGTCCTCAAACTTTGACAAGTCTTAATCCGAGAAGATGTCCGGGTACAATTCACGCATTTCACTTTCTTGTTCCCATGTCGCTTCTCTCTCTGAGTGATTGCTCCATTGCACTTTTACTAACACGCCCCCAAGTCCCGGGATTCCCTAATAGAACCTCGAACCTGGTGCGCGTGACTAACAAGAAACGAGAAACTGAATGACATCATATATACTCAAGAGAAACGAGCTAAGATAGCTCACAACGAATTCTATACCAAGAAATTTAAACCAAATGGTTGTACACAGCGGAAAACATGTCTAGCACATACGCTGGCATTACAAGAACACTATACAAGTCTACCCAATATACTGAGTCTAAACAACTGATACCAAATCGTCCTCACCAAAACTGGAAAGGATAACAATCCCCAACAAGAACAACCTGCCAAGTAGGCCCCTGCTAAGTCGAGCCTCACAACGTATTACCACTTGCTTTCCTGGGGGGGGGGAACAAATAAACAAGGAACGGGGTGAGATAAATCTCAGTAAGTTACTAGATACAAGTATATAGCTTGTTATCATGTAATAATGCAAATCAAGAAGATTATCAAGTAATCATGCTCAAGATATCATCAAGTAACAAGTATATGAGAGGCTAAGCCAACTCATCAAGTAGCTATCACATAAGGCTAAACTAACATGTTACAAAGGATATTCCAACCTTATTCCTCCCAAGTAAACCATTGTTGTCGTTGCTTATTGCAGTTGACAAATCACGATCAATCAAGTTGCTGCTGAGCAGTACACAAGAGGACCCGGTAACCAGTGTCACTCACAAGAACAAGATTCACGAGGTGTTCAAGAGTTTAGCATTCACTTAAGTCAGGCGTATTGCTCCAACCAAGGAAGCTATGCCCTTACTATGGCCTGTAGTAAGGGGTCAAGCGTAAATACATAGGGACCCGATTATCACTTAAGCCCCAGCTCTCGCGATAAGCGTGAACCTATATATTTCCGAACAAGCAAGGTGACCAGCTGGACTCAAACAAGAATGCACAAGTAGGTATTTACTTAAACTACGAGAGTATATAACTAAGTCCAAAAGTAGTGGACTAGCTCTTTAGGAACCATGTAATCATGTGCTCATCAAATACAAGTACACGTATGCTATATTTGCAAATACAAATAAGTATAACAATGGCACATAATGTGTCCACGTAACACAATCAAGCCAAATTAGAGTCTATTAATAACAGACCCCAACCAAGTAGTAGGGTATGTCATTTTATGTCACTTTGTCATATGCCATATTTGCACGTACATATTCATATAACCTTTAACACACTAATGTGTCTATCACGATACCCTTACTTCCAAGTAGAGCCCAACATCTTAGACTCTAAGCACGTAGTCGAATAGGTCGTATTGTACCTAGTCACAATCATATCTCGCGTATATTTATCGCTAATAATCTAATACATTTTCCAACACATATTGTGTTCTATAATCATTGTTTTATGAATTATCTTCATATTACACTAGTCCCTCATTCTTTAGGAACTCAACTCAAGAACAAGATATTTTCGTTATACTTTATATACTTCATTGAGTATATGCACGATTAAAACCAATTACTAGCACATTAGTGCTTGTTCATAGCACTTTCAATACACACATATTAGATTCAAGTATGTTTTAGAGTTGTTCATTCTCTATCTAGTTCCACATTCTAACTTTTTGATTATTAATACCAAGTATCAAGTAGTCAACAAGCCACATTTTATCAAGTAGCTATATGCAAGATTTGCACATACACACCAAGGATAGTTCTAACACGTTAGTGCTTGTTCATAGCACTTTCAAGTTCATTGCCATACACATGTATTGGTTTCAAGTCATGTACAAGATTTAATTGTCTTATACTTCAAGTTCAAGCTAAGTAGATGAGTTATACATCTCATACTTACAAGTTCATAATCCTATACTTTGGATGTTCAAGCTCAAGACATTGTTCTAGTTCCCCTAAGGTACACAAACATTGATTCAAGACATATATAACACATTAGTGCTTGTTCTTAGCACTTTCAAGACATATAAAAGAGTTGTTACTCTTATACTTAAGTTCTCATTTGAGTTCTATAAGTGTTCATGTTCAAGACTAAGTTCCAATACCCCAAAAGGTACATTTACACTTACTAGGACATCTTATACTAAGGCTCTATGCCTTAGGAGGGATAAGCTTTCATTTCAATTTAGATTTAAAACACTCTTGTTGAAACAGGGGACCGGGCGGGCGCCTACGATGAACCGGACGGCCGCTCGTTATAGCACTTTTGAAACCAAAACTTCTGATGAAATGGGCGGGTGCTCGGTATCTATGTGGGCGGGCGCCTGGTACAACTTTCAGCAAACACTAAATTTCTTCCAGGCCTAAAATTCTCCGTCCCAAGCGTAGGAGTATACTTTCAGTAACACTTAGGCAATACCCAGGACACTATTTCAAGCTCAATTCATTTCTTTTACCGTCCCACAAATAATAGGATAATTTCCTTTTATTCCAATTAAATATTTCACCGTCCCAAAAGTATAAGTATAATTTTCTAATATACTAATATAATTATTTAGGGATACTTCCATTCTTTTCCCCGTACCACAAATAATAGTACAATTTTTCTAATAATATTTAAATCAAGTTAATATTTTACCGTCTCACGAATAGGAGTATATTTTCTAATTAACATTCCCATTCCCAGGACACTTTTGCAAAATCTATTTCATTCTTGTAATTCATACGAATACTTCATTCGTCCCAAATTTACAAGTATCACAAAATTCAACCAAATCACGAAACTAACAAGTACAAGTATCAAGAATAACACATAGGCATGTTATTACAAGCAAGGAGAGATAGTGACTTACTTAGTCCGAAATCAAATTTACCCAAATAAATTTCTTTTCGGCAGGAAACGCTCTATTCAGCGCCACGAATATTTATCCGGGATCAGAATCACGAACAGAGGGATAATTAATCGCGAGGAGTCGAGAATAGGGTAAAACTGAACTCCCTTTTATGAAACAGAGAGAACGATCGAGAGAAATTGAGAAAACCTCCTTCTCACAGAGAGAAGGAAAGGATATTTATCCTATTTAAAATTCAAGAATTGCATTTTGGCCCCTCAAGTCTCAACTTTGACAAAAAGGCCCTTCAAGTTTCAATTTGAGCATTTTAGCCCCTAAACTTTATTTTTCACAAATGACCCTAATGTTCCAACTTTGAACACTTAGGACTTAAACTTGCTTAATTAGTTAAATAATTAACTCAATTAAAATAACATATAAATATGCAAGTCAAGAATTTAACAGGAATTAGGACGGGCGTTACATCCTCCCCTCCTTAAAGAAAATTCGTCCTCGAATTTTACTGATCGAATTTATAACACATATAAATAACAAATAGAACTCAAGAATAGCAAGAATATGGTATACCACACCATATTATCAATTACCTGCGAGTATTATCCTCACATAACCTTCTCGATACCTTGACTTTCCCATGAAACTTTCACAAGAAGTATTCGTGCTCAAGACAAGAATCAAGTATCCATACAAGCAATTACCCATATACCAAGTAATTCGGGTGATGGAATTTCCACTAAATCGCAAGCTCATACAATAGCCACAAGGAAATCCACTTCACATGCTCGCAACATATGATCAAGAAGCAACATTGGTTAAATATCCAGAGTGCTCAGAAAAATTACCACAATCATGATGTAAAACAAGGTGTAGAACAAGATGTAGAACAAGAATTCCTGTCATATATTATATCCATAGGTATCCCATGTAATCAAGATGTATCGATCATAATATCACAAACACATAAAAGCAAGCAGATTTGATTAATCAACCCACTATAACCAATATCATCGGGACTTATCTATTAAATGATAATCCTTCCACGAAATCCATCGCAATATGTTCATATCTATTCACAATCTCAAAGGATTATATAACAAATCAAACGATCTCTGATATTCTGCTTTCAAATAATCGCAATTCAAGGATTTAGTTGAATACTCAGAAATTTTCTCCCATTCAGTACCATCAATCATGAAATACAAGTCTTTATGTTCAATGAATCCGCTAATACAATAGCCGTAGGATCACAATCAGTTTCAAGTCATGAGTAGAATTATTCTATTCATAAAAATTCAATCTCCTCGAAGCATATACAAGTACGTTACAATTTTGAATTAACACACATTTTATCTCTTGTTCGAGCTTCACTATGCATAATGAATTTATCATATCCACTATATTGGTGAATCTTGACACATACACGAGAAAATAGTAACACTGGCCATATCCTCCAAATAACCATCATACTAGTCGAATCCACTAGGCAATGTCAAATACTGAAGTTGTGGTCATCCATCATTTCAATATTTAAAAAAAAATTGGCTTCACGTTTATCAATCCATCGAAAAGTGTAGCTTTCTGTGTCAAATAGTTAATGATAGAGCTACCTTTGAAATTCATTAATGAATCTCTAACAAAATCAAGAAAATCTCAATAACATGCGTACCTCGGTTATTTCCATTTATATAGGTCAACAAAGATGCTTACTTCAGGCATCCACTTCAAGGTAATAGATCCTCTGACTCCTGCTAGCTTTTGGAAACAATTGTTTCTCTCGAGAAATTTCAATACAATCAATTCTCAGTCTGCGACTTTGTATACACCAACAGGTCATTAATCAATTCATCGTAAAAAAATCAAATTATGGTTTGAAGATATCATTCATCAAATCCATCAATACTGCTAGATCATATATCAATCGAAATAGCAAAATCACGAATTCATAACGAGCAGATACCTGGTACGAGAAGATGTTTTCAGTATATCCTCATAGTTGACTTTCCAAATAATGGTAGCCACTTATCAATCAAACACTGAATAGACCACTGATTAACTTCAGGGATCAAATAATTCATCCATACACGATAACAAGTACTGGTTCATTATAGTCACCTGGTTGAACTCTTTGCATTCAATATGAAATCGCAAGGTACCATATCTCTTCATGCCATCAATACAGATACACCCCACGCAGATATACTAAGCTGGGTGAATCCTCTATCAAGAAATTTCTCAAGTTGAATCTTCAACCCTTTGAAAACATACCTTTGATGTCATGAACTTTGATTTAAATATCAGCACTATATTTGTACTGTAGCAACTCAAGATAACTCAAGGTTCTCATCATGTATCATGTACTACTCAGTAGAAATTATATCTGAGATCTCACAAAGAATGATGTATCCATTCTTCATTTTGGTGTAGACATTCTTCCTCAACCACATATGCTAAATATTCAGCACAACCTTGACAATCATTTTCGAGCTTTCAATGCAGAACATGAATATTATACATAATTATATCATGCTCATATATAGTAAACATACTAGCATAGAAATATTCACCATCTATTGTGGCAAACAGAAAGGCCTAACACATAAAAAGCCAAGCCATAACACGTATCACATCAATGCCCCATGCAGTAACATGACCAAGTTAACATATAACGTATAGGGTGTTATCACCCACACTTCTATCAAAACTCTTATAAATAACGATATCAAGCATGCAGTCTCTTACTAGAGAATACACTTTCACGTAAATCAAGAAATGAGGACAAGCATGCATATATAGCACGAAACAATGTCCACTGCACAAGATAGATACGCCTAAGTCTTTAAAGACTCGCGCTCTCGATTTCAAACCATCTTATTCCAATTGGGATCAACACTATCAACACTAGTCCTATGCCTGGTATAACAACAAGTAACGAACCACTCGACGTCGGTAGCACACCCAAGACTAACCCAACCTAGGCCATAGACCCTATCCAGGCTTAGAGCTAAACCAGGCTCTGATACCAAAACTGACACGCCCCCAAGTCCCGGGATTCCCTAATAGAACCTCGAACCTGGTGCGCGTGACTAACAAGAAACGAGAAACTGAATGACATCATATATACTCAAGAGAAACGAGCTAAGATAGTTCACAACGAATTCTATACCAAGAAATTTAAACCAAATGGTTGTACACAGCGGAAAACATGTCTAGCACATACGCTGGCATTACAAGAACACTATTCAAGTCTACCCAATATACTGAGTCTAACAATTGATACCAAATCGTCCTCACCAAAACTGGAAAGGATAAAATCCCCAACAAGAACAACCTGCCAAGTAGGCCCCTGCTAAGTCGAGCCTCACAACGTATTACCACTTGCTTTCCTGGGGGGGGGGAAACAAATAAACAAGGAACGGGGTGAGATAACTCTCAGTAAGTTACTAGATACAAGTATATAGCATGTTATCATGTAATCATGCAAATCAAGAAGATTATCAAGTATCATGCTCAAGATGTCATCAAGTAACAAGTATATGAGAGGCTAAGCCAACTCATCAAGTAGTTAGCACATAAGGCTAAACTAACACGTTACAAAGGATATTCCAACCTTATTCCTCCCAAGTAAACCATTGTTGTCGTTGCTTATTGCAGTTGACAAATCACGATCAATCAAGTTGTTGCTGAGCAGTACACAAGAGGACCCGGTAACCAGTGTCACTCTCACAAACAAGATTCACGAGGTGTTCAAGAGTTTAGCATTCACTTAAGTCAGGCGTATTGCTCCAACCAAGGAAGCTATGCCCTTACTATGGCCTGTAGTAAGGGGTCAAGCGTAAATACATAGGGACCCGATTATCACTTAAGCCCCAGCTCTCGCGATAAGTGTGAACCTATATATTTTCCGAACAAGCAAGGTGACCAGCTGGACTCAAACAAGAATGCACAAGTAGGTATTTACTTAAACTACGAGAGTATATAACTAAGTCCAAAAGTAGTGGACTAGCTCTTTAGGAACCATGTAATCATGTGCTCATCAAATACAAGTATACGTATGCTATATTTGCAAATACAAATAAGTATAACAATGGCACATAATGTGTCCACGTAACACAATCAAGCCAAATTAGAGTCTATTAATAACAGACCCCAACCAAGTAGTAGGGTATGTCATTTTATGTCACCTTGTCATATGCCATATTTTGCACGTACATATTCATATAACCTTTAACACACTAATGTGTCTATCACGATACCCTTACTTCCAAGTAGAGCCCAACATCTTAGACTCTAAGCACGTAGTCGAATAGGTCGTATTGTACCTAGTCACAATCATATCTCGCGTATATTTATCGCTAATAATCTAATACATTTTCCAACACATATTGTGTTCTATAATCATTGTTTTATGAATTATCTTCATATTACACTAGTCCCTCATTCTTTAGGAACTCAACTCAAGAACAAGATATTTTTTTTATACTTTATATACTTCATTGAGTATATGCACGATTAAAACCAATTACTAGCACATTAGTGCTTGTTCATAGCACTTTCAATACACACATATTAGATTCAAGTATGTTTTAGAGTTGTTTTCATTCTCTATCTAGTTCCACATTCTAACTTTTTGATTATTAATACCAAGTATCAAGTAGTCAACAGCCACATTTTATCAAGTAGCTATATGCAAGATTTGCACATAACACACCAAGGATAGTTCTAACACGTTAGTGCTTGTTCATAGCACTTTCAAGTTCATTACCATACACATGTATTGGTTTCAAGTCATGTACAAGATTTAATTGTCTTATACTTCAAGTTCAAGCTAAGTAGATGAGTTATACATCTCATACTTACAAGTTCATAATCCTATACTTTGGATGTTCAAGCTCAAGACATTGTTCTAGTTCCCCTAAGGTACACAAACATTGATTCAAGACTATATAACACATTAGTGCTTGTTCTTACACTTTCAAGACATTAAAAGAGTTGTTACTCTTATACTTAAGTTCTCATTTGAGTTCTATAAGTGTTCATGTTCAAGACTAAGTTCCAATACCCCAAAAGGTACATTTACACTTACTAGGACATCTTATACTAAGGCTCTATGCCTTAGGAGGGATAAGCTTTCATTTCAATTTAGATTTTAAAACACTCTTGTTGAAACAGGGGACCGGGCGGGCGCCTACGATGAACCGGACGGCCGCTCGTTATAGCACTTTTGAAACCAAAACTTCTGATGAAATGGGCGGGTGCTCGGTATCTATGTGGGCGGGCGCCTGGTACAACTTTCAGCAAACACTAAATTTTCTTCCAGGCCTAAAATTCTCCGTCCCAAGCGTAGGAGTATACTTCAGTAACACTTAGGCAATACCCAGGACACTATTTCAAGCTCAATTCATTTCTTTTACCGTCCCACAAATAATAGGATAATTTCCTTTTATTCCAATTAAATATTTCACCGTCCCAAAAGTATAAGTATAATTTTTTCAATATACTAATATAATTATTTAGGGATACTTCCATTCTTTTCCCCGTACCACAAATAATAGTACAATTTTTCTAATAATATTGAAATCAAGTTAATATTTTACCGTCTCACGAATAGGAGTATATTTTCTAATTAATATTCCCATTCCCAGTACACTTTTGCAAAATCTATTTCATTCTTGTAATTCATACGAATACTCCCTTCGTCCCAAATTTACAAGTATCACAAAATTCAACCAAATCACGAAACTAACAAGTACAAGTATCAAGAATACACATAGGCATGTTATTACAAGCAAGGGGGAGATAGTGACTTACTTAGTCCGAAATCAAATTTACCAAATAAATTTATGTTCGGCAGGAAACCGCTCTATTCAGCGCCACGAATATTTATCCGGGATCAGAATCACGAACAGGGGGATAATTAATCGCGAGGAGTCGAGAATAGGGTAAAACTGAACTCCCTTTTATGAAACAGAGAGAACGATCGAGAGAAATTGAGAAAACCTCCTTCTCAGAGAGAAGGAAAGGAATTTATCCTATTTAAAATTCAAGAATTTCATTTTGGCCCCTCAAGTCTCAACTTTGACAAAAGGCCCTCAAGTTTCAATTTGAGCATTTTAGCCCCTAAACTTTATTTTCACAAATGACCCTAATGTTCCAAATTTGAACACTTAGGACTTAAACTTGCTTAATTAGTTAAATAATTAACTCAATTAAAATAACATATAAATATTCAAGTCAAGAATTAACAGGAATTAGAACGGGCGTTACATTTACGTATGGAACCGTACGCTTTCTTACGACCTCGTCTTTTCTGTCGACGATCTTGATTGGTCGTTCATCGTACGTCAAATCTGCTCGAACTCTTAACTGCTTGTACTCTATCACATGACTCGGATCATGAATATACTTCCTTAGCATGGAGAGATGGAACACATTATGCACTCCAGCTAATACTGGCGGTAACGCCAATCGGTAAGCCACTTCCCCGATCTTATCGAGAATTTCGAACGGTCCCACGTATCGTGGACTCAGTTTCCCTTTAATCCCAAAACGCATAACTCCCTTCGTGGGTGATATCTTTAGGAATACTCGATCCCCTGGCTGAAATTCTAGTTCTTGCCTTCTGTTGTCTGCGTAAGACTTCTGCCTACTCTGCGCAGTCTGTAGCCACTTCCGGATCTGTTGTACCTTATCCGCCGTGACTTGTACGAGTTCCGGTCCACTTACCTCCTCTCACCAACTTCACCCCAACACGCCGGTGATCTACACTTCCTCCCATACAATGCTTCGTATGGTGCCATCCCAATACTGGCATGGGAACTGTTGTTGTATGCGAATTCCACTAACGGTAAGTGTTCGTCCCATGCGTTTGGCCAATCTAACGAAGTAGCCCTCAGCATGTCTTCTAGTGTCTGGATAGTCCTTTCCGACTGTCCATCTGTCTGTGGATGAAACGCCGTACTCATGATCAATTCTGTTCCCAATGCTTCATGTAGGCTGTTCCAAATTTCAAAGTGAACCTAGCATCTCGATCAGACACGATTGTGACCGGGATCCCATGCAACCTTACTATCTCGTCGATATACAACTTGGCCAACTTTTCCAACGAATCCGTCTCTTGATTGCCAGAAAATGTGCTGACTTTGTCAATCGATCTACTATAACCCATATGGCGTCATACTTCCCTGCCGTCTTCGGCAACCCACTTACAAAATCCATAGAATATTCTCCCACTTCCATTCGGGAATTGGTAATGATTGCAGTAACCCTGCTGGCTTCTGATGTTCACTCTTAACTTGTTGACACGTCAGACATCTATGCACATACTCTGCCACATCATTCTTCATATTATTCCACCAGTAGGACTCCTTTAGATCCCTATACATTTTAGTACTCCCCGGATGTACAGAGAACTTTGAGCAATGAGCTTCTCTCAGTATCTCTCTTTTAATTTCATCATTATTTGGCACCCATACTCTCTTTTGGTATCTCAGAATTCCATCTTCGCCCATGTGAAGATCCTTTGCTTGCCCTTTCCGATTAGAGCTTCTCTCTCCTCGTCTAACTCTTGTGCCTCTTTAATTCTGCCCAACAATGCAGGTTGTAACGTCAGTCGAGCCAAGTATCCGCTTACTTTTACTATCAAGTTCATCTCCTTGACATCTTTCCATATGCTTACCCCCTTAGAGATCAACGTCTCCAACATTCCGTGATTCTTCCTACTTAAGGCATCTGCCACCTTGTTGGCTTTCCCAGGATGATACAATATTTCACAGTCGTAATCCTTGAGAAGTTCTAGCCACCTCCGTTGTCTCATATTCAATTCCTTCTGCGTGAAGATATACTTAAGGCTCTTGTGATCTGTAAAAATCTGACATTTCACGCCATACAGATAATGTCTCCAAATTTTCAAGGAAAACACTACTGCTGCTAACTCCAAATCATGAGTCGGGTAATTCCTTTCATGCACTTTCAACTGCCTAGATGCAAAGCTATCACCTTCTCATTTTGCATCAATACACAGCCTAGTCCTTTCAACGACGCATCACTGTAGATAACAAAACCTTCCGTCCCCGTCGGTAGTGTTAATACTGGTGCAGATACTAATCTATTCTTCAATTCTTGAAAACTTTTCTCACACTCTTCTGACCAAACAAACTTAGCTGCCTTCTGCGTCAGCTTCGTCAATGGTCCTGATAACTTCGAAAATCCCTCTACGAACCTTCTATAGTAACCAGCTAAACCCAAGAAACTCCTTATTTCGGTTACTGTAGTCGGTCTTTCCCAATCCATTATTGCATCCACCTTCGTCGGTCCACTGAAATTCCCTCTTTCGACACTACGTGTCCCAAAAATGCTACTTTTTCCAACCATAATTCGCATTTCTTAAACTTCGCGTATAATTTCTGTCTCCTCAAAATTTCTAGTACTATCCTCAAATGTTCAACATGTTCCTCCTTTGTCTTCGAGTACACCAAAATATCATCAATGAATACTATCACACATTTGTCTAAGTACTCCTGAAATATTCTATTCATCAACTCCATGAATGCAGCTGGTGCGTTTGTTAACCCAAATGGCATCACGACAAACTCATAATGCCCATACCTTATCCTAAACGCTGTCTTCGCCACATCTTCATACTTGACCCTAAGCTGATGATATCCGGATCTAAGATCAATCTTTGAAAAATAACAGGCTCCCCTCAATTGATCAAACAAATCATCAATTCTCGGTAGCGGGTATTGGTTCCTAACCGTCACCTTATTCAATTCTCTATAGTCAATACATAGTCTCGTAGATCCATCTTTCTTCTTCACAAATAGCACCGGTGCACCCCATGGTGATACACTCGGTCAAATCAACCCCTTGTCTAACAGTTCTTGCAACTGCTCCTTTAGTTCTTTCAACTCTGTTGGAGCCATCCTGTACGGTGCTCTCGAAATAGGTGTGGTTTCTGGTACTAAATCGATGGAGAACTCTACTTCCCTTACTGGTGGTACACCAGGTAAATCCTCAAGGATTACATCTTGAAATTCATTCACTACTTCAAGTGACTCTAAGGTTACTCCCTTCTCTTCTGTTTCACCTATGTATGCCAGGAATCCTACACATCCCTTCTTCAACATTTTACGGGCCTTCATCACCGAGATTAAGCCTACCCTTTTCCTCGGTCTTGAACCCACGAATCTGTATTCTCTACCTTCTTCTCCTAGGAACATCACTATTTTCTCTTGACAGTTCACGTTAGCTTGATGCAAAGCCAACCAATCCATTCCCAGTATTACGTCGAATTCTGACATATCTAGTTCAATGAGGTCGATATCTACGCTCGTGCCTCCGATCCCTAAGGTGCAGTTTCTATAAGAGGTAGAAATGGGGATAGCGTCTTTAGTAGGTGTATCTATTACTAAAGGCATCTCTAAGTTCTCTGGGTGTAGTTTTAACTTCCTTGCCACATCATTACTAACTACTGAATGAGTAGCTCCAGTATCTACTAATACATAAACATTACGAGAATTTAACTGTATCGTACCTGCCACAAGATCTGCATTTACTCCAGCTGCCCTTGCGGTCATGGTGTAGATCCTACCACGGCCTCCACCGTTTCCTCCTCCGTTGTCCTTATTTCCTGCAGCTGGTTCATCTTTCTTAAGTTCTGGGCACTTCCACTTCGGGTGTCCCACCTTCTTACAGTTATAGCACTGCCGCTCCTTATACCAACAAACCTCAGTCTTGTGAGCTCCATCACAAATGGTACACTTATCATTACTTGTGAAACCTTGGACCTTGCCCTTATTCCACTCACGCCTGTTGTCATTGGAGTTCCGACCATTTCCACTATGGCTGTTGTTGGAGTGCTTATTTCCATGACCGCCCTTATCGTGACCGTCGTCCACCGCTTTCCTCTTATTGTTATTGTGGTCTTTACTGCCCTTATTTCCTTCTGCCCTTTCAGCCACTGTTTTTCCTTTCTCCTCTCGTCGGTTACGATAATTATCCGACTCCCTCTCCACTATCTTAGCCCTGTCCAGCCCCACCGAATACACAGTCAGAGCTAACGGTGTGATTCTGTACCTGATTCTATCACTCAATCCTGCTTCAAATTTCCTTGCTTTCTGTTCTTCAGTATCGAAGAATCTTGGCGCAAACTCTAGCAGATCGGTGAACTTCTCGCCATACTCAGCCACCGTCATACTCCCTTGCACTAAAGTCAGGAATTCTGCCACCTTGGCGTTCCTTGTGCTTGCAGGATAATATTTCACATTAAAGATAGCCTTAAACCTGGTCCATGTAAATGCAGCGTCACCACGAGCCACAGCAGCTCGCTTTTCTGCCTCCCACCACGACTGAGCCTTCCCTTTCAACGTGAATGTCGCAAATACCACTTTCTGCTCCTCAGTGCAGTTCAGCGTTTCGAATATGCGCTCAGTACTCTTAATCCAATCCTCGGGCTTCTCCTTAACTGTGTCCGAGAACGAATCTGGATTCCTCCTTTGGAATAACTCTAGCGGGTCACGTAATGGAGATTGTGGTGGTGGTTGAGCAAGTACAGCAACAGTTTGACCTATCCCAGCTACCGTCTGTGATAGCGTCTGCAAGAGGTTTACCAGTGCCGGGTCCAACTGCTCGCCTGCATTACCGGTGTTGTTGTCATTGCCCTCGCCGTTCCTGTTGTTTCCACTTCTGGTATTCATCTGCAAATTTTACCTTTTTACTTTTAGAACAAGTTCGTGCTCTAGTAATGTTCATCACTACACGGTATGTGCGGTGTTCATGGTATACTTAACATTACCATTCTTTTACTAACGGTTACTGGTTAGTCTTCATCTTATTCATAGGTCTTTTGTACTAGACCATTTTTCAGATTTGGTTAGTTTACTTAACCTTTCTTCTCCGGTTCAGGAGTTGTTGTACTTCATAATTTACAACCGTTTTACTTGGTTGATTATTATCTCTTTATTTCACTAGTTCTTATTACTTAACTAGCGTTAACTTACTCCAATGGTCGTCTTACTTCGTACCATGGTTACGGAGATTATTTCAAATCAATCCGACGTTTTCTCTTGTCTTTTCTTGACAAGTTGACTTTTAGTCTAAGCAATAATAGACAATTTATAATTCCGGTATTTAAATTAAATAACTAACTTTATTCAACTAAGGTGTGAGATTTAAACATCTCAAAATACACCTAAAATTCAACTTAACATAAGCAAAAGTCTAATTGCATTACTACGCTAATAACAATAAAATAAAGAAAAATATCTATTCTAATAACTATTTTGTAACCAATTGCATCAATTTCCACATTGTGCGTGCTCTGCTTCGAGTTGGTCATATTTCTCTTGTAACTCCAACTTCTCTGCCCAAATCTGATAGCCTGAAGCCCTAAGCTTTTCCTCATAAGCTTCTTGCTCATCTATCTTCTTTTTCAGTTCATTATTTTGCTCTATCTCATCTACCAGTTGTACACTGATTCGGTTCCATTCGCGATTAGCTCTAATCACATGGCTTTCTAGGCTTTTGACTTTCTCTAGCTGTACTACTAACTTTCCTTCTACATACATTATGTCCTCATCACGTCCTTTGATGACATTCTGTAGGCTGCCGACTCCTAGAGTCTCCTTCCTAAGCTCTCTTTTAGTCGTGCGAAGTTCCTTGGTTAGCTGCTTAATGATCTTCTCTTTGGCTTCTATTTCTTCCTTTAGGGTAGCACTGTACCTTACAGATTTCATTAGTCTCCTCGGCATGATCTTCCTCAAGTGTATTCATACTTTACGTACACCTTTAGTATTATTCCTAGGGATAGATTTTATCACTTGAACTCCCTCAAGTAAGATCTTATTCAAGTCAAGTACTAAGTTCTCCCATTAGTCTTAACTTTTAGTTTTCTCCCATAGGACCTAAAGCCATTGCTCTGATACCAACTGTAACACCCCGAATTTTCTTACTGTATCTTGAGCATTTAATGGCATTAAATAACAATAATTAATACCTCAAATTAGGGTTCACAACTGACCCTTTATTACATCATCAATTCAAAATAAATGCGGAAGCGTAACTTAAAACTTGTCTTGGCAGGTGAACAACCCTAGCCATCAATGTACTTTAACTTACACCAAATTAAATAAACGTTCTTAAAACCACTAAATAGGAATCTTCAATCAGCCGTTCTTCCTACGGCTGCTTTCCTTGTCTTGCCCTTCTACTTAAATCCTAAAATAAAAATTATAGAGAAGGGATGAGCGAACGAATGCTCAGTAAGTTCATACGTGGCCTCTCCGGTTACTAAGGAGAGACGACCAGAACGAATACTTTGAATAACTTTTACAAAGATAGGTTCAGTTACTTTTGATTTAAGACTGCAGAACAATACAGTCGTATTACTTTTAAGATTTTACTTTCAAAGGTTTATGGCACTACGATTCAAAGGGATTCATTCAAGTTCCGTCAATTCCAGGGTAACGTACATTATAACCTCAATGCCAAAGGTACAATTTGTACACCTAGCTTCTCAAGCCAATGGTGTGGGTCGTAACATATATGGTATCCACACATATATGCTCGGGGTCTAGAATCATCCTTGTAATCAGACAATTCTGAGAGAAGGCATGTGATCACTCATGCAATCCCTAGTTTAAGGACGAGTCTTTTCTAACTGGACTGTCCGTCAATGTCTTTTCTAACTGGACATTGGCCACTCTAACAAGTAAGTGGTTAACTTACAAGTAGAATGAGAACATACCAAGGTACAAGTATGTGATAACAAGTTTCAAACTTCGATACTTAGTAGATCAATGGGGACATCACTAAGTACGGATTCTTTCAAAAGGACGTTCAATAACGCGGAGTTTATTCAAATACTATCATGCCATACTGATAGCTAACTTATAGAAAGAATATAGAATTCCAATAAACAGGAGTTCAAATACTGTAAGGAACGTAATCCCTTACCTGAATTGCTTTTCCTCGCAATCTCCTCTCTGTGCAAATCTACAAGGCACCGAGTAATTTACTTTAGTACTCTCAATATTGTTAACTACTTCTACATAGTTAACTGAGAGATGTGTTTTAACTTCTTTACTTCGTTACTTCTTTTCTTACGTTTAAGTTTCTGACTTTGATTTGCGAGTCAGTCCTTTAACTTTGATATAATTGTAATTAAGTCCTCTAACTTTGGGTTAATTACAATTTGGTCCCTCAACTTTGGGTTAATTGCAAATTGGTCGTTCAACTTTGGATTAATTGCAATTTAGTCCTTCAACTTTAGTTTAATTGCAAATTAGTCCTTCAACTTTTGGATTAATTGTAGATTGGTCCTTCAACTTTAGTTTAATTGCAATTTAGTCCTTTAACTTTAGTTTAATTGCAAGAGGGTCCCTTGACTTTGGTTTTGTTCATAAAGGTCCCCCAAGTTTCTTTTAATCACTTAGGCCCATCTAACCTCAAAGGTTTTCCTTTTTATTTCTTCTAACTTTAACCTTTCTCAGTTTAATCCTTTTTCGTTAGGAAACTAACTGAATTCTTTTAATCTTCCTTCTTCTCGTTAACTTTCTAACTTTCAAGGTCTACCAAGTACTTATTCTATTTTCTCAAGTTAGTTCTCTAACTTTTTAACAACCTTCTTAAAGATTATGTTTTCTTTTCATTATAAACTTAACGAAAATACTAACTCTCCGTCCCAATTCTTAACATTCTTAATCAAAAGTTAACACCCAATCTTATATAGCCAATGCCGAATTATACATCATCAAAAATTCATTGATTTTGTTATTCTTTCTAGTTCTTTAAACTTTTCTAAATTCTCAACATCGATTTTATTCATAACCCAATAACAAAAATCATCAAAATCAACAAAAAAATAATTCTCCAATAATTATAAGGCCATTCGGCCGAATGTGATTATGGAAAAATCCATATTTTTTTCTTCTTTTGATAAACCCAATTCAACCTCAATGATTTATGTGTTCAATTCCCAAGCATTGCATAATATTAATCAATTCCAATCATGATTATAAAATCAATCTTAAAAATAAAACTAGTATTAAGATCACTATTTTTCCATAGCATTTAGATCAAATCCATTAACCTTTTAAAATTTTATCATTAATCACTAGCATGCAAAAACCCTAATATTTGTATTCTTAAATCATGCATAACTTATGATTTATTAACCCGAATTCAATGAAACAAATTTTGGAGAGTATGATTTAGCATTACCTTGAGAATGATCGGATTACTTCTTCCAAAACAATGGCGAAAATTCTTCTTCTTCTCCCCTCTTGGTTCGGCTGCTACTTCTTGGTGGAGGGGGATTTTAGGGTTTTGTTGTTTTGGTAATTAGGAATAAAACCTAGAATTTACTAACTCAAGATTTTATACCTTGGATTGATTATTAATTGGGTTGGGTTTATTAATTAAAAATTTCGGGCCAACCCAATCTTTTTCGGCCCACTCCTTAATTGTTCTATAACTCTAATTATTATTTAATTAATTTAATGTGACTAATTAAATAATTAAATAAAATACAAAAAAAATATACGGTTATTCATGGTCCTAACGAGCTTCCATCCTCAACCCTATAGGCTGGATATGTCTATGGTTCCTTATGTCAGGCGATAAGAAGTTTTGCTGCTCTTTTTATTTTTCTAGTTCTTTGTATAGGTGTATTCCTTTTTGCATGGGAACCCCTCCCTTTATTGTAGATGACCTTACAACTTGTGTAAGCCTCCCCCTTACTCTTTGAAAGAGTATGCAATACTCATTTACTTATTTTTATGTATCTTTGTGATTCTGATAATAATTATTGTATATAATTAGTTTAGAGTTTATTTAATTTAGGAATTAGTTGTAATTATTTAGGAATAGTTTATTTTAGGTTTATTATTATTATTATTATTATGATTTAGTTGACTAACTTACTAATGTTTATCTTTGGTAGTTATCTCTTTTGTATTTTAGGAATGTAGGTCTCTCACCAAACAAGAAAATGGAGCGGCTATAAAAGAAGAGGGAGCCGGCCATTATTGATCACGGATTCTGAGATTTAAAGAGTATTAATTTCGTTTTTGTGAGAGAGTCATTGTTTTTCTTTGAAGTTCTTGTTCATCAAGAACTCAAGTGTTTTAGTGTTTGGTTTATTCTAGAGATCTAGAATAGGTTTGATCTTTTCGTTGTTTTTGTTTCTTTCATTGTCTTGTATTCTGCAAGATCTTTTGATTAATGAAAGTTTTCCAGCAAGGAATTTCTTGCTGAAGTGTTTATTCTGAGTTTGATTTTATTCCGCTGCAATTTTTATTTACTCTGAACGTGTGCGTGTTGTCGTGTCAGTTGTTAAGACAGTTGTGATCGTATTCTCTGATCACAAGTGGCTTTACCCAGAAACAGTCCTAGCTAAATTTCTTTCAATTGGCACCAGAGCCTGATCTCGATACACTGAGAAGTGATCCTTGAAAGTAGCCATTATGGACTGTACTCATATTCGTAATAAGCCGCCTACACTAGATGGTTCAAACTATACCATTTGGAAGGCTAAGATGATCATGTACATTAAAAACATAGATCATCGTGCTTGGGTCAGTATTCTTGTGGGATATACATCCCCTACTATAGAAGTAGTTGATCCAAAAGCAAAAGCTCCTGAAACTAGTGAGGAGAAAAAAGAAAAAAAATTTGTCCCAAAACCTGAGCAAGATTGGAACACGGAAGAAATTGCCCTTGCAAACTACAATGCAAAGGCAATAGCTGCCATATCTGATCATGTTGATCACAATTTGTATCGGTTATTTTCTAACCATACCGTGTCCAAAACTGCTTGGGATATTTTACAACATTGTGAAGGGTCTGATAGTGTCAAACAAACAAAATTAAGGAGATTGATGACAGAGTTTGAAAATTTAAGAATGGGAGAAAATGAAACGATTCAAGACTATTCTGCTAAATTAATGGATATTTCAAATGAATCCTTTGCATTAGGAGAATCCATATCCAATGCAAGGTTGGTTAGAAAAGTTTTAAGAACTCTCCCAGAAAAATTTAACATCAAAGTCTCTGTCATTGAAGAAACTTGTGATACTTGGACCGTGAGTCTTGAAAAGGTTCTAAGTATTCTAACTACGTTTGAATTGAACCTTGAAGTGCAACAAACTAGCAAAGTAAATTCAATTGCTCTTGCTAGTGCTCTTACTGTGTCCAAAGATCTTGTTGAATTATCAAAGGATATTGATGACTCAAACTTAGAGGAAGATGAATGTGACTTGATATCTGAAAAATTCAACAATATGTTGAACAAAAAACGTCAACTAAGGTTTTCTAATAAGGTTACTGCTTCTTCCCCTAAGATTTAATCATTCAAGAGAGAAACAAGTAAGAACAAATTTTCTTCTGAAAACAAAAGATCTATTGAGTCCGTTAAGTGTAGAGCATGTTTAGGATTTGGATACTATGCTAATGAGTGTGCTAACTTACTCAAAAAGAGAGGGATGAGTTTTTATGCAACCTTAAGTGATTCAGATGATGACAACCAGACAGCAAACCTGTTATTTTTACGATCATCACAATCCTCCCTTTCTGACAGTGAATCTGATAGTGAGGATGTGTTGTCAACTGACAGCACAACTGACTACTCAGATGGTACTAACATGTATACCTGTTTTAACTCCACTTCTGCAGGTGAATATGAAGAATCCAATCAGGAGGAAGAGGATAGTGCCACGTATGAGGACCTCCACAATACATACGTTGAGTTGTTTGCAGAATGGTCCAAACGAATGGATCAACTCAAGGAGTTCAAGAAGGTAAATGAAAAACTCACCTCTGACAATTTGAAATTAAAAGCTGAGAATGAGAGGTTGTCGAGTGAAAGTGATACTCAAAAGGACTCCATAGCTAGGTTAGAAGTCATGCTTACCAAAAAAGACAATGAGTGTGAGAAATATAAAAGCAATCTTGAAAAAGAAACCATTACACTCAATAAACTTAACAATGGAAAGGCTAAATTGGAAGAGGTTCTGAACATGGGGAACCAAGGAAAATCGGGTTTAGGCTATGGAGATCCAGTGTTTGTTAAGGAAGGTGAGGGCACTTCGAAAAACAATGAGAGATTTATTGTTAATCACGTGTCTCCTCACAAAAACAGAAGAAATAGAAAAAGGAGATACGTGTGTCACCATTGTTTTGCCCCTGGACATATACGTCCATTTTGTTAGAAGTTGAAACAGGAACTTGGCTTGGAGAAGAACAGCGACCACCTGACAGGACAGTTATGGGCTCAGTTGGAGTCACAACTGCCCAGTCAACTGCAGTCTGCTCTAAAAGCCACATGGGTAAGAAAGGACACTCTAAAGTGTCAAGTGGTGTTTACCTCCTTCAAGAGCAGTATGGAAGGAGCTTGGTACTTTGACAGTGGCTGCTCCCGCCACATGACTGCCTCTCTTGAGCATTTCAAAGACTATGAAGCCTTTAAAGGTGGAAAAGTCAATTTTGGTGGAGGTGCTCAAGGTGAGGTAATTGGCAAAGATACACTGAATGTTAATGGTTTGCCTAACTTGCATAATGTCTTGCATGTTAATGGGTTAAAGGCAAACCTAATTAGCATAAGCCAATTGTGTGATGATGATCTACATGTCGAGTTTGATAAGAAGATCTGTGAGGTCTTCGATGATTCAAACAGATGTGTTTTGAAAGGTGTAAGATCCTCTGATCATTGTTACAAGTTGGTTGAAAATCATTCATGTTTTAACTCAATTTCTGATGATGCTCCTGATCTTATTGTCAATAGTGTTGAGGATTGTATTACAGGTTGCACTTGGGAGCCTGAACAGATTAATGATGAATCTGAACAGAAGAGTACAAAAGAATCTGCAGATTTAACACTTGTGAGGTCAGTTGACAGACCAGATGAACAGTCAACTGCCATGACAGATGGTCAGACAGCAGCAGATTCCAGTTCAGATTCTGAAATCGTTGAAGATCAGGTAAGCAGAGGCAATGATGATGCTGCAAGCATACAAAGAGATCATCTAACTTCCCAGGTCATTGGGGGAGTGGATGAAAGAATAAAAACAAGAGGGAAACGAATAAATTACCGGGAATTAGCCGGTTTGGTATGCATGCAATCCGCGTACCATCAGGTAAGCTCTTGTTGTTTCGTTGCTAATTTTAAGCATGGGGATGAGTCAGAAACTGTAAAAGTTAATAATTGGACCAATGTCATGCACGAGGAAGTGGTAAAATTTGAGAGGAAAGATGTTAGGTTCTTGGTTCGTAGGCCATCTAATACTGATTATCAGGGAGTTGTTACTTGTTGCACTCAATTGTTGAGGATGAACCAAATAATCAAGGATTATGGTCTTAAAAGTGAAACGTTGACTGTATTTTGTGATAGTTTAAGTGCTCAGAACTTTACCAAGAATCCGGTATAACATTCCCGAACAAAGCACATAGATATTAGGCATCATTTTATTAGAGATCTTGTTGAACAAAAAATCATTACTCTAGAACATGTAAGCACAACGGATCAACTTGCTGATATCTTTACCAAGGTTTGGATTTCGAGAGATTTTCTCTCGGACTGTGTGATACCAGTTGACTGCACAAGTGTGCAGACAACTGACTGCATAACTGTATAATTGTATATTACAGTCACATAAAAAAAAAAGTATAGATTGCATCCATCTTTGCACGATTGTCTCTTGTGACCACTTGGTCTCCTTCAGTTCCTTGACTCCGAGCTTTGACCCTTGAATGTGAGACCCTTCTTAACCTGATAATGAAAATTGTCTTGTTAATTCCTTCGTGTTGTTTATCATGGAGTGGGCACTCAATCTAAGCTTACGGGGAAAACAAGCTGCCACCAGTCTTTGAAGTTACTACTCATTTAGGCAATGTGCTGACGTGTATTCATACATAACTTGAGAATCAGTGTAACACTGTATTGGGAGAGTGAAAAGTTCCTCCCCGTAACTGATTCATAAGTCATAAGCCTTCAAATGGAGTGTTCTAGAGGCTGCATGATTGAAGGAGAATCTCATTGAATTCTTGTGAGTTGAAACCGAGTCATGAACTGAGTTGACCATTCTATGTCACACAAAAATTGAGACAATCTTCACTTGTGTGTTTAGGCATAATTTTTCTAAGTTTTTTCTCTCCTTGGTACTTCCATCAGCAAATTGAATTGTTGTTCTTATGTGTTAAAGATTGATGCTTTTCATGTGATTAATGATAATCTAATGGCGTGATGTTCAAGTTTCATTGTACAGTTGGTGGAAATTGTGATACATTGTGGATAAAAGGATTCAGTTGAATTTGGCAAGTTCTAATTCTGGGACGGATAATTTATCACAAAACATGGAAAAAGTTTGAATTTTAAAATCAAAATCCTTGGTTGTTTTGGAATTCAAATGGGTACTTCAATGTTTCTCGGTTCTCCTTACTCCTTGGCATTCCCGAGTTCTTAGGAAGAATCACTGTCCTCCCTTGATATTTCTTCCATGTCAAATCTGGTTGTGAATTATGGTTTCTTATATCTTCTTCCTCATGTTTTCTAGCTACATTTATCTCATCTCATCTTGTTCCTATTTTGCAAATACTCTCTCTCTAAAATTTTTGCAGAAATATCCGAGAATTCAGAAGAATCACTGAGTGATTGTGACACAAAATGATTGTTTGCCGCTATTCTGATCAAGCTCAGGCATTTGTGTTGTTAAGCATCCAGCTGGTGCTAAAGCAACTTGTTCGTGCAACTGTGCGGACAACTGGTCACTCAACTGGACAGTCAACTGGTAAGTCAACTGGACAGTCAACTGGTAAGTACATCTTCTGCAGAACTTTTTGGTCTATAAAGGTTTGCTGCGATATGAGTTGAGAATTATGATGCTCTTAGAGGTATTTTTGTTTGGGAGATTCAAATTTAGGGGGAGTGGAAGATATTTATAATTTTCTTTCTTTGAGGTTGATGGTTCTTCTCAAAAAGGGGGAGAAAGATGAGGTCTTCATATTCAGGGGAGTAGAATCTAATGTACAAATTCAGGGGGAGAGATTATTGTTTTGGATGTTTTGATCAGAACCACAAAGATAGGGGGAGATTGAAAGAGTATGAAATACTCATTTACTTATTTTTATGTATCTTTGTGATTCTGATAATAATTATTGTATATAATTAGTTTAGGGTTTATTTAATTTAGGAATTAGTTGTAATTATTTAGGAATAGTTTATTTTAGGTTTATTATTATTATTATTATTATGATTTAGTTGACTAACTTACTAATGTTTATCTTTGGTAGTTATCTCTTTTGTATTTTAGGAATGTAGGTCTCTCACCAAACAAGGAATGGAGCGGCTATAAAAGAAGAGGGAGCCGGCCATTATTGATCACGGATTCTGAGATTCAAAGAGTATTAATTTCGTTTTTGTGAGAGAGTCATTGTTTTCTTTGAAGTTCTTGTTCATCAAGAACTCAAGTGTTTTAGTATTTGGTTTATTCTAGAGATCTAGAATAGGTTTGATCTTTTCGTTGTTTTTGTTTCTTTCATTGTCTTGTATTCTGCAAGACCTTTTGATTAATGAAAGTTTTCCAGCAAGGAATTTCTTGCTGAAGTGTTTATTCTGAGTTTGATTTTATTCCGCTGCAATTTTTATTTACTCTGAACGTGTGCGTGTTGTCGTGTCAGTTGTTAAGACAGTTGTGATCGTATTCTCTGATCACAAGTGGCTTTACCCAGAAACAGTCCTAGCTAAATTTCTTTCACTCTTTTTTCCTGGTGGTTGAGGTGGTCACGTCCCCGACCAAGTTTTGTATGTTATATTTTATTAATAAAACTTAGGGAGGTACAGTCCTCCTTTCGCCAGAAAGAAAAAAAAAAAAAAAAAAAATCTTCTTTCATCCCCTTCTTTTAATTGTTTGCACTTATAAGCAGATAACCTGTACTTTTTCATCACAAATATTCAAACCTAACAACGTAAGTTGTAATGATCTTAATAATTAACCGAATGAAAACAAACCAAAGCTATAGCCCAAACCTTCAATTCATATATTTGAACATGAAACAGAACATTGCATAGTAAGACTTAATCATGCTAGTAACAAAAAACTGACACTTGCTGGCTAGTTTTCATAGTAGCTAGAAACAAAATGATCCAAATTGACCCATACATAAATGTTCCCAAAATATTTAAATTAATACTAATCGCGAAGGCTGCGGAAATAAAAAGACGGATCACGCTCGAAATCATCTCTGTAAATATAGTCACCCGGCCTCCCGGGAGCCTTCATCTTCCTCCTGTTGTCACCGGAAGAGAAGAGCTGGAAAACGCCCCACGCCACAATTGCTGCACCTGCGACCGCAACGACCGCCTTCACCAACCATCTTTTTTCAGTTGGGCAGTCTCAGATGAACAAACATTGTGGTTATTGTCGCCTTCACTAGACCTTTATGTGCTTTCACAACAACCCATTATAATGATATTTCACTCTTTATGTTATTGTAAGTAAAAAATTCATGAGAGCAGTTTTGATTATATAGTCAAGTATTGGGCAACGTTTTATCTTCGGTGTGTTATAATTTCTCGTGAGAGTAAATAGAGGTAAATGAGTGGGTGGAGGGGGCGCAAATATTAAAGGGTCTTTCTTGGAGCATGTAATGATGAAAGGGAATTTCTATATATGATAGTAATTACACTCTTGCTATTTTCCATTTTATTTTCAAAATTAATGTATTTTCGTACGTCAATTTACTATAATCATCTTTACAAATATCGCTTTTGGTATTTATAAGTTTATGTTTTGCTTTTGTGTTATTTTTTACTTCACCGGTGGAAAACAAGAACAAAAATGAAAAGAAGAAAAATCTATATATATTAAAAGCTGAGGCGGAGGGTTGTGGAATCGCCACATGAACATGTCTTGGCTAATGCTTGCTTTTGGTAAAACCATGTCATTACCATCATAATTTTTAAATGACTTTTGGTATTCTTTTTATTAACTAATAGTATTAGTTAAAGATATTAGTTATTATATAGGTTAACTATTACTATTAATAGTATTAATTAACCATAATAGTTACAATATAAGTTAACTATTACTATTAATAGTATTAGTTAACCATAATAGTTACTATTATGGTTAACTAATACTAGTAACTATTTAAGTTAACTATTACTATTAAGAGGCGGTCTCCTGTGCAACCGCCGCACGCTGTGCGACGGCGCCAGGCACCGACTTTTCCTTTTTTTTTTTTTTTTTTTTTGCCACCCATAACTTTTTTCCTCTTAACAAAAGTAACCCTTGTTATAACAAAACGTAACACTTTTTTTTTTTCAAATGTAACACTTTTTTTTCAAAATGTACCACAATTTTGCTACAATAGATTAAAGATAACATAAAGATTGACAACTAAACTAACGTCACACTTTTTATAAAAGAATCTAACACTCTTTTTATCAAATGTAACACTTTTTTTTTTCCAAAATTAACATAAGATTGACAAACTAAACTAATGTTACATTTTATAAAAAATGAATGTAACATTTTTTTCTCAATTGTAACAGTTTATATTCTTAAATGTAATATTATATCTAAAATATAACAAATTTTTATTGAGAAAGTAACAATTGAAATGCAACTCGATTATACTCCCTCCGTCCCAGCTCACTTGAGACTTTTTGACCAAAATTGGTCAATTTAAGGTCGGTTTGACCAACACTTTATAGAAATATTTATGTTCCAAAAAACTTTTTAAAAAATGTTATTGAGAGGACTTTTAATGGTGGTCATTTTACATTTTTTTAATTTTTGTTCGGATCATAAATATTTCTATAAAGTGTTGGTCAAACCGACCTTAAGTTGACCAGTTTTGGTCAAAAAGTCTCAAGTGAGCTGAGACGGAGGGAGTATATATGAATTTTTACTCTTTTTTAAAAGAAGAAAAGTAACATTTACCAATAAAAATGTTACATTCATCTATATGGAAAATTATAATTATATAGTCACTTTGTTTCACTTCAAATATTACTTTTTCTAACCACAAAAACTATCAAACAATTTAAATTTTATTATAAAATTGATTTTACATTTGACTGTAAAAGTGCTACTTTTTTAAGATGAAACTGTTACTTTTATCAGAACAGAGTGTTACATCAGAACTGATGAGCAGCTCAAATTTTTTGTGTGTAAAAAAATATGTTTAAACAAAAATCAAACCATATCATGACATATGTAGTTTTATTCGTCTTGTCGAGGCGAACACAACAGTATTTTTATTTTATTTTTCTGAGTTATAAATCTCAAGATATAGCATTTTAAAGTTATTGGAGGTTTTTTTAGGACACGTGGCAGCGCGCGACTGGGTTAACCAGCGTGTGGCTCACAACGCACCACGTGTCGTGCTGGGACTGGAAGGAAGACGGGCGGGTCGGGCTGGGCTGGGCTGGGCGGGTCGGGCCGGGCAGGTTTGGCCCGCCGCATGCCGTACAAGCAGTGTATATAAGACTTTGTCTACTATTAATAGTACTAGTTGTACCCCCGTGCGTTGCACGGCGGTAATTTTATTATTTTTTGAGAAACAAAAAAATTGCTCACTTCATTTTCTATGGCTTCATGCGCTGACTATCCAATTAGTTGGATGCATTCCTTATCCCAAAACACAAAAGAAGCACATCCCGTAGCATCAAAGACAGTGACAATAAGTTTATACCTGTTATTTTACAAAAAATATACAAATAATAAACACTAAACAAAATAAAGAAAGTCTTAAAAAAATGACAATTATAACAATGTATCACCACTAATAAAATGAAAAATCGCAAGAGTGTAATTATTAGTGGGTAAACGGGTAACTAATTTGCTAATTTTTTTTACATTTTAATTTTTTTATATTTTTATTTAATAAAGTAGCATAACAGTTTTTATAATATAAATATATTGTATATGAAAAATAATTTTTTAATTATAGTTAACTAAAATAGTAAACATCATCTTAACTAAAACCATTAATAGTAAAAATTAATCTATATAATAATATCAATAACTAATATTATTAATAATACTTATTAATATTTATAGTAACTATTATAATTAACTAATACTATTAATAATAATGTTAACCTATATAGTAACTACTATGATTAACTAATACTATTAATAGTACTCCCTCCGTTCCGGAGTAAGAGTTCTACCCCTCATTTGCACGCTTATTAATAAATATTGGAAGTGATGTAAATGTTGTGAGTGTAAAAGTAAAGTAGGAGAGAGAATGAGTGAGAGAGAATAGTGAATTGATTGGTGTTGTGAGTATAAAAGTAAAATAGGAGAGAGAATGAGTGGGGTGAATAGTAAAGATTCTTTGCCATTTTAGGAATAGGACTCTTACTCTGGGACGTACCAAAAATGGAAAGTAGGACTCTTACTTTGGGACGGAGGGAGTAAAAATTAATATATATTATAATTGTTATGATTAACTAATACTATTAATAGTAATAGTTAATTTATAAAGTAACCATTATAGTTAACTTGTATAGTAACTATTATTGTTAATTATATTATTAATAGTAATAGTTATATATTATAGTAACTATTATAGTTGACTAATACTATTAACTAGTATTCTTACCCATGCCACTGGCACAGTGACAGTATGAAAAGGAAGAAAGAATCCCATTTAATTTTGTCCTCTCACATAAAACCCCTTAACCTCAACTCAATTTCCTCTTTTTCATAACCCAAAATCACATTAACTTTTAAGTCGAGTAGTGGGGGGAGAAAAGATATACTGTAAGTTAACAAAGGTGAGGAGGTTACTTGAGGGAGTTAATTGTCTTGCGGTTTTCATGGGAGTGGGTTATTAGGATCAACTTAGGCCGTCCGATCAAATTTTGAGAATCAATCTCAGCCTCTCTTTGTAAAACGGTTATTCTTGCTTTGTATTGTAATATAGATAGTAATACTAACTACTATAGTAACTATTATAGTTAAGTAATACTATTAATAGTAATAGTTAACTACTATAGTAACTATTATAGTTAACTAATACTATTAATAGTAATAGTTAACTTGTATAGTAACTATTATAGTTAACTATTACTATTAATAGTAATAGTTAACTCATATCATAACTATTATTATGAGCTAATAGTATTAGCTAATAATGAGAATATCAAAAGTCACAAACATTTAGGATAGTGATTATGTGGCTTCACACAAATGAAGCTTTAACCTATGTTTGTCTATGTGTCAAAGCCATAGCCTCCTCACAACCTTTAATATATATATATATATAGAGAGAGAGAGAGATTTTCAAAATTAATGTATTTTCGTACGGGCTTTTTCCTCTAGGGCCCTCCCAACCCAAATGTTATTCCATTTTAAGGAGAGGGCTTTTTCAAAGTCCAAAAAAGGAGTTCAATAAAGATGATAATTCCGCATACACCCCTCACATCCATTGACCAGTCAAATTAAAAACTTAAATGCCTAAACTACTCCCGTCCCCCAAATAAAACTCTAACCTCCCGTCCACTCCCCTCACACACTACACACACTGCTCACACACATTCTCTTTCAACAATTTCTCTCTCCAACTCTCTCTCTCCGTCAGACGGCTGGGCTTCTTCTCCAGCTCCGTCAATGGCAACGACGACTATTTCCCGTCTATTTCACTCGCCATCTGCTTCTCCGATCTCCTTCACCGACGCCAACCGCCTCTCCGATCTCCAGATCTGACCACCCGACGACCTAGATCTCCTTCTCCGACGCTGTTACCTCCCTTTCGTTTTTCCAGCGGTGTCTCACCCCCACCGGCAACCTATCTCCTTCCTCCTCACCGCCTTTTTCTCTCTCTCATCATCTTCTTTTTAGATCCGGTTTAGATCTGTGCGAAATCAACGAAGAAATGCAGAAAGTGAGAACTAGCCGGCGGCCTCTGGATTCCGACGTCCGCCGATCACATAATTCGTTGAACATTAATTTTGGTCTGATTTGGTTACATTGCACTGAAAATTGAATTTCTATTGTGGTTGTTTTATAAATGGGATGAGTGCACTGATGCTACAATTGCCTTTTGTGTTTTTTTTTTTTTTTGTGTTTTTTTTTAACAACAATTGCTATATATTTATTATTATTATTTTTGGAAAAAATGGTCTTATAGTAAAAATGACTCTTTTACTTTTGTTATAAGATTTTAATTTAATTTTATACTTAAAGTATAAGACTCAATTTAATAAATTTTAGATTTTTTTTTAAAAAAATATTTTCTTAAAAATTGAGAAAAAAAGTGGCAAAATTGGAAAAAATTGACTCTTATATGTTATTATTGGTCTTATATGTCTGTTATAAGAGTTTGACCATGATTTAACCGAATAATATTATATATTTTTTCTAAAAAGTTAATAAAAATGAAAAAAATTGACTCTTATATGTTAATTGTTGGTCTTATATGTCAGTTATAAGAGTTTGACCGAGATTTGACCGAATAATATTATATGTTTTTTTTTAAAAGTTGAAAAAAATGAAAAAAATTGACTCTTATATGTTAATTGTTAGTCTTATATGTCAGTTATAAGAGTTTGACCGGGATTTGACCGAATAATATTATATTTTTTTCCTAAAAGTTGAGAAAAGTGGAATAAAATTGACTCTTATATGTAAATTTTTTGTCTTATATGTCAGTTATAAGTGTTTGACCGGGATTTGACCGAATAATATTATATTTTTTCTTAAAAGTTGAAAAAAGTGATTTTTTTACTCTTATATGTTAATTATTAGTCTTATATGTCAGTTATAATTGTTTGACCGGGATTTGACCAAATAATATTTTTTTTTTCTTAAAAGTTGAAAAAATTGACTCTTATATGTTAGTTATTGGTTTTATATGTTAGTTATAAGTGTTTGACCAGGATTTGACCGAATAATATTTTTATATTTTTCTAAAAAAATGAAAAAAATGTATATTTTCGACTCTTATATGTTCATTATGTGTAAGTTATAAGAGTTTGACTGATGTTTGACCGATTTTGACCAAATAATATTTTTATTTTGTCTTAAAAAATGAAAAAAATGATTTTTTACTCTTATATGTTAATTATGTGTAAGTTATAAGAGTTTGACCGGGTTTGATCATATTTGACCAAATATTATTAATATTTTTTTCTAAAAAAATGAAAAAGGTGAAAAATTTCAACTCTTATATGTTAATTATGTGTCAGTTATAAGAGTTTGACTGTTGTTTAACCGAGTTTGACCATATTTGACCAAACAATATTATTATTTTTCTAAAAAAAATGAAAAAAGTGATTTTTTTTACTCTTATATGTTAAATATGTGTCAGTTATAAGAGTTTGACTATGATTTGACCAAAAAAAGTAAGGGTGAGAGGTGATATGAGGGCATTTTAGTCATCTTGCATCTTTTTGCAAGTAAAAGGTGTCTCTGGTATTAGTAATATGTTGGGTCCTTATTTAGAATAAAAGTAAGTCCGAAGCCATTTTCGTACGTCAATTTACTATAATCATCTTTACAAATACTCCCTCTGTCCCATTTTAAACTTCAAAGTCAAAGCAAAATTTGTTAACTTCATTGCACTTTGACTATTGATTTAGAGAAAATTTGATTATCCTATTGAAAAACTAAAAGTTACTTATGAGAATATTGATAATGGTGAATCAAAAACAATTTTTAAAATTTTTATTAAGATAATTAATTATATTATAAGTTTTTAGTCAAAGTACAAGTAAGTTGACAAATTTTTCTTTCATTTTGAAGTTTAAAATGGGACGGAGGGAGTATCACTTTTGGTATTTATAAGTTTATGTTTTGCTTTTGTGTAATTTTTTACTTCACCGGTGGAAAACAAGAACAAAAATGAAAAGAAGATAAATAAAATGAAAAAGCACATCATATTTGCTCATTCTTAAAAACGCATGGAGTCGATTGACACTTGGAAGATGATACATTTACACTTGGTGTATATACACCACCAATATATGTGTGACACATACACTATCTGGTTATAGATTTATCATCATTCCTTGAAATAATTACAAAAAATGCTATTAACACACACGCTTGACATTATTTTATTTGTGGTGTATAGATACACTTGGTGTAAGTGTAGCCTTTTCCTTGACACTTTGACTTTCATCATTAAAATCTCACATGCCCTCCAAATATTCCCACTTGGCGTTGGTTGCCCATTCGCCTCCTTGGCCATTCATATTTCTCAATATATGGATGGTGGTGCTAATCACACGATTAGAGAATTTTGTCTCACTAACATCATTTTACTAACTCAAGTGTCATTAATTACTCAAACTTAACCAACAAATATTTGGTCCTCATCTTCTTTGTCACTATTAGGATTTAGGAGATTTAGACGAAGTCAAATATACATGGTAGAGAGAATAAGTAATATGAATGACTCAATTTTATTATGATACATGGGGTACATATATAGTATAGGGTTACGAAAAACATTCTAGAGTTCTAATCTATTTTGGGTTCAAGTTTTGAATCTCCTAATCTATAATACAAAAGGCAATGGTTTTAACCACCTCCTAAAAATACATATATTGGACGTTCCTGTTTTAGAAAATTTATAGTTAAGAGAATATTTCAATTATCCCTCTTTCGAGCAATAATAATGTATTATAGTAAATATTACGCTTACCATCTCCTCACAATCAGAAAGTAGTTTGTTGACTTCGCCTATTGGCGTCTTATCTCTATTGTAATGTTCTCTAGTTATGAAATTTGGATACATAGGAATTTCACTAATTTCATTCTTGAATTCATGCGAATCAAACCTGGAAAAAATATAATAATTAGAAAATGGATTAGCGGTTAGTATATAAACCAAATTAAAAATATCACATCAGTTGTATATATTAAAAAGCTTACATTCGTGTGAATTATTTAATCTCAAGAATATTCTCATCACCAAAGAACTGAGTAGCACTACTTGATGATATCACAACATTACCTATGAAAAAACGAAGAATACACTAAATTTTAAATTTTGGAAATAAAATTTGTTCAATGAAGTAAACAATAGATATGTAAAGTTGGCTACAAATGAACTAACATACCATTGAAATCTGTTTTCACAATCGTAGAACAAATGATCCATACCGGTGGTCCTCCTTTGCCAATCGACTTAGCTCTTTGCACCATTTCATCACCCCACAAAGTGACTCTCAATTTATTCCCACTACAATCAGAATTTGGTAATTCGAATAAAATTAGAAGTTTATAAATGAAATATGCATCAGAATGAGTAGTTACAGACCTGGTGTCTCGCAAATCAATGTATTGCATTGAGATAGGTTGAGAATTTACCGCCCTTTGACTGACATCAGACACCCAACAACATGTCCAATAATATCTACAAAGAAAATAAGTCATTGATAGCATAGATATATTGAAGATTGATAGAAAGAAGCATACTGTTACTCACCACATAAAACCTTCTTGTTCTGACTTTTTGATAGCAGCAATTCATAAGGAATAATATGAAAGCTATGTGTACGTATTTTAAGCAAATTTTTCACCACTTTTTCAACATATGTTGAAGCATCCAAGAGAATAAATAAATCTCTATCAACAACTCTATATTCTGGCTTGCTCATTTCAACTGTGAAATTCTTTATATTATAAATACTTCCCACTTGAAACAAACCTTCAAAATCAGGTACAAACTTGCTCCTAATGCTACAATGAATTGCATCAGACTTCAAATCATTCAAGGAATGAAAATGAGAAATCCAATTTCAATAAAACATATTATATGGAACATGACATGATTGTATGTTTTACCTTCTCATCGATTAAAATCAGATCCATGCTCATTAATTCTCTATTTTTTTTTTGTTGTAAGATCTCCACATGCGAGAAGCTCTAGCCACTATCCTAGTATGACAACGTCCTTTCTGAAGTTGCTGGATGAAGATGGAATTGGGAGCCATGGAAAGATGGTTAGGCTGCAAACTAATCGTTTACAATTTCAGTAAAAAACAATCACAGTGCTTGGAATTTGATAGAATATTATCCTCTATATATTAAGAACAATATGAACTGGCAGATTAATGTAGGAGATTCAAACGGAATAACGATATAAATGTAGGATGTCAGAGATCGTATATGCTTAGAATTCCACAGACGTTTGAATTTGCTCTGAGATAGAGCTGCTCACAGGTAATTCAAATGGTTTACGTGCTTTAATTCATACATACTCAATTATCCTTATAATAAGATATGTAATATATTAATCAAAGCTATGCATTAAGTTTAATGAACTCTATCTATTCCAATTCCTAAACATGTTGGTTCATTAAATGTGCACAGTCTATTGAGATTATTCATTGTGATAAGAATCGTTGAAATGTCATGGACAAAATGAATTTGTATATTTCATTTACATAGTTATATTCTTTATATCTTAAGAACACATGAATAGATACTTTGTCAAGGTGACTATATCTCACTATATCTTCAAATACCTATACCCATACCTTTGTATTTAACCTTTGTATTATGTCTAAGTAGCATCAGCCGAAGAGTCTCATCATAAATAACACTAATCCAACATGGGAGGCTAAGATGCAAGATATGCCTAAATATTGATGAGGTGTCATTCCCTAGGTGAGTTTGGCCTACTTTAATATAATATAAGTATAGATTTTCAAAATTAATGTATTTTCGTACGTCAATTTACTATAATCATCTTTACAAATATATCTTTTGGTATTTATAAGTTTATGTTTTGCTTTTGTGTAATTTTTTACTTCATCGGTGCAAAACAAGAACAAAAAGGAAAAGAAGAACAATAAAATGACAAAGCACATCATATTTGCTCATTAAAAACGCATGGAGTCGATTGACACTTTGACTTTCCTCATTAAAATCTCACCTGCCCTCCAAATATTCCCACTTGGCGTTGGTTGCCCTTTCGCCTCCTTGGCCATTCATATTTCTCAATATATGGATGGTGGTGCTAATCACACGATTAGAGAATTTTGTCTCACTAACATCATTTTATTAACTCAAGTGTCATTCATTACAAGCTCAAACTTAACCAACAAATATTTGGTCCTCATCTTCTTTGTCACTATTAGGATTTAAGAGATTTAGACGAAGTGAAATATACACGGTAGAGAGAATAAGTAATATGAATGACTCAATTTTATTATGATACATGGGGTACATATATAGTATAGGGTTACAAAAAACATTCTAGAGTTCTAATCTATTTTGGGTTCAAGTTTAAATCTCCTAATCTATAATACAAAAGGCAATGGTTTTAACCACCTCCTAAAAATACATAAAGAGCGGTCAGGATTAACCCATAACCGCCACGATCTGAAGGCTCACATTATTTCTCTATTTTTCATTTTTTTCTCATCCGTCCAGATGAATTCTCCCAAGTTAATCATGTGGCTGCCATTTGACGGTTTCTGCTATGCCTCGCCGTTCTCCTCTTCCTCGAACACAATCGGCCACTCTTCTTCCCAGTTCATCGACGCAAACCAAACCCCATCCCCAGCCATTCTCCGGCGGTCCTTCGACCGCCTCTCTACTCCCCTCCTCCCTCTTTCTCCAATTCCAGAGCTCGAACGACGTTTTCTTCTCTCTCCCTACGCAATCACCGCTTCTGATTTTTGCTCTCCAGAGTTATTTTTTTTTTTGATTGATTTCAGGTTTTCGTTCCGATAGGCCGATGGAGGCGGTCGTTGGGATTTCATGGTTTTAGCAACATTATCTTCATTCCAATGCTTATCTTCCTTTTAGTGTTTGGATTTCAATGTCCAGCACTATCTCGCAAAAGGTTAGTCTTTTATATAGCAATTTAATTTACTTTAAATCCATAGTGACTATGAGCAGAATTAGGGGAAAATCCCCCACCCACTATCTCTGTAAGAATTAGAGGAAGAAGGGGGGAGGAAGAATGTTGAGAAGACGGGGAGAATGGAGATAATGGATGTCTAAAGGTGAAACTGCCACTTTATGTCCATTTTTACTATTGATTCATTTTGCGATGAAGGGAGTATGATTTTTGTTATTGCTAAACAACTCTCAGTTCAATTAATTCATTGGAACCCTGGAACCCCCCACCCCCTCCCACTATTTTTCACTCTTCCAGGCACTATGTCGAATTGCCACTGTTGATCTTCATACGCCATGTTTTGTAACAAACTTTGATTTTCAGCGTCTTATTGTTCTCTTTCTGGAATCTGTGATTATTAGGATTTCATGAGTTGTGCTCACCCAGAATTTTGAAATTTACTTCTAACGGCACATGACCCCTCCTCCCCCATTCCTAATTTAGTTTAGGATTGTTCTTTTTCCAGTTGCTTGATTGTTCCCTCATTCTGCCTTTGGTTTGGTTTAATTCGTTGTTGGATTCTTTTTTGTATCGTTACTGGGATTTTGGTGTCGCTGTTGGGATGGGGGCTTTTAGGTTTTCTCTAGGCTTTACTTCAGACTGATTTTTTTTTTTTTCAAGAAATTATGTTAATTTTTAGTATTTTAACTCTTTTCTACTGTCCGATCGTCTTAATTCAATTAGTTGGAACCATGGTACTTGAGGTTACTTTTGTGTAGAAATTGGCCATTGGCATTGTGAACGATAAGTTTTAACTTTTTTGATTTGTGAAGTTTTTCCACTTTTCTGGACTGACATGTTATTGAATGTTAAGTGGCTGTTGTTTTCGATAATGATGATTTTGATTCTACCATATTTAGACGATAGTAATGATTAGTTCTACTTTTTGTGAAGGTTGGGTTACCGAAAAGAGGGTAGTGGTTACGGATTACTCGAAATAAGAAATTGGGTGGGGTTAGGGGGTTGACGGGAAAAACAAAGGTGGGTTGGGTTGGGGGGGATATATTGGAGGAAGAAAAGACTGAACTTGGGGGAAGGGGGTTTGTTTCTTTATTTAGTTTTAACACTCATTACATTTGTGTATTTTCAATATTATGGATCCAGTGCAGTACTCTCTGTTTCATCTTCCACTACTATGATGTTGGGTTTACAACCTTATTAGTATGATGTTGCATTTACCATCCTAGAAAATGTATGTTGCATTTAGCCTGTAGGGTAGTCAAAATGCTAGTTAAGTATAGAGTTTTGATCAAATGCAGGTGACACTCTCCTTACTGACTTGTATATTCCTCCTCTATGATGAGTAAGAGAAAGAGACAGAGCAAGAGCAAGAGCTTAGCTAGGGGCGGGACTATTGAGTGAGATTTTCATGTCCGTCTTTTTAGCCTCTAGGCTCCTAATTGTTTTATCTTATTGTAACACTTTGGCCCTTGCATTTCAGGTTTAAATCCCTTGCAGTTGGCTACATAATTGGATCTATTTTGGTGAAATTGATCCATGCAGTGTTATTACCACAAACTTGGAAACCTAGGCTTCTGACGTCACAATAGCATACATCTAATGTTCCTTGATTTATTGGCTAATGCATTGTCATTTTATTTTGATTTTGATGTGTATGAATATTTTGATGATGATAATAAGTGAAGTTAGTAATTGTTGTTGCAAGTTCTGGACTTAGAACTTATGTTGCCATAAGTGAAGTTAGTATTTGTTGTGAAAGTTTGAATTATAAAAAGTAGCATTATAGAAGATTGAAAAGCATGGAGTCACCTTACTTTCATGTGTGTGATTGATGTAAACAAGCCTACACTTAGTGCCACAAGATTTTTTTCCTTTACTTTTTATTGTCATAATAAATTAGCGACAGTTGTTTTTGGAAACAATTGAGGCGTAAGAACGTTCTTTTTGTTTTTCAATTATCAACTTAATCCTTTTTTGTTTAATTGATTTTTTTGGTATAATAAACTCTCCATGCTACTTCGTGGCACTCATTCAATACTTTTATGTCATTTATCCAAAAAATATATATGCGTGTCGTCGTCATTTGTATTGTCACCACTATTGCATACTTTCACCGTTGCATACTGACACCGTTTCATAGTTTCACCACTTCATACCGGCACCGTGCCATCCGGCACGGGCAATGTACTAGTTGCTATACACAATATCTTTAAAATTATAAAGTAAATATATACAAATATAATTTTGGAATATATAAAATTCCTTACATGCCCCCGCAAGATGGACGATCTTTGGATAAGTCCAATCTTGGAAAGTCATGAGATGAACCGTGTGTGATGAAGCATTTGAGCTGGATGAATTCCCGAATGTGGGTGATGTTGCCATGATGAGTTTGGCAATGGTTGAAGCTCATGGTGTCACCTTGGTCATCACCTTTGTAGGGGTTTGTTAGTACCCGGTCTGAAAAATGAGTTGTTAGGCATCCTAGAAACGCACAGGGACCTTACAGTTATTTAAAAACTGCGTAGGACTTGTCCGGAATTTTCCGAAAAGCTCGGATAATGAGATATTTGCATCTGATCAGATTAGGCTCGAAGATAAACATCATCTAGGGTTTTCCAGATTCCAGATCTAACCAGAACCTTGAGAACCACGCCAAACTCCATACCTGGTCGGGCGGCCAGGCGGCCACTTCTTCCGGCCCAAAACCCCTATAAATAGGTTGCCTCAGCTCATAATAAAAAAAAAACATCTCTCTCCGCCGAGTTCCAAAGTCAAAACTGACGAAAGAACTCAAAGCCAAAGCTCTCCTAGCAATCCCGAAGGTCCGGGGAATCCACGAAGAAGATTCGGCTTCGTTCTTTCCAAGATTTGTGAGGCTTACTATATTTCTTGAGATGTTCATGCCATGTCCATATGATTAGATCTATTTCATGCCTATGCTTATTATGTTATTCATATATTCATGATGGTTTTCATAATATGCATGCTAGATCTAGGGTTTATACATTCATAAATGCTAGTTTTAGGGTATCGATCTTATCTTATACATGTTTGTTCATATGTGTTCATATAAAATTAATATTATATTGCTATAATTAAGGTTTTAATATTCATGTATGAATGTTATAGCCGATGATGATCTTATCAGATCTAGGAACTACTTCTAAACCCTACTTTAGGTAAATACTCCCATGATCATTAACTCTCCTAGGATGAGTGACGATGATCACACATCGATCTTATCGATGGTGTAATCATCACTCTAGGATGTGATTATCTTGCATGTTTCTTTATCCTCCCCCTACTATATGCATGATCCCGCTTCATCTCTCTATTCTCCACTCTATGTGAGAACTACGCTGACTTGAGCTTCTCACATCGAGAGGAACGTAGGCAATCTTCGGATCCGATCTAAAACACTAACACACTACTAACACATCTTAATTATGATAGAAAGTCCGAATGCTCTGGCGATAAGAGTGATCACTATAATGTTCTTCTCTTATCATAACTTGACCTTCGAACACTCTTTGTTAGTTTTTTTCAATGTTTTATCTCATTAAAATGGCGTGGCGTCTCTAATAAGTTAAATGCTGACTTGAATAACCTGTCCCATAGAAAAGATAAAATAAGATACATAATAAGAAACTTCCCATGCGTTTCTGCATCGGAACGGGGTATTCACAGTGGCGACTCTGCTGGGCACTAGCTTTGAAACTTTTTCAAACATAGAGGGTCAAACTTTTGTCAATATCGTGATTGTACATACCTTTCTCTTACCTCCCTTGTACTATATCTCTTGCATATATCTGCTTCCCTTGTATTTTAATGCGTTGAACATATTATTGTTAACCCCCGTGTACTATCTTACTCTCTTACATTGCATATATGTAAATACAAAACTCTCTGTTTTCTCCCTAAAGTAACTAGTCTGTGTCCTACACTACCACTAGTCCGTGTCACACTGTACGCCTTACTCTGGATAACTTGCCGAGTGCACAGATTTTGGCGATCCCATCGCCTCTTTCTTCGTGGCACCCGGTTTATCTAACTCACCGTGTACTCTTGCGAGCGGTTGAGGTTTAGCCTTGTCCGTGTCTAAAACCATGCACTCTCCTAGAGTTTAGGATACTCCAAGTCGACCGGTTGGTTTGACTATCTTTTCTTTGTAGACAAATAATGTGTCGTTCATGCCGTCATCCGTTAAGTCATTAATGAGTCGAGATCTTTCGAGATAAAAGCACACAAAATTAAATTCCCTATAAGGGTGTGCATATTGAAAGCCGAGTGATATGACGGAGAAAATCTCCCTCTAAATTACCTAGCAAGTGTACTAGTTACCGGTGTAGTAGTATGCACAAGCAAGGGTCGAATCCACAGAGACTTGAAGGAATAACAAGAATGTAAATTATAACTAGAAAAACAAATAAATGGGATTTGATTTGATTATTTATAACTACTAAAGCTATAATTAAAATCAATCTAAGAAAATAAATAAAATCAAGACTAACGAATAGATTCATGAATTGGGTTCACAAATACTTTCACTCTATGCTATGCTCATAATAACAAGATCAATCTCATTCTTGGGTTTGTTCACAATAGTAAGAATTGGGACGGTTAGGTGGCCGGGTTGCAATCCTAATACTCTCTTTATGTTCTAATTTCCGCAAGGTCCGTTTCATATGCCAAAAGTTCATGAAGTACTTAAGAATATTTGAACCTAGATCTTTTTGACTTCCGCAAGATCCTCAATTGGATCTAATCACCACAACATTGGTCAATGTATAAATCTCCACACAAGTGCATGAATTTATACCAAAGTAGTTAAAGAGCCAAATTTATCTTAACATAAAGTTGAAACTCTAAAACAGTATTAAGATTATTATGATGAACAAGAAATAGATTGAATGGAGTAATTAAATCTATAGCATAGAGGTATAGTATTTGTTACTACCAATCCATGAATCTAAGAACTTAGCTACTCATAAAATCAAGAACAAGAAATAAATTAAAGAACATCAAAACCTGAATTAAATTGATGAATCCTTATTTACAACCTTGAATCTTGAAAAAAACATCAATCAAATAATGTGTATGGAGTATTATATTTATACTAGGGCTAAGGAGGTGTAAAAATAGGAAAAACCCTAGAATTCCTTGCTGAAAAAGGATAAATAACGTTGCTCGCTGGAATTTCCTCAGGAGCCTTTGGTATTTTTGAGTTTCCAGAAAAGACCTTGAAAAATTCCCCAAAGGTCCTCCAAAAATTCCGTACAAGCCCATGGAATTTTGGAAATTACTGAAAAGCGCAACATATTTTGTATAATTCCCCAGAGGTCCCTGGATAATTTCCCTATAGTCCTCCTTAGGAGAGCGCGCCCTCTTTGGATTTGTGCGTGCGCCCTCTTTTTCGAGAAGGTCTGGAGTTTTGATCTGGTGTGGGTGCGCGCGCCCTAAGTTTGGTGTGCGTGCGTACCCCTTGTTCGCGGCTTGTACATTTTACGCGCAATCTTCCGGAGGCCATAACTTCTTCATACGAACTCCGATTTGGACGTGTAAACTATCGTTGGAAAGATATTTTCGAATAATATCCAATGAAATTTATTTATTAGTGGTAAAATCTTTTAATCTTTATTTTCTGGTCCGTTCTTTATCCTTCATCTGAGCCTACTACTGCTAACACCTCTGCACCGCAAGTCTCCGCTCCTCTCACTGATCCCGAGATTGCCGCCGGTATTAAGCTCTCCGATGTCCCGCAACATCTCCACGCCTTCTTCGCTGGTCTCATGCTTAAGATCACTAAGTTAGAGGAGCAAAGCAGTGCTCTAGAGAATCACAACCAAGAGCTCAAAAGACCACCTTCAGACTAAAATGAAGAAGAAGGGTGTGGAAACTAGCTTCCATAATGAAGAAGTGGTCTTCGTTGAGAATGAAGAGGTGCCCGTCACCTATCCCGCTAATGACGATGATATCCCCTTCAACTTTCCCAACTACAAAAGGGTCCCTCCTCCAGTCTATGGCATGAGGGCAACCACCAGCAAGAATAAGGGTCCTTATGAGCCGTCCACCGAGATGATGGGTAGTTACTTTTCCACTACCAAGTTGCCTCCTCCTTCATTGCCACTAAGCATCAGTGTCGCCATGCCTGAAATCTCCATCACTCCTCCTACCACCCAAGTCAACTGCGGCTTGGATATCTCCAGTCATCCTCTAGTGATCGCCATACGAGAACAGATCCGTAAACTCTCCGACACAGTTAGCAAGCAAGCCGCTCATATCATTAAGACTATCAACCCTAGCAATGTGGGTGCTCTCCCTAGAGACTTCAAGATGCCAAAGGTCTCCACTTTCCATGGCACTTCCTGCCCCAAGACTCACCTTGATAGCTATGTGCTAGCCATGAGGGCTCGAGACTGCACCAATGAGTAAAGGGCCCGAGTCTTTCACACTACTCTAGACGGAATTGCTCTCTGTTGGTTCTTAAGATTGGATCCATCTGAGAAAGATACATAGGATGAAATCACCACCACCTTCTGCGAGAAGTACCAGTCAAACCTTGATTGGCATGTTAACCGCACTGATTTGGAGAACACTATGCAAAGGCCCGGAGAGCCTATCTATGACTTCTACAAGAGGTGGAACTTCAAGCTAGCGGAAGTGCAATACCCCCCTAAGGCAAAAGAACAAAAGAAAATCTTCTTTAATTGCTTGTTGCCCGAGCTTAAGGTGGCGATTGGTAATGGATACTTTCCTGATCTGAGAGAGATGGTCGACGCTGGAGTGAGACATGAAGCCGGTATCACTGGTATTGCTAAGGAAACTACCAAAAGTGGAAATAACTTTTTCCGCTATAAAGCTCCTACCACTACTACCCCCAAGGGTAAGGAGATCGCCAGTCAAGTCAGCCTATTCCAAGAAGACTCAGTTCAAGCAGTTACAAACAACTCACCATGGGAAAAAGAGTATTTTGACGACTACGGCATGCCTACTACCGAGTATTCGAGATCTTAATGAAGAAGGGATTGATCAAGCCAGTTGAGAACTACAACCCTGAGGTTAAGAGAGCCGATCTCGATGCAACCAAGCAATGCAAGTATCACAAGTACCTCAGTCACAACACCGACAACTGCTTACAGTTAAAGCGTGCCATACAGAAGATGATAGTGGAAGGCAAGATTGAGAAGCCTAAAGGGCCAAACACCATAGCGAATCCACTTCCCAACAATGGTGCTTTCAACATGGTTGAACTCATCGTTGGAGACATCAGTATTCTTGAAATGGTAGATGCTTTCGCTGAACTGAGGCTGGACATGAATGATTTATTCGGAGGACTAGTCAGGATTGGACTTATAACTCCATTGGGACATCATTATACTGGCCCAAATCTGGATGCGATTTGTCAAAGTTCTGTCACTACCATAGAGTATCCGGACATACAAACAACGAGTGCTTCACTATCAAGCGGGTCATACAGAAGCTCATCAAAGACAACGTCATAGCCGACCCCAGAAAGATCATTTCCATGGATGCAAATATGGTAGAGACCAACTACATCACCATGCTAGAGCTTGAAGATGCACTTAAACGTGCCAATATCTCAATGAAGAACCTTCTCTGAGTCCTTGTGAAAAGAGGTCTGCTAGCACCATTAGAAGGCTACTCTCCCCACATGGGAAGAAATAGATGGAAATATTGTTACTACCACCAAGCTACTGGCCACAAGACTAGAGAATGCTTTTCCTTAAAGAGAGACGTCCAAAGGCTCATCCATGAATGTCTCTATAGATACCCCGGCGTGAGCAGGGTGCCTCACCGTTCAGTTACGTTTGGTTTTATTTTGTTTGTTAGAGTCTCCATGTATGTTTTAGAGGAACATAAGAAAAAACTAAGAATTTCCTAAGTTTTATTTATGAAAAACCAGAGATTCATGTATTTGAGGTTCAGAGGTTAGGTTACGAAATGGGAAGTACTTAAACACCCATTTTTCCCAACTAAATTTGGTCTTGCTTGTTCATTGTCTACATAATAAAATGTGTTCTTCCTATACTTTGAAATGAGTTTGGGGTTTGAAAGAGATTTGAATGTGGGGAGATAACTCCTTGGCCAAACTTCAATGTAATGAAGTAGCCTTTGGTATCATGTCCCAAAATGGTTTGGGTTGATTTTACACTTGATGAAAATAAAAGAAGTAGAGATGGAATATAGAGAGAGAATAGTAAAATATACCTACAGTTTGAATGCTTCAAGAACTTCTTTGGAAAATGTCTTGAAATGCTTGAAATCCTTTGAGAGAATTTGTGTATAGTATTCTTGGAGTGATTTATTGTCGCTTTTTTGGTCCCTTTTTTTTTTCATCCTCCTTTTCTTGGTCCTCTTTTGAAATGGTGGAGAAGGGTGGTTTTTATAGGTGAAAAGAAGGTGTTTTTGGTGCCAGAACAGGGTCAACAAGGTGTGAATACGTGTGTTTGAAATTGGGATATTCATAGCAACATTAAAGATATGAGAGTCGCCACACCGTTTTAATTATAGCCAAAACATTGAGAAAAAGCATGCAGATGGGTTCGGGGGTCAAATTACGATAAGAGAAGAATATTAAGCGTTATCACTCCTATGGCCCGATGATCGGTGTTTCTATCATGATGCGGTGTATGTAGTGTGCGATATGTTTGAGACCGGATCCAAAGATTTCCTACGTTCCTCTCAATGTGAGAAGCTCAGGTCAGCGTAGTTCGAGAAGAATTTAGAATAGGCAGGAAGATCGGGATCATGCGTAATGAGGGGGAAATTACCTAAAGATTAGAGTTTAGAAGTAGTTCCTAGATCGTGTTCGGGTTGATGAACCCTAGATCATCATCGGCTATGAAATAACACGTTAATATGAAGATCGCAACCCTAAATATGGCATAAATAAGGTTTTAATCTATGAATATGAAGAACATGCGAAGAACATATTATGAACATATGAATAATATGATGAACATATGAATAAACATGATAAGAACATGAATATTATGAATCTAAACTAAGAACATGGCAAGAACATGAAGAAAAAGTTAAAAAAAACTTACCTATGTTGGCAATAAATAAACCTAGATCTTCTTGGGATTCTTGAGAGTGTTCTTGGATGCTTGAAATGCTAAATTAGAGAGCAAATTCGTCACTTAGGGAGCCTAAGGTTGATCAAAATTCGGACCTTAGCTCTCCAAAATCGGGACCCTAAACCTAGAGGTAAGGATAGGTTTATATAGTAAACTGAGGGGGAGATCTGACGGTCCAGATCACCTGAGGCGGATGTGACCGCGTGGCCAAGGATGGAAGTGGCCGCGTGGCCAAGGTTGAAAGTGGCCCCTTGGCCAAGTCTTCCATCTGATGTGATTTTTAAGCTAGGGTTTTATTTGGTTTATGAAAACCCTATTTTGTCCATTTTTTAAGATGTTCTAGAATGATGAGATATATTTTGGGAATCCGGGACAAGTCTGATTTATTTCTTTGTGCACACCCTTATTTTTTCTTAGGCCGCCCTTGCGGGTTTTCAACCTAGCGGGCTTCTTTTTTGTGCATTTGCTCTAAGTTTTTCCTAAGTCACCCGTTTGTGGGTTTCGACCTAGCGAGCCTTTTTTTTTTTTATATATATAACTACCTATTGAAACGTGGGGCAAGATGAGCCCCTTGCATTTCGCTTTTCGCCTTTGGGGAGGTAGAACTCGTGGACGGGGTTTGAATAGCCCCTTGCATTTTGTTGATATCGTCGAGGAGGACAGACAGCCCCAGTGCATCGTCATGTTGTACTCACGACTGGAACGGACAGCCTTTGTGGTTGCACGGACGCTTACGGTCGTCGTCTTCTTCACGTGAAGGTGGAAGTATATATGGGGAGTATTTAGCGGGTGCACACAGTGGGTATACACGAGGGCAATATATGTATATAGAGTGTACACAGTGGGTGTACACAAGGAGGGTATATATAAAGAGTGCACACAGTGGGTATACACAAAGGGGAATAGAGTGTACACAGTGGGTGTACACGAGTGGAGTATATAGAGAGTACACACAGTGGGTGTACACGAGGAGAATGTAACACCCATCCTAATTCTTGTTAAATATTTGACATACTTGTTAAATACTTGAACTTGCATATTATGTGTTAGTTTTACTTGGGTTAATTTATTAACTGCTTTAAATAGTTAAGGTGGTTAAATGTCTAGTTTTGACTTTTGGGTCATTTGTGAAAATTTGACTTTAGGGGTCTTTTTGTTAAAAGTGAAACTTGAGGGGCCTAAGTGTCATTTTTGAAACTTCCAAGTATAAACTTGTTTGGTTTCCTTCTCTGGGTATTTATTCCCCAAAATTGCATTACGTTGCTCTCCCTCTGTTCTAAAACCTAGGTTAAAAGTTTTGCCTATTCCCGACTCCTCGAGTTTAATTATCCCTCCGTTCTTGATTCTGATTCCGGATTAATATTCGTGGCGTTGAATAAAGCGTTCCAGGCCGAACAGAAATAAGTTTGGGTCGACTTGAATTTTGACTAGGTAAGTTATTAGCTCCCCCTTACTTGTAATAACATGCATAAATGTTATTCTCGATACTTGTGATTGTTAATTTTGTGTTTGGGGCGATTTTTGTGGTACTTGTAATTATGGGACAAAGGGAGTAAAACCCTACTGTGAAAAATAGTGAAAGAAAATGAAAGTATAGGTTTTGAACTTGTTAAAGCATTTTGGGAGTGTTAAAAATGTTAGTAAAAGTTACTCCTACGCTTGGGACGGAGAATTCTAAGTCTGGGAAGAAATTTGGGTTTTGCTGAATTTGGCCTTGGGCGACCGCCCATGGGGCTTTTGGCGACCGCCCACTAAGGCAGGGAGTTTGGTTCTGGAATTGTGATCTTGGGCGACCGCCCAGGATGGGGGTGGGCGACCGCCCAAAACCCCTGTTGCACAATAGTTGTTCAAACCAAATGGAGATGAAACCTTACCTCTCCTAAGGCATATAGCCTTAGTATAAGATGTCCTAGCAAGTATAATTGTACCTTTTGAGGGCATTAGAACTTAGTCTTGAACATTAATACTTATAGAACTCAAGTGAGAACATAAGTATAAGAGTAGTATCTCTTCTTTATGTCTTGAAGTGCTATGAACAAGCACTAATGTGTTATACTTGTTGTGAATCCAATGATTGTGAACCTTAGGGGCATTAGAACAAGGTCTTAGACTTGAACCTACTAAGAATAGGATGGGGATTTTGTAAGAGTAAATGTATAACTCTTATACATGCTTGAATGTCCAAAGATTGGAATTATAACTTGAAATATAAGATAATAAAATCTTGTACTTGAATTGACACCAATACATACGTATGGTAGTGAACTTGAAAGTGCTATAAGTAAGCACTAACTTGTATGAGACAAATTCTTGTTGTGTACGTGCAAATATTGCATATAGTTGCTTGATAACAAGGTGACTTCTTGATTAGTTGAAGCATGTTCCTTGTTGAGCTAGTCCACTACTTTTGGATTAGTTTCTCTCCCGTAGTTCAAGTAAATATCTACTTGTACATTCTTGTGTGAGTCCAGCTGGTTCTCCTTGCTTGTTCGAAAATATATAGGTTCACGCTTGTCGCGAGAGCTGGGGCTTAAGTGACAATCGGGTCCCTATGTATTTCCGCGTGACCCCTTACTACCGGCCATAGTAAGGGCATAGCTTCCTTAGTTGGAGCAATAAGCCTGACTTAAGTGAATGCTAAACTCTTGTCTTGATCACCTCGTGAATATTCATGAGTCGTGATATTGGGAATGACACTGGTTACCGGGTCTTCTGATACATACTGAATAATCTGTTCCTGTTATTGATCGTGATTGTCAAAGTAATACAAGCTACAACAACAATGGTATTCTTGGGAGGAATAAGGAAGGAAGCAATATCCTTATAAATTGCTTGATTAGCTTTATGTGCTACTTGATGAGTGGATTATCCTCTCATATACTTGTTACTTGATGATACTTGATATATGATTACTTGAGTATCTACTTGAATTGCATGATAACATGTCATGTAGTTGCATCTAATAGCTTACTGAGATTTATCTCACCCTTTATTTGCTCCCCCCCCCAGGTAAAGAAGGATAGTGCGCAGTGAGGCTCGACATAGTTGGGAGCTTGCTTCGCAGGTCGTGATTATTTTGGGGCTTGTGTCCTTTTACACTTGGTGAGGACGATGTATTATGGGTTTTGTAACTCCTTATTTTGGGGTAGACAGTCTTGTTCAGTTCTTGTTGTCCCTAGACATCTTGTATAGTACTCTTAATGCCAGCTTATGTGCTAGGCATGTTTCCGCTGTGTATGTATTAAGTTTGGTTTTAAATTTTCTTGTCTAGAACTCGCGTTGTAAGCTAGTATAGCTCCTTACTCTAGAGTATATATATATATCATGTCAGTTTGTTAAACAAATGTCATTAAGTTCTTGTTAAGTTTCTTGTTTCTCGTTAGGCACTCCCATCCAGGTTCGAGGTTCTATTAGGGGATCCCGGGACCTGGGGGCGTGTCAGAGAATATATATGAAGAGCGTACACAGTAGGTGTACACAAGGGGTATATATAGAGGGTGCACACAGTGAGTGTACACGAGGGATATATAGAAGGTGCACACAGTGGGTGTACACGAGGGGAATATATGGGAGGTGCACACAGTGGGTGTACACAAGGAGTTTATATATGGAGAGTGGACACAGTGGGTGTACACAAGGAGGGTATATATGAGGAGTGCACATAGTGGGTGTACACAAGGAGTATGTATATGGAGAGTGCACACAGTGGGTGTACACAATGAGAGTATATATGAAGAGTGTACACAGTGGGTGTACAGAAGGGGTATATATAGAGGGTGCACACAGTGGGTGTACACGAGGGATATATAGAAGGTGCACACAGTGGGTGTACACGAGGGGAATATATGGGAGGTGCACACAGTAGGTGTACAAAAGGAGTGTATATATAGAGAGTGCACACAGTGGGTGTACACAAAGAGGGTATATATAAGGAGTGCACACAGTGGGTGTACATAAGGAGTATGTATATGGAGAGTGCACACAGTGGGTGTACACAATGAGAGTATATATGAAGAGTGCACACAGTGGGTGTACACAAGGAGAGTATTTATGAGGAGTGCACACAGTGGGTGTACACAAGGATTATGTATATGGAGAGTGCACACAGTGGGTGTACACAAGGGGGTAGGTTTAGAGAAGGTATCTAGAAACAAGAAAACGATTCGATTGATCAAAGCGTTTGTTATTTTGAGACTAATTGTTTGTTTAAGTTATGTACGATGGTTTGTGGGTCCATTTACCTTTTAATGAGTCTTTATTAATGAATATATTTGCGATTAATTCGTCATATAAAGATATAGCAATCAATTGTCAATTAAGATTAATACAATTTTCAGGGAGTTGATGTATATGCAAGATTATGTCTTAAGTCTAGAGAGAAAAGAAATAAAGACACTTTTATTAAAGACTCAAATTGACTAGTCCGAGGTGGACTTTAACAATCTAACTAATGTCCAAAGTGGACTTTTGCTAGTAAAAAGTAAAATACTAATGTCTGAAGTGGACTTTGACTAAAAGACTCTCTAGAACCTACGAAGACTGAAAGACTCTTTTTTTTTTTTTTTTTTTTAGAAGGAGGTAGCCCCGGTGTAGACTTTGCTCATGCCCACTTGTTCCCTTGGCGGGTGATGGCTCCACTATCGATGAGGCTTTGGATCTTTCTCTTCAGATGGAGGCAGTTCTTGGTGTCATGCCCAACGTATTGGTGATACTTGCAGTATTTGGAGGAATCCAAGTTTCATTTTCTATTGATTGGTTTGAAGTCGAGGAGAGGAGATAACTTGCCGGCTTGAACTAGACTTTTGAAGAATTTTTCTAATGGCATACCCAAGTCATCGTACTCGGGTTCGTCTTTCTTGTCACGAACCATCTCGGAGAGTGGTTTAGGCACCGGTATTCCGTGCTGATGAGTAGTCATAGGAGGAGTTCCAATGGGGAAAGTCTGTGGTGAGCCATACATTTGAGGAGCGTACGGGTGTTGAAATGGATCATGAGGGAGAGTGCGGTTGAGGTACTCGTAGATGCCATAAATGTCAGACTGAAGATGTTTCTCGGTGTCCTTTAGGGCTTTGTACATCACTTTCTGGAAGCGGTCTGTTTGCTTGAGGAGAACAGTCTCAAAGAAGGATTCTTGGTCATCGAGAGAGGTTCGGAAGAGGGTTGCTCGCTCATTGAGGATAGTCTCATAGTGGGCTGCTTGCTTATTGAGGATGGCCTCGTAGAAGGTTTCTTGCTTGTTGGGAGCGGAGTTAAGATGGTCCGCTTGCTCGTTAAGAACGGTGTTGGGATGGAGAGTTGTCTCAAGACTTTGGGTGGCAGTTTCGGTTGTGACTGTGATAATCCCTTCGGTAGACATGATGCAGGATTCTGTAGTGATTGGTGGAGAAGTTAAGTATTTGAATTAAATTAGACTTATAGTTAATGACAAGGCATTGTTTATAAAATCATTTTTTTATGAAACGACTCGATCTCCGTATTTTTGGAATCTCCTTTGAATGAAAAGACTAAAAGTTTGACTGGGCCTGTAGCTGCCTACGTTCCCCTTACCATGTGGGAGAGGTCCCACATAATGAGAGGCTCGGGTCACCATATTTCGGGTTAAGTAAAACAAGTGAGAGAGTGACAGCAGAGGTTAGTGATTTTGAAAACCAGACCGTAGAGGTCTAAAAGTAAGGGAAGATGACTCGGTCCTTGGTTAGGTATAGGTGGAGGGACCCTAGGTAAGGTGGCCTTTTGACTTGAAGTCGGGTAAGTTTTGACATGGGTAGGCCAAGAGGTAGGTCGTCTAAGATCGGCTAGCTTGACTAAAGGTGGGGTCAAGATGAAGGATTGACCTAGATGGGTCAAAATGGCGGTTTGACCTAGACGGGTCAAGGTGATAGGTTGACCTAGACGGGTCAAGGTGAAGGGTTGACCTAGACGTGTCAAGGTGATAGGTTGACCTAGATGGATCAAGGATGGATTGCCCTAGGCGGGTTGACCGAGACGGGTCGAGATGACGGGTTGACCTAGATGGGTCAAGGCGATAGGTTGACCTAGACGGGTCAAGGTGACGGGTTGACTTAGATGGATCAAGGACAGATTGTCCTAGACGGGTTGACCTAGATGGGTCTAAGGTTTGACTAGAGTTGATCTAGGGTAGACTAGGTTGACCTAGACGGGTCTATGGTTTGACTAGAGTTGATCTAGGGTAGACATATGCAATATGATGAATGATTTTAGTTAAGATTAGGATTACATGTTTTGATAAGTGTTCTTAACTCGATCAAGGTGCATGGTTTAGAAATGAATAAGGATTAACCTCGTCCACTTCACAAGTGAAAACGGTGAGTTAGATAGCCCGGGTGCCACGAAGATAGAGGCGACAGGATCACCAAAATCTGTGCACTCAACGGAGTATCCAGTAGGGTGTGCAGTGTGACACGAACTAGTGGTAGTGTGCCATTTGATTACGTATTTTTAGGAATGATATGCAATGCACGAAAGAAGTCTACTAGCATAACAATTCATAATAACAGTATTTAAGCATGAATCAAACACAATTAGAGCAGATCTAGAACATTAAAGCATGCTATAAACACATAAACCTACAAGAAATCATTAGAATCAGATTTGCAGTTAAGGGAAGCCGTACGGATTTACAGTCGGTGTACGGGGAAAAGGGAGGCGTGCGGTGCTTAATTACAGAAACATCAAAAATTGCAGATGTAGTGACCCCAAAACCCGTCCCTATTTATTTTATATTTTTGGGGATTTTTATTTGACTTATGTGTGCATTTTATGTGTTGCATCATATTTTATGATTTGCATATCTTACTTGATTATTTGTGTTATTTACTTAGTTAGTAATAATAATGATTATAGGAGTTAAATAATTAAGTTGAAACTTTAGGGTCCTTGTTGAAAATATAAGTTAAGGGGCTTAAGTGTTGAATTTGAAAGTCTAGTGACTAAAATGAGAAAATGGGGTAAAAACCCTTTATAAGCTATTTTCTTTCTCTTTCTTTCTCTGTGTTATTTTCCTCTGCAACTCTCTCATTTCTTCTTAGGGTTAGAAAGAAAAGGGCGTTGAATAGGTCATTTCTACCCGAACAAACTTATTTCAGCGATACTTTTTCCGGAAATAGGTAAGTTACTAATTCCCCTTTAAATGTTAAAATTGTCATATATGTTATACCTGATACTTGTATTGTTATTTTGTGATTTGGGTAATATTTGTTATACTTGTAATTTTGGGACAAAGGGAGTATTTAGTATGTTGGTTTGGTTGGGTTCAAAGTAGTATTAAAGTTGTTTTGAGACTGATTTTGTAGTCTTAGTAAAGTTATAAACGTTAAGTGTTGTACTTTTGGTTCGGTGAAACGGAAGGAGTATAAATTATTTTGGTTTTTGCCTGTCGAGTGTGTTGGGCGGCCGCCCAAAAGGGGCATGCGGCCGCACCTCTCTCTGGAAGATTTTGTTATTGGGAAAACAGAATGGGTGCGACCGCACACCCTGTTTTGGGCGACCGCACACTTTCCCCTGAATCTTATAGTTTGGTTGAGGTAAGGTATAGAAGATTAACTTTGGTTTAATCCTTGGGGTATTGTCTAGGACCAATATATGAGTGTCCTGGGATATTTTCATGGTTAATGAGAAGGGTGTTCAAGTGTGTGCAAGAATGTATTGTGACCTTGATTCATGTGGTTGTCGACTCTTTGTGAGTGATCTTTTATGTACATATTTTGATGTGTTTGGCTTGGTTCCTTATTTTAGAATCATTGCCCCGGTTGTTGTTGTTTAGCAAGTATTCATTACTGTGCTCTTTATGGAAAGTCCAGCTGGTCTTGTTGTGGAGTCAGGCAATGGGAGAATTATAGTGGTACAAGTATGTTCACTATAAATTTTTCCATTGGTACCTTGTGTGTCAGGCGGTGGGAGAATTATAGTGGTACAAGTTATGTTCACTATAAGGTTTTCCATTTGTACCTTGTGTCAGGCGGTGGGAGAATTATAGTGGCACACAAGCCAAGTTCACTATAAGGTGTCCACTGTTGCCTTTTCTGTTTCCCCAGTCCAGATTGGCCTTGGATGGGATGAATCTCTCCCTTAGGTGAGCATTTGGGTTATGAATTTGTGTCATATTTCCCCATTGTTACTTTTGTTCCTATGGTTATGGTTTGGTTTTCGGGATCCCGACTTCAGCTATTTATGCTGCTCAGATGGTTTTCTCAGTTGGTTTTCTCAGATGGTATTCTCAGACAGTTATGTTATTGGGTAAACCTTGTCTTGGTATCCACCTGAGTGTGGCATTTGTGGTATATGAGTTGGTTTTACCTCTCATTCTATGTGCTATGTGATTGCTATGATACTATTCTTTATGATTATCATTTTAGCATGAAACGTAGTTGCATTTTAGTAGCTTACTGAGATTTATTCTCACCCTTTATTTGTTTACTGTTTTAGATAAAGGCGGCTCCAGGGGATAGGATACTTTGGCACGGGAGGACGTTGGAGTGGTAAGAGTTGGGAATTGTTTTGTTAAGGTTACATTATGTAAATGTAAAACCTTTTGGGTAGAGTACCCGTACTTCCTATTGTCACATCTATTTTGGTTAATGTTGGTGTATGTACATTTGTATATGAGTTTGTAAGCCTTCGGGCTAAGTACTTTCGTTGTGAAAGTTGGTTGTAAAGTTTGTTTAAAGTTAAATGAAGTCTTTGAACTTGAAGTGTGATTTTGTTAAACTTTATAAAAGTACATTTTGAAATTTTTTCAAAAGTGTTTTATAATGTCTTCTACTCGTGTCCCGAGCGTGGGGCCAAGTAGGACCACGAGTTTGGGGCGCGACAGCAGAAGTGCAGTTTTTTTTTAAAGAAAAAGATTGCGCGGGGCAGTTAGAACACACACAAAATCGTGAAGTTATGAAAGTTAGACCCTATTAAGTTTTGAAAAAAGGTTTTTCGAAAACAAGTCCCCAACAGAATCGCCACTGTGAATACGTGAGATGGAAATCGAGAGTCGCCATGTTGTTTTATTTGTAGTTAAAACATTAAGAAAAACCATTTATGAGAATAATAGGGTTCGGGGGTCAAATTACAATAAGAGAAGAATATTCATGTTATCACTCCTATTGACCGACGAATCGGTCTTTCTATCATGATCACTGTGTGTGTGTGTTAGTGATTGAGACCGGATCCGAAGATTGCCTACATTCTTCTCATCATGAGAAGCTCAGGTCGGTGTAGTTCATTGATGAATTAGAATGGGAAGAGATGAAGCGGGATAATACATATAGAGGGGGAAGATTAGGGTTAGAATTAGTTCCTAGATCACATTAGGATTTGATGAAACCCTAGGATCATCATAGGCTATGGCATGTGCCCATAAATAGGGATTACAATCCTAGATCTAGCATGTTATGAATGTATAAGACCTAGATCTAGCATAATAATAAGAACATCATGAATACATATGAATGAACACATAAACATGAAGATTGCTACCCTAGTTATAGCATTTATTATGCATCTAGACTACGAACATGAAGAACGCGTGAAGAACATATGAATATGGATGTATAAACATAATAAAAACATGCATAGTATAAGTAATATGTGACCTAGATCTAATACGGGTTTCATGGAAACCCTAGATCATCATCGGTCAAGAACACGAACGATGAACAAAACCCTAGATCTAGCAATATATGAACGAATATAATAGATCTAAGAAGTTAAGTAGCAAGAACGCGTTACCAAACAGATTAAAAAGGCTTCAAAGGTTGAATCTTCACTCCTTTGGTTGAAGGCGGCGATGAATCACTTTGATGATCAAAGCAAGATCAAAGAGAGGGTTTGAGAGGGTTTTGAGAGGGAGAGAGAGAGGCTGGGAAGATCTTCTGATAGGGTTTTCCCATGGGTTTGAGGTGTGATCAATAGGCTGAGAGGAGGGGACTATTTATAGGGGATATGGACCAGCAGAAGTGGCCGCGCGGCAAACACCAAGACTGGCCGCGTGGCCAGTCTTTTCGGATCGTATGGTTATCTAGATATCGATGAGATCTTATCAGTTTGTTCTCGGGATAAGGTCATTATCTTGATAGAATTCGACCTATAACTGATTTCGTCCATCTAGAACTCTGGAAAGCTGTCGGATAGGTCCCTGTTGTAGATACCCTGGGAAAAACACAACTTGGCTAGAGCGGTGAATTATCCTAGGATGTCTAACTTGTTTTATATTGTAGAGTCGCCACCTATGTTTTTAAGGAAACATAAGAAAAACCTAAAGAAATAGCCTAATTTATGTACAAAACCAGAGATTCGGGAAGAGAAGGGTTCGGGGGTTAGGTGACAGAGTGGGAAGTACTTAAACACCTACTCCGCCCCACTTACGCGGGTCTTGCTACTATTGGTGTTCTAATGCTAAATGTCCTTCAAATAATATTAATATAAAAGTGCTAACAATTACAATGAAAAGAAAGGGGAAATAAAACGGAATTGTTTTATTGATTGATTTATGCTAAAGATTACATTAAGAGAAGGATAGTAAATTAAACTAGAGTTTAGAATGTTGGAATGTAACCTTGACCAAACTTCAATAGTGAAGTGGTCTTTTGGTTGTATTCCTTTTTATGGAGATTGCATACACTAGTAAGACACAAATAAAATAAGAGAATAAAATTTGTACCTTAAAATGAGAACTTCAAACTTTCACTTGAGAAGAGTTTTGTGTAGAGTTTTGTTGCTTGAATAGAATTCTTTGTCAAGAACTCTTGGAGAGAAATGTGTATAGTGTATTTGTCAAGAAGTTTCAAGTCCTAGAACTTGTGTATAGTTTTTGTAGAGAAGATGAAGTTGGGTCCTTTTCTAAGGTAAAAAGAAGAGGTTTAAATAGGTGAAAAAGAGAGGAAAAGAAGTTTTTCTAACCAATAAGAAAATAAAGAAAAATAAAGAAAAATAAATAATAAAAAAAATCAAATAAAATAAAAAATGATATTTTATTTTAAAGAGATTGCTAGAAGTGTGGGATTGGAGGTTACAAAACTAGGGGGGATGAACTTGGAGGTAAAAAGGATTGTTTATGATAAAAAATGGAGGGAAAAGGCTGCAATCCGTAACTGCCATAATAGGAAGCGCGCGAGTCCGACTTTAGGGGCGAGACGCGAACGCAACCCACAAGCAGTGCCGGAGGCGCCCGAGGGTAAAAAGGACAGAATGACAGAAATGACTCCAAAGTTAACTCTGTTATGCAGTTTAGTCCAAAACTAACGGAATCGGTTAGGAACTTAACTGATGTAACAGAATTTTACAAAAATAAGTTAAATAAAAATACTATGTATGCAATCGGGACATGAGAGGTCTAAGGCGGGGTGTCTACAGAGCCCCTCGGTAACGTGGATTGCAAAGCAAAATGAGTCGACGAAAGAACAAAACATCCGCCGAGGACATCAACAAGGGAAAATAAAGACTAAATAAAAAGCAGGAATTATTGAAATTACAAGAGATAGGAATGCGCTCCCTGTGTGAGCAACTTTGGCTGATAGAAGGGGTGTGGTGATAGAAATCAGCCCACCGAGGCCAAAATTTAGAGTCCGTATAGGGGACTGGAGGGACTCGAGAGTCTGCCTGCTGATGTAGAGGGCTCGAGAGTCTGCTTGCTGATGTAGAGGGACTCAAAAGTCTGCCTGCTGATTTGGAAGGACTCGAAAGTCTGCCTGCTGATGTAGAGGGACTCAAAAGTCTGCCTGCTGATTTAGAGGGATTGGAGAGTCTGCCTGCCGATGTAGAGGGACTCGAAAGTCTGCCTACTGATTTGGAGGGACTGAAGAGTCTGCCTGCCGATGTAGATGGACTCGAAAGTCTGTTTGCTGATTTAGAGGGACTCGAAAGTCAGCCTGCTGGTTTGGAGGGACTTGAAAGTCTGCCTACTAATTTGGAGGGACTCGAAAGTCTGCCTGTACCTGTTATTCTTTGCAAATGCATGTGCTCATGTGAGGTGAGAGAAAATTGTGCTTGTAGTGTGAAATGTGATTTGAAAAGCAGAGATTGCTTGAGAGAGAGATTTTGCAAAGATGGAGAAATTGCTTTTGTGTGTGATGTGATTTGAAAGGAGCTTTGATGAATGATGTTCATACCTTAACTTACCATGGCCGCTTGATTTGGGATGGATTTCTGATGTCGTGGCTTTGATGAAGGATGTCGACGCTTTTGATGAAGATGAGTCGCTTGTACTTTGATGGAGTATAGGTGAGATGACATTCTGGATGATGGGTTGGTCGTGCCAAAAGGCTGCCTACGTATCCCTTAAAAAGAATCAGACCAGCGTAGTTCAAGGATGATGGAGAACGCTGGGGAAGAAGCTAGGAGCAAATACTTTTACGCAAGTAAAGAGACAAGAAAAAGAAAAATAAAAATCTCACTTTTTATTTTTTTTTAGTTCGTGGGTGAACCATTTTAACCATTGTGTGTTTGTAAAGCCAACCCAAGATCAAGTCATGTTCGATCGAAGTCCGGATTGCCTCGCTTGAATTCTGTCATCGCTGTTGTGCCCAATGACGATTGTTGTCTAGCCCCAAGAGATTTGTCGATTATGGGGCTCCAAAGACTTTTGATGTTGAGATAACAAGGGGTTGCTGATTGTGAAGCCCCTAGAATGCCCTTGATGCCAAACTTTGAGTGACTGGCATAGCCCCAAGATAAATCAGCTCTTGGCCCATTCAAATAAATTGCCTTTTGTTGACGCGAGGAAGCCCAAAGATTCGAGAGATTGCTAAGCCTCAACTGTCATGTACTTGTTGTTTGCGATCTTCAAGATGGTGAAATGTGAAGACCTTTCGATGTAAATCCCCAAATTATCTTGGAATCCGCTTGGCATTGAGAGCGGATGGACCGTCGGGTGGAATTCTTGATAGAGATCTCCTTCTTACTCTTACTGGGGAGATGAATGGCCTCATTGTGGTCGGTACCCAAATGACGGAGGGCTTATGTCCGAAGATGTAGTAATGCCTTGTGGTGCCGTCGAGATCGCGGATGGTAAGGTCTTGTTGTGATAAGGTCCCAAATGAGTATGCTTGCTTAAGTTTTCTTGAGTTGAACTAAAGATGGATCTTCGGATGCAACTAGTGCTTGAAGCTCAAGAACCACACTTTTTGCTTTTGATCTTGGAGAAAGGGGTGCTGAATTGCAGAAACATTAGGATTGGCCAAGGCATTTACTGCTATAACCCTGTTTTGATAGAGTTTAGCATACTGAATCTTTTTCCTTTTCTCTAAGACTTCCTTCGTAATCTCGTTGTAAGTCCTAACAAGAATCATCAAATTCATTCATAACATCGGAGCCCTTCGTTCAAACCAAAAGACCTTTGACGTGAATTGCTGAGAGACCCTTTGAAGCTTGCTTGGTTTCATGAAGACTATTCCCCACATTGAATTGTATCGAGTATCGTTGCCCAAAAGATTGTCAATTATGAAGCCCCAATATTGCCCTTTACTTGGATTACTATAATTTCGTAGCCCAAAAGATTGTAGATTGGGAAGCCCCTTGAGACCTTTGGTGCCAAATTGATAGCAAAAGCTTTAAATGTTGCACATGACTTTGCTAGGGCCACCGTTGGGAGGTGACGTGAATTGCTTCTTGCTGAGGGAGAGTCTCAAACTCGAGTATAGCCCCTAGGGTTCCACTATTGATTGCAAGTGGAACGAGAAAGGCCCATCCTTTATTGGGGGAACGAGCACACATGACAAGAAGGCCTTTTCGACATTCTTTGAGAGAGACTTTGAAGATAGTCTCACACATCTTTCTTGAGCGTAGCCCCTAGGGCTCATTAACTGTAAAATGAAGCAAAAGAAGTTCTCGTTATTGAGTCACATAGCCCCTAGGGCGTTATCATTTGTTGAGCAAAGAAAGAGACTCGTCCTCGTGCGGGGGCACAAACATAAGAGGACATGACAAGAGCTACTCCATTCTTGGGAGTCCTTCGGCATACTTTAGGGGCGCATACTTGAAGAAGCTTGAAAACTGAGTCACATGTTGTTGCCATTTGTGATCCGAACCAATTGACTTACTGGGGACTATTTGTGCAACCTCATACCCCATATCAATCATGAGCTCATTCTCGGACGGGCCTTCTTTCACATGAGCCCAAAAAATACACATTGCAAGAACAATCTCTCTTAACCCAAGATGACCTTTGATTGTGCCATATCTTGTCGAGCTTTTTGCAATTCCGAAGTTGACTCGATGGGGAATTGACTTGCTGAGGAGATTCGATGTAGAACTTGTCTTCTTTAGAGGCCGGGGATCTCCATTTCTCTTTCCCTTCTCTCTCTCACTCTCTCATTTTTTTTATGACGCACCATGTTTTTTGCCTAGACCGCCCTTTTGGGTTTTCAATCTAGCGGGCATCTCTTTTGTGTCTTCATTTTGACTCAATTAATGAGGAAGTGTGCATTGACTTTAGCCGAGGATGAGAGACATGTGATTTTGCGGTGGAGACCCTTTGTCACTAATGATGAGTGACATTGACTCGACTAGGGAAGCAGTCCCTAGTATTGACATGTATTTTTATTTATTGAATGACCCACGAAGGCAAGTAAGTCATTAAGAGAGAAGAGAAGGAAGGCCCCAATTTGATTGCAAGAAACTGGGAGTATCGCTGAAAGATAAGAAGCCCCTAGACTCGACAAGGAACGTGAAATTATTTCAAATCTAGGAAAGTCGTTCAATCTTGAGGTGATTAATTCATTGGCAAATGACTCGTACAAAGATATCTTGAAAAGTTCGAGATAAAGGCCAATCACCATAACGCACTAGGGCTAAACATATATTCTTTCTTGCATGAGACCGGACCCGCAGGTTGCCTACGTTCCTCCAGTGTAGAGGCTCAGGTCACCGTAGTTCTTGTGGATGCTCCTTTCGTCGTGAGGAATTGTTTCTTCGTCGTGATTTTTGTTGATGTCGCTTCGTCCTTTGTTGGTGGATAATGATGTTGTTGTGAATTTATTTGAATGAGGGGGATTTTTTTTTTTTTTTTTTATTTGTTTGTGTTCTCTAACTTTTGCCTAGGTTGTTTTGAAGAGTCAACCTAGCGAGCTTTTTATTTTTTTTTAATCCCCCTTTGAAACATTGCTTGATTTTTCTCCATGGTTGTTGCTTCTTGGCTTCGTTATTGATGTTGTTGCCTTCGTTGCGATGTTTAGCCCCTAGGGGTTCAAGTGATAGCCTTCGTTCCGAAACTTGTTTAGACATCTTTTCATCATTTTGCCAAGAATTAGATTGAACAACTTGGAATAGTGTATGAGGACAAGAACGACTTTTATTTGATGAGACTGACTCAAACTTTAACATTAATGAGAAGGAAGAAAACTTAATGCACACATTAGAGGACTTTTAACTCTTTTTTTTTATTCCTATTACTAGGTAGAGAAAAAGAAACGGAGATTGTTGTCGTCATCCTTGTCGTTGTCGTTCTCCTTGTGGCATGATCTCTTGTTGAAGCCCCATTTCAAATCTAAGCTTCTTCCTTGATAAGTTGCTCTTCACCCAAGGTAAATTCACCATTGTCGATCAAATCTTGGATGATGTTTCGGAGAACGAAGCATCCCTCGGTTGTGTGGCCGCTATGCTTGTGGTAGTTGCACCTTTCATCATATGCATGATTTTTACGTATCGTCTTCGGCTTGTACCCTTCCAAAGGCTTAAACTTTCCCTTTGCTACCAAGGATTCAAATTCTTTGGCTTGGGTTACTCCTAGGAGAGGAGTGAAAACTCAGTTGTCGGCGGTACTTTTATGGCTTTTGAGGGACGGGCCACTTGAGCATGTTTTACCGTTAACCTTTGCCTTATTGTCGATGAACTCTTGCAGATGGGCTTTGAGTTCGGAAACCTCTTCCTCGTGAATTCTTCTTTCGTAATCAAGACGGGCCTTGAGTTCGGAAACCTCTTCTTTATGAATCCTCTTGTCGATATCGAAACGGGCTTCCCACAAATTGTCTTTACGGCGGGCATCCTCGACAATTCTATCCATTTGTTCCCCCATTGATTTCATTATGTTGAGTAACCCTTCGTTGGACACGAAATCACTTCCACCATTGTTATTGTTGCCGTTCGAAGCCATTGGACCTATTGAAAGAGCACAGTTGATCTTAGGATGGCCCCACAAACACTTTTTGAATAAAATAAATTAACCCACAAACAGGAAAAGACTCAACCACATAAGGAAAAATGATTTTTTTAAATTTATTTATTTACAAAAGTCGGAAGAAATGTAGTCCTTTTTGGGGTTTCTAGAAAAATAGTGGAATCGTCACACTAGTATATAGACTTTCTCGCGGTCCCATATACTCATCGGATTCCACCATGCTTGTGATACCTACATGTGACGAGATTAAACTAAATTAATGTCATAAAGCATACATACGGGGACAGAGTTTTATTTCGTCCATAATAACCACTTGGGGACGGAGTTTTATTTCCTCCATAATAACCACTTGTTTCTTTTGGAAACGGAAAGTATGATTTGATGACATTAGTTTAGGGAAATCTCGACACATGAAAAACCGACATAGTCACAGAGTGTTAGACCCTAAATAGAATTGTGTTGGATTGTGCTCGGCTAATGAGAGGCTAAAGGTCACCCCCGGCATGTAGTCATGAACTACGCCACGGGCTGAGGTTTACCGCTTCGAGAGAGTCAAGGTCGGGTGGAGCTTGAAACTCTCTAGGACGGGCCTCGATGGGTTTGGGGTTATGAACTTGTGCGACTCGATTGTGAGCAATTCATAGGAATATGTGCATGTAGTGTGAGGTCAAGCCAAGTGACAAAATATATATATATATATATATATATATATATATATATATATATATATATATATATATATATATTTTAAACAAAAGAAAAAACAAATAAGCACATAATTACAACTTTCGAATCACCTGTGTGACCGATAAAATAAACAAAAAGTAAAAGAAGTTATGTGCAGGCCCGGTGCCCACACACTGTCAAAACTGTCCATTCTGTTCATTGTTCTGTTTCTGGAGAATTTCCCAGAAGCGCGCGTATTGGGCAGTGAGAGTGGGAGGCGCGCGCCTCCGAGCGAGAGAGGCCCAGGCGCCCGATTCTGGGCAGTACCTGCAAATCAGTGGGTTCAAGGAATTGCCTTGACCCTAAATAAAAAAAATTTCCTCTGCAGAATTTGTTAGCACAGAAACATGAAATGGAAGGACAAGAAGGAAGGCGGGCGATTCTGGTAATTGGGGTCGGACGCGAGCGCTTTCGGCCAAGAAGGCCAAAGGCGCGCGCTTCCCACCCAGAATGCCCAGAAAATAGATATAAGAACACCAAAAGTAAGAAACGCAAGTTTAACCCTCTAAATTATCCCCAGCGGAGTCGCCACTGTAGATACCCCGGGAAAACCACAACTTGGCTAGAGCGGTGAATTATCCTAGGATGTCTAACTTGTTTTAGATTATAGAGTCCCCACCTGTGTTTTTAAGGAAACATAAGAAAAACCTAAAGAAATAGCTTAATTTATGTACAAAACCAGAGATTCGGGAAGAGAAGGGTTCGGGGGTTAGGTGACGGAGTGAGAAGTACTTAAACACCCACCCGCCCCGCTTACACGGGTCTTGCTACTAATTGTGTTCTAATGCTAAATGACCTTCAAATAATATTAATATAAAAGTGCTAACAATTACAATGAAAAGAAAGGGGAAATAAAACGGAATTGTTTTATTGATTGATTTATGCTAAAGATTACATTAAGAGAAGAATAGTAAATTAAATTAGAGTTTAGAATGTTGGAATGTAACCTTGACCAAACTTCAATAGTGAAGTAGTCTTTTGGTAGTATTCCTTGTTATGGAGATTGCATACACTAGTAAGACACAAATAAAATAAGAGAATAAAATTTGTACCTTAAAATGAGAACTTCATACTTTCACTTGAGAAGAGTTTTATGTAGAGTTTTGTTGCTTGAATAGAATTTTTTGTCAAGAACTCTTGGAAAGAAATGTGTATAGTGTATTTGTCAAGAAGTTTCAAGTCCTAGAACTTGTGTATAGTTTTTGTAGAGAAGATGAAGTTGGGTCCTTTTCTAAGGTAAAAAGAAGAGGTTTAAATAGGTGAAAAAAGAGGAAATGAAGCTTTTCTAACCAATAAAAAAATAAAGAAAAATAAATAATAAAGAGAAAATCAAATAAAATAAAAAATAATATTTTATTTTAAAGAGATTGCTAGAAGTGTGGGATTGGAGGTTACAAAACTAGGGGGGATGGACTTGGAGGTAAAAAGGATTGTTTGTGATCAAGAAAATGGAGGGAAAAGAATGCAATCCCTAACTGCCATAATGGGAAGCGTGCGGGTCCGGCTTTAGGGGTGAGACGCGCGCGCAGCCCACAAGCAGTGCCGGAGGCACCCGCGGGTAAAAAGGATAGAATGACAGAAGTGACTCCAAAGTTAACTCTATTATGCAGTTTAGTCCAAAACTAACGGAAGCAGTTAGGAACTTAACTAAAGTAACATAATTTAACAAAAATAAGTAAAAAAAAAAAAATACTATGTATGCAATCGGGACATGAGAGGTCCAAGGTGGGGTGTCTATACCTGTCAGGTTTTTATTGCTTAAAATGTCCTCGGAGGCTCCTAAACGTCTAAGAAGTCCTCTAACTTCAGATCGGGTACTAACACTAGGGTTTGGAGAGAATGCGACTTCCTAGGCTTGACGCTAAGGTTGATTAAGTTTTGGAAAGGGCATTGTATCCTAGGCGTAAGGCTAGGGTTCAATAAAACGGGGAATTGAGATTGTAAATTTCCTAGGTTTTGAGACTAGGGTTTCGGGAATTTGGAAAGGATGCCGTATATGGGGGTTTGGAAATTTCCTAGGCTTTGAGGCTAGGGTTTGGAGAGGATACGACTTCCTAGGCTTGAGGCTAGGGTTTGGAGGGAATTCGACTACCTAGGCTTGAGGCTAGGGTTTGGAGTGAATGCGACTACCTAGGCTTGAGGCTAGGGTTTGGAGTGAATATGACTACCTAGGCTTGAGGCTAGGGTTTAGAGAGAATGTGACTACCTAGGCTTGAGGCTAGGGTTTGGAACGAACGCGGCTTCCTAGGCTTGAGCCTAGAGTTTGGAGCGAACGCGGCTTCCTAGGCTTGAGACTAGGGTTTGGAGCGAACGCGGCTTCCTAGGCTTGAGACTAGGGTTTGGAGCGAACGCGGCTTCCTAGGCTTGAGACTAGGGTTTGGATCGAATGCGGCTTCCTAGGCTTGAGACTAGGGTTTGGTGGCTTCCTAGGCTTGAGACTAGGGTTTGGAGGCCGGAAGCGTTTGAAGGTTCTTGGCTTAGACTAGGCAAGTTTAAGGTCTAAGAGTGTTATGGTTTGGGGCAGGTGAGCTTGATACCTCATGGCTGGGTAGGCTCGATAGGTTAGACCTAGGCCTTATGTACACCATTCTAGAGTGCTATTGTTAGAGTAAGACTCGGATGGGTGCTAAGGAGATAGGGACCTAATGGAAAGGTAGGTGTGAGACTCAAAAGCTTTCGAAGGCTAGATAGGATAAGGTTTTGAAGCGGGTAAGTCTTTTATCCTAAAGGGTCGCTTTATGGGATAGGACCAGGCAGGCTTGAGGTCGGGCCAAAGAGCGATGGATTGGGATTGGATGATCCTAGTACCTAATGGTTTAAGGGTTTAGAGCGGGCATGACGGGTTTGGACCCTAGGGTGTTATGGTTTAGGCTAGTTGCGAACCATATGTACGGGAAATGGGTTTGGAGATGTGACCATGTTGGTGCTTTAGGTGAGGAATTGAGTTTCAAAGACTTTGCTCGAGTAAAATAGGTACCTAATTGATTGAGTACACTTAGGACCTATGTTTGTCCTAGAGGCCACGCGCGTGAACAAGCTCGTTTGGAAATGGTGGGGGTAGGTTAGGGATGAGACCAAAGGTGTTGAGGACACGGGTTTTGACCGGATGGGTTATGAGATCTCTAGGGAATGGCACGGTACGCGGGAGATCCTATGTCTTTTGAGTAAGTTCGAGGTTTGGACTCATTGGGGGAGCAAGGTTTGAGATCCATGTAGATTAAGGAGAGGATCGTGTAGGTTTGAGGTGTGGACTCAACTTGGATTAAATAAGTTAGAGGCCTAAGGGGTTGAAGGTCGGACTAGGAAGTCTTTTGAAGCTAGTGGGTGACACTAGGTTTAAGAGTGGCAGGGCCATGTTTTGAATATGATGGTAGGCGTAGATGGCATTGTTTTGGTTGGACCGAGCAGGCTTGGGAACTAAAGAGTTCTAAGGGTCGACATCTAAGGTTATAGACCTAGAGGGTAGACAGTCTTGTGATCTAAAGAGTTTAGGATTTGAGACCTAAGGTGTGGATCAGATATGCTAGAGACCTAAAAGATAGGTGTTTGGTAGACTCGAATAGGATTGGGATCGTTCAACAGGTTAGACTGGGTAGACCTAAGAGGTTGGACCTAAGAGGATAAGAGAGCTATAGCTTAGACGGGGTAAGAACGAGTATGTGTTGGTAGGTTTGAGATCTAGAAGATCGGGTAGGTTCGGGACCTAACGGGTCACTCCAAGTTTTTGGCTTTGGTGGACCGGTTTAAGGTTTGAGGTTTTGGATAGAACCGGTTTGAGGGCTACGGAGTCGCGCTACGAACTTGTAGAGGGTTGAGCTGAGGGGTTATGGTGTAACTTAGGTAGGTTCGGGACCTAAGGATTTATGGTGTAACCTAGGTAAGACTGACCGAGTAGGCTCAGGATCTAGAGAGTTGAGGGTTTAATCCTATGGGTTTCCTAAAGTTTGGGAGATAGGGTGAAGGACCGAGTCGTCGGTTCAATAATCACAAAGATGGGTCTTAGACTGACTGCATATTTTTTTACAAATTTTGTGGAGACCGAGGGTGCGGGTTTATAAACAAAGTGTCGGGGAAGAGAAAACTTTTGAAAATGTTATAATTATAAAGATGCCTTATAATTAATTATAATTCTAACAAATTCACAGAGTTCGTCATGTGCCGATTTTGACGATGAGGGATGCCCTTCTTCTAAGTATGTGCTTGTCGAAGCCTCGATATTCTCTGAGAAACCACATAGTCAATCCTTTTTGTTAGGGAAGCCCCAGTTTCACGAAGGCGCAGGGCAGGGTATCCTACATCCTTTAAGACGCACCCTTTTTTCTGCCTAGACCGTCTTTTCAGGTTTTCAATCTAGCAGGCATCTCTTTTGCGTCAATTTTTTTTTTTTTAAATCATTCAGTCGACTCAAAAAAAGGAAAAGAGAATTGTTTGAAAACACGCAGGGGCATTTTGGGGATAGTAAAAGAGAGAGAGAGAGAGTTCTTGTATATCGACTCTTTGGACAACTTATGAAAGGTGTATATATCATTGGAAGGAAGCCCCTGCTTGACAGAAAATAAGTGTTTGGCTCTTCCTATATTGTGGAAAAGAAGATTTGTGAGACATTTGAAAATTGTTTTATTCAAGATTCTCATTTGATTGCTCGAGAATGGACTTCGTTGATTGATTAATGAGTTCTCGTTAATGGGTAAACAAGTAGCCTCAAAATAAAAAATGTTTTAATCAATTGTGAGTGAAGAAACCAGAAGCAGAAATATGGGGGAGGAGAGAAAAGAAAGAGGATTGGCTACGAGGTGGGTTGTGTATATTTTGGACCGGACCCAAAGGTTGCCTATGTTTGCCTCAAGTTGAGAAGCTCAGGTCCGCGTAGTTCGGGGGGCTTGGCTGATAATGAAGTTGGGTTTAGTTTAGGGGTGTGAGGTTCGTTTAATAGAGGTAAGTTGCTCCGTTGTTGCTTGTTGCTTTGGATTGCTTCATTGTAGTTATCGCAGTGGATTGCTCCATTGTAGTCGTCATGGGCTGCTGCTGCCGTGTTAAACTTCTTTTCAGGGAAAGAAAGAAAAATATAACATTTGAATGGAAAAGAAAATAGGACTACTACTTTTCCATGGTGATAGCCCCTTCTATTTTTCTATTTTGTTTATTTTATCTCTCTGTGCACACCCCTTTTTTTGCCTAGGCCGCCCTTTCGGGTTTTCAACCTAGCGATCCCCCCTTTTTTCATTTGTACATAAAACATTGGGCAAGACGAGCCCCTAGTTTGCTTTCGCCTTTGCCGACTGCAAGGCAACCTCCTTATAGTTCAAGCGACCTTTTGCTGGCGAGGGGGATCCATAGCCTCTTGATTTTCACCGGCAGAGCTCCATCGGATTGTCATGTGGCACCCATGAATGGCATGAACTACTCTGTGCATTTTTTTTACATTTGTGATGGAATACGGACAGCCCCGGTGTATCGGCATGTAGTACTTATGAAGGGAACAAACAACCTCTTGAATTGTGGCAGCATGGATTCCTATTTGATGATGAGCAACCGCAGTCCACGTCTTCGTCATTACCGTATGGAAAAGGGGTCCAATGGAGATATGGGAGGTGTATGAGGATAGTGTATGGGAGAGGGAGAGAGTGTATGTGAAGGATGCACACGGGGTGAGTGTATATAGAGAGTGTATGGGGATAGAATGTAGAGAGAAGAGAAAGTGATTCGTTCATCCCAATTGATCAAAGAATTTGTTATCATGAGATTAATTGTTCACTTAGTTATGTGAATGGTTTGCGGGTCCATTTACCTTTTAATGAGTCGTCATTAATGAGTAAGTTAAGATTAATTCATCATATAAAGATATAGCAATCAAGTGAAAATGGTGAATAAGACAATTTTCATGGAATTGATTTATACAAGATTATGTCTCAAGTCTAGAGAGAAAAGAAATAAAGACTCTTTTATTGGCACTAAAAGATTTAAACTGACTAGTCCGGGGTGGACTTTTACATAAAATCGTCCAAGGTGGACTTTTGACTAAGGACACTCTAGAACCTACGAAGACTGAATGACCCTTTTTTAATTATTATTTAAAGGAGGTAGCCCCAATTTACTCATTCTGTCCAACCATATTCCTTAGGCGCGTGGCGGCGTTGGTTTGAGTTGTCGGGACGTGGCCTATTTGCATTGCTTCCCTTGTTAACACTGCAGGATTCCTCCTCATTAATGTCTACATCTGTAGACACCCTACCTTGGACCTCTCACCCCGATTGCATACATAGTATTTTTATTTAACTTATTTTCGTTAAATTCTCTTACTTCGGTTAAGTTCCTAACTTATTCCGTTAGTTTTGGACTAAACTGAATAACAGAGTTAACTTTAGAGTCATTTCTGTCATACTGCGTTTCTCACCCGCGGGTGCCTCCCGTAATGGTCATAGGGCGCGCGCGCGTTTGGTCCAATAGGCCGGACTCGCGCGCTTCCCACTTTTACTGTTACGGATTGCAGCCTTTTCCCTCAATTTTTAGAGTCAAAAACATATTTTTATAACATGTCTTAATCTAGCATTAACCCTTTTTTATTTTGTAACCTCCCAATCCCATATTTCTATCCCTTTTCATAAAAAAAAATATTTCTATTTCTATTTTATTTTATTTGATTTGATTTATTATTATTTATTATTATTTATTTTATTTTTGATTGGTCAATTCCATTTCACATGGATTGATCATCTTTTCCCTCCAACCTTCTACCTATAAAACCCTCTCATTTTACCTTAGAAAATGACCAACTTCATCTTCTCTACAAAAACTATACACAAGTTTTTGGACTTCTTGGACTTCAAATTTCTCTACACTTTTACAATACACAAATTCTCCCAACAAGAGTTTTAGCAACAAAACTCTACACAAATTTCTACACAACAATTCCTCTACACAAAACTCTTCTCAAGTGAAAGTTTGAAGTTCTCCTTTTAAGGTACAAATTTTATTCTCTTCTTTTATTTGTGTCTTACTAGTGTATGCAATCTCCATAAAAAGGAATACAACCAAAAGGCTACTTCACTATTGAAGTTTGGCCAAGGTTACATTCCAACATTCTAAACTCCATTTTAATTTACCATTTACTTCTTAATGTAATCGTTTGACATGTAATCTGACACGCCCCCAGGTCCCGGGATCCCCTAATAGAACCTCGAACCTGGATGGGAGTGCCTGACGAGAAACAAGAAACTTAACAGGAAACTTAACGACATTTGTTTAACAAAGTGACAGGATATATATATTCTAGAGTAAGGAGCTATACTAGCTCACAACACGAGTTCTAGACAAGAAAATGTAAAACCAAACTTAATACATACACAGCGGAAACATGCCTAGCACATAAGCTGGCATCAAGAGTACTATACAAGATGTCTAGTGACAACAAGAACTGAACAAGACTGTCTACCCCAAAATAAGGAGTTATACAACCCAATACATTGTCCTCACCAAGTGAAAAAGGACACAAGCCCCAAAATAATCACGACCTGCGAAGTAAGCTCCCAACTATGTCGAGCCTCACTGCGCACTATCCTTCCTTTCCTGGGGGGGGGAAGCAAATAAAGGGTGAGATAAATCTCAGTAAGCTATTAGATGCAACTACATGACATGTTATCATGCAATTCAAATAGATACTCAAATAATCATACCTCAAGTATCATCAAGTAACAAGTATATGAGAGGATAATCCACTCATCAAATAGCACATAAGGCTAAACAAGCAAGTTATAAGGATATTGCTTCCTTCCTTATTCCTCCCAAGAATACCATTGTTGTCGAAGCTTGTATTACTTTGACATCACGATCAATAACAGGAACTGATTATTCAGTATATATCAGAAGACCCGGTAACCAGTGTCATTCTCAATATCAGTACTCATGATTATTCACGAGGTGTTCGGGACGGGAATTTAGCATTCACTTAAGTCAGGCTTATTGCTCCAACTAAGGAAGCTATGCCCTTACTATGGCCGGTAGTAAGGGGTCGGGCGGAAATACATAGGGACCCGATTGTCACTTAAACCCCAGCTCTCGCGACAAGCGTGAACCTATACATTTTCGAACAAGCAAGGAGAACCAGCTGGACTCACACAAGAAAGTACAAGTAGATATTTACTTGAACTACGGGAGAAGAACTAATCCAAAAGTAGTGGACTAGCTCAACAAGGAACATGCTTCAAGTAATCAAGAAGTCACCTTGTATCAAGAAAATGTATGCAATGTTTGCACATACACAACAAGAACATGTCTCATACACGTTAGTGCTTACTTATAGCACTTTCTAGTTCACTACCATACATATGTATTGGTGTCAAGTCAAGTACAAGATTTTATTATCTTATATTCAAGTCTTAATCCATTTCTATGGATGTTCAAGTCATGTACAAGCTTTTAATGTCTTATACTTCAAGTTATAACTTCCAATCTTTGGACATTCAAACAAGTATAAGAGTTATACATTTACTCTTACCAAATCCCAATCCTATTCTTAGGATGTTCAAGTCTAAGACCTTATGCTAATGCCTCTAAGGTGTACAATCATTGGATTCACAACAAGTATAACACATTAGTGCTTGTTCATAGCACTTTCAAGACATAAAGAAGAGTTACTACTCTTATACTTATGTTCAATGTCCTAAAACACCTATCTAGGTGCTCTAGACAATCACCTTAAAACCTCATTAATTTATTCTTTGAATAGCCCTCTAATTCTAGGTTATTCAGCTTCTTTCGAATCTTGATTCCGACTTTCCTATAGAAAGTTATGAAGGAAACAATTCAAGAAGGAAAAATCAGAATTTCCACTTGGCACGACCGTGCTCTAGAAATTGGCACGACCATGCTACCACTGCCGAGGGATTTTCACACAAAATTCATTTTCGGCACGACCGTGCCCATAAAAGGCGCACGACCGTGCTAACACTATCGAGGAAATTTGCCTAAAGGCGATATTTGGCACGACCGTGCCAAATAAAGGCGCACGACCGTGCTCAGTACAATTTGGTAGTTTTCCCCTGAGTTCAAACTTAACAATTCTCCGTCCCAAGCGTAGGAGTAACTTTTCATTAACCATTATACATACCCAGGATTCATTACAAGCTTAAAAACCAATTCTTTCATTTTCTTTCATTAGTTTACTCAGTAGGGTTTTACTCCCCTTGTCCCAAATTTACAAGTACCACAAAAATCATCCCAAACACGAAATTAACATTCACAAGTATCGAGAATAACATTTATGCATGTTATTACAAGCAAGGGGGAGCTAATAACTTACCTAGTCAAAATTCAAGTTGACCCAAACTTATTTCTGTTCGGCCTGGAACGCTCTATTCAACGCCACGAATATTAATCCGGGATCAGAATCAAGAACGGAGGGATAATTAAACTCGAGGAGTCGAGAATAGGGTGAAACCCTAACCTAGCTTTTTAGAACAGAAGGAGTATGCGTAAGAAATTTGGGGAAAATGACTTTCCCAGGAACCCAACAAAGATATACATTCAAGTTTCGGGAAATGACACTTAGGCCCCTCAAGTTTCACTTTTAACAAAAAGGCCCCTAAAGTCAAATTTTCACAAATGTCTCAAAAGTCAAAACTAGACATTTAACCACCTTAACATTCTAAAGCAGTTAAAAATTTAACCCAAGTAAAACTAACACATAATATGCAAGTTCAAGTATTTAACAAGTATGTCAAATATTTAACAAGAAATAGGATGGGCGTTACATAATCTTTAGAATTAATATAATAAAACAATTATCTTTTATTTCCCTTTGCAATTCCCCTTTTCTTTACATTATAATTGTTAGCACTTTTTCTCATATTTAAATAAGGATATTTAGCATTAGAACACCAATAGTAGCAAGACCCGCGTAAGCGGGGAGGAATGAGTGTTTAAGTACTTCCCACTCCGTCACCTAACCCCCGAACCCTTCTCTTCCCAAATCTTTGGTTTCGTAATATTAAAATAGGCTATTCTTACATTTTTCGTATGTTCCTTTAAAAGCATAGGTGGCGACTCTACAAATTAAAACAAGTTAGACATCCTAGGATCCTTCCACCGCTCTAGCCAAGTAGTGGGCTCTCCCGGGGTATCTACAGTGACGACTCCGCTGGGGACAATTTAGAGGGTTAAACTTGCGTTCTTAACTTCTGGTGTTCTTATTTCTGCATTCTGGGCATTCTGGTGGAAAAGGTGGGACGCGTGCGCCTCTGGCCTTCTTGGCCTAAGGCGCGCGCCTCCGACCTTCACCACCAGAATCGCCCGCCTCCCGTCTCGTCCTTCAATTCCATGTTTCTATGCTAACAAATTTTGCAGGGGAAAAAGTTTTCATTTAGGGTCAAGGCAATACCTTGAACCCACTGATTTATAGGTTTTCACCCAGAAGCGGGCGCCTCTGCCCGCCTCTTCCTAACGCGCGCGCCTTCCGCACAGGCATCCCCATGCGCGCGCTTCTGGGCGCATTTCCAGAACAGAACAGTGCACAGAAACAGAACAGTTTTGACAGTGTGTCGGCACCGGGCCTGCAAAAAACAGTTTTTTATTCTCTGTTTATTTTTGTCGGTCACACGGGTGATTCGAAAGTTGTAATTATGTGTTTATGTGATTATTTTCTTTTCTTTTCCTTTGAAAAAAATATATATTTGTCACTTGGCTTGACCTCACACTACATGCACATATTCCTATGAATTGCTCTGTTGGGTTTCGGAGTAAGATGCGCAGCGGAAAATAGCATTTAAATTTTTATGAAACCCAAATCTCATAGATCCATTCATATGATTGAATCAAATACTTGCAATATGAATACTAGAAAACTAACCCTTGATGACTTTGAATTTGGTCTTTGATCTCGGTGGAGAAATTGAAGCTTTAATCAGGAACAAGTAAGAACACGAACTTTGAAGATGATAAGATTCACCCTCTAGCGGTATCCACACCACGAACGAATATCAAGAACACTTGATCTTGGTTGCTAGACCAAAATTGTGAAACACGTTTTCACAATCAATATGAACTATATGGAATTTTGTTTGTGTATTATTTTGTTCCTCAATCTAGGATATTTTAGAACAAAATAAAATCTCTCTCAAACTCTTTGAGACTTGCTCAAAAGCATTGGCTTTGATTCTGGCCGAATTTGGCTGTTTATATACAAGTTAGACCTATTCTAAATAGGAAACTTGTGTCTAAACCCGTCCAAAATTCTTTTCCAAATCAAATCAGGAAATCAGTCCCGGCATAGTGTGCGGCCGCCCAAAAAAACCTGTGAGGCCGCACATCTATCTGGAATGTTCTGGTACTATATGACCCAAACTGTGCGGCCTCCCAACCCACCTTGTGCGGTCACACACTTGTCCAGATTCCCATAGTTTCCAAAATTCCAATATAATCCTTATTTAAGATTCGTTCTATTGTGTGTGACCCTCTAGGATTACACTAAGTTGGCAATGGGTTCAAACATGAAACCATAAGATATGATTAGGTTCTAGCAAACCATCATACCTACCCAAATAGTATAACTAGATACAATTTCGCATTCCTTTAGAATATGTCACAATCCCTTTATCCATGATGTCATTGAACACAATTCATGGTCAACAAGTCAACTTGTTTTGTTCAATACTTTCTCGATTCCGAATATGTTGATAATACAAATGACATTGATCTAATCAATTCATTTGAGTCCGGCCAAAAATTTTCATCAACATCATTCCTACGAGAGGCCTAAGCTTGACATCTCTCCGAAGAGGGACAAATCCATTTAGCTTATTACTCTTCCCTACGTGAATCCGATTATGCCAATCATACCCTTTATAACTACCCAGTTAAAGGTAGCTTTTGAATATGTCAAACATAATGTGCATCAAGTGGAAGACTATAATAAATTCATGTCTAAGGATTCGAATGACATAACTAATATGAGATATATGTACGACATGGACCATGACATAAATCTCATACAGCGGGTCATGTCTAGTACCTTGTTCCAAACAAGTACCCATAAATCTAACATGATCATCCCATGATCATTTAGCCTTTATACTAGTGCTTAACAAGAACTAGGGACGGAGATTATTATAAGTAAACATGAACAACAATAATAATCAAAACATCTCTTTATTGATATGAAATAAATGATAACAATTACTACGTTTATTAAACGTGCCTAGGGCACCACTAGCAACAATCTCCCTCTTGCCCTAGGCCCAATCTCCCATGTATCTAATACCCATGGACCTAACATGACATTCATGTTTAGCTTGTGGAAGTCCCTTTGTTAGCGGGTCCGCAACATTGTCATCAGTAGGTACTCTGCATATATTTACGTCTCCCCTATCAACGATTTCTCGAATGATATAAAAACGCCTAAGTATGTGTTTGGATTTCTGATGTGCTCTTGGTTCCTTTGCTTGAGCAATAGCACCATTATTATCGCAATAAAGGTCTACTGGATTAGCAATACTAGGAACCACTTCAAGTTCAGTAATGAACTTCTTAATCGTAACAGCTTCCTTTGCAGCATCTGATGCAGCAATATACTCAGCTTCCGTTGTAGAATCAGCGGTTGTACTTTGCTTGGAACTCTTCCAGCTTACAGCTCCACCATTTAACATAAACACAAAACCCGATTGCGATCGACTATCATCTTTGTCGGTCTGGAAGCTTGCATCCGTGTAAGCATTTACCACGAGATCATCTTCCATTCCTCCATAGACCAAAAACGAATCTTTAGTTCTTCTCAAGTACTTAAGAATCGCTTTTATAGCCATCCAGTGATTTTCACAGGGGTCGGATTGATATCTACTTGTCATGCTTAAAGCATAAGATACATCCGTCCTAGTACAGATCATGGCATACATGATGGACCCAATTGCCGAAGCATATGGAACATCATTCATTTTCTGACACTTATCTTTTGTCTTAGGACATTGAGTCTTGCTTAGAGAAACTCCATGTAACACTGGTAAGGTTCCTCTTTTAGAATTTTCCATACGGAATCTTCTAATGACCTTGTCAATGTATGTACTTTGGCTTAAACCAAGTAGCCTCCTTGATCTATCTCTATAGATCTTAATGCCAAGTATATATGCGGCTTCACCCATATCTTTTATTGCGAAGCATTTTCCTAACCAAGTCTTCATGGACTGAAGTGTAGGAATATCGTTTCTAATGAGTAATATGTCATCCACGTATAAAATCAGGAATAGCACTATGCTCCCACTAATCTTCTTGTATACACAAGGTTCATCTTCGTTTTTGATGAAACCAAACTCTTTGACCGATTCATCAAAACGGAGATTCCAACTCCTTGAAGCTTGCTTCAATCCAGAGATAGATCTCTTCAATTTACATACTTTAGAATTCTGTTCAAAACCTTCCGGTTGTGTCATATACACATCCTCTTGTAGTTTTCCATTTAGGAAAGCGGTTTTGACATCCATTTGCCATATTTCATAATCATGATATGCGGCAATGGCAAGCAAAATTCTTATAGACTTGATCATTGTTACGGGTGAAAAGGTCTCATCATAGTCAATACCATGAACTTGCCTATAACCTTTCGCTACAAGCCTAGCTTTGTAAGTATGCACCTTCCCATCCATGTCAGTCATCTTCTTGAAGACCCGTTTGCATCCTATGGTTTTTACACCTTCGGGCGCATCAATCAAGTTCCAAACTTGATTGTCTTGCATGGATTGCAATTCAGATTCCATAGCTCCAAGACACTTATCCGAATCAGGAGAAGACATCGCCTTTTGGTAGGTTGTCGATTCATCATTCTCAATGATTTCCACCTCATTACTATCCGTTACGAGAAATCCATATCTCTCGGGCTCGGATCGTAACCTACTAGATCTGCGAGTTGCTTGTGTATTTTGAACAGGTTCCACAACTCCTTGTGGTTCTTGTTCTTGTTCCACTATTGGTTCAATGTCATTTTTTGGGTCTCGAATCTCTTCAAGATTTATTTTACTCCCACTGATTTCTTTGGAGAGAAAATCTTTCTCTAGAAAGACACCAGTTCGGGCAATAAAAACTTTGTTGTCCTCACGGTTGTAAAAGTAATATCCTCTAGTTTCCTTTGGATATCCCACGAAAATACATTTGTCGGATTTGTGTGTAAGTTTGTCAGAGACAAGTCTTTTGACAAAAGCTTCGCAACCCCAAATCTTCATGAAAAATAAACAAGTTTTCTTTCCGCTCCACATCTCATATGGAGTCTTTTGAACCGATTTAGTTGGAACACGATTTAGTGTGAATGCAGCGGTTTCTAGACCGTAACCCCAAAAGGATATTGGAAGATCAACTTGACTCATCATTGATCGAATCATGTCTAACAAAGTCCGATTTCTCCTCTCGGACACACCATTCCATTGTGTGTTCCGGGTGGAGTCAATTGTGAAACTATTCCACTTTAGATGATCATCAAATTCATGACTCAAGTATTCTCCACCTCGATCTGATCGAAGTGCCTTAATACTTTTGCCAAGTTGTTTTTCTACTTCATTTTGAAATATTCTAAATATCTCAAATGCTTCACTTTTATGTTTCATTAGGTAAACATACCCAAATCTACTATAATCATCAGTGAAGGTTATGAAGTATTGAAATCCTCCCCTAGCATTGCTACTTAATGGTCCACATACATCGGAATGTATCAACCCCAATAAGTCGCTTGCCCTTTCACCTAACTTGGTAAAAGGTGTCTTAGTCATTTTTCCAAGAAGACACGACTCACAAGTATCATATGACTCAAAGTCACATGAACCCAAAAGTCCGTCCCCATGGAGTTTTGAGATACGCTTCTCATTAATATGACCAAGACGGAAATGCCACAAATAAGTATGATTTACATCATTAGGTTTAGATTTCTTATTTATATGATAGACATTGTCATTATTTTCATTCTTGACATTCAAGACATAAAGGCCATTAAATGAATTAGCAATACCATAAAGCACATCATTTAAATAAATAGAAAATTTCTTATTCTCAATAAGAAACTTAAAACCTTCATTATCCAAACAAAAAATTGAAATAATATTTCTACTTAAATCCGGAACATAATAACAATTGTTCAAAACAAGAATTAATCCGGATGGTAAAGTGACTTCATAAGTCCCTATGGCTAATGCAGCAACTCTTGCTCCATTCCCCACGCGTAGGTTTACTTCACCCTCTTTAAGTAGTTTCCTATTCTTTAGTCCCTGCACATTTAAACAAATATGAGAACCACGTCCGGTATCCAATACCCAAGAATCAGTGGTAGAAATGAGAATATCTATCATATAGATACCTGAAGTCGACGCAGCCTTGCTGCCCTTCGTTTTCTTTTGCTCTTCCAAGAAAACCTTGCAATTACGTTTCCAATGACCAATTTCTTGACAATGGAAACAGATTGCATCCTTTTGTGAATCGGGTTTTGCCTCAGAAGCCTTGGCAACCTTTGCCTTGCTTATCTTAGGTTTGACAACTTTCTTACCCTTTCCTTTGGCACTAGCCTTCTTCCCATCATGAACCAAGAGCACGGGAGAACCTTTCTCCACAATCTTCATCTCCACAGTTTTAAGCATCCCATGCAACTCGGAGAGATTCTTATCCATTCCATGCATGTTATAATTCATCACAAACTGCTTATAAATTTTAGGCAATGAATTAAGAATGAGATCCGTGGCTAGCTCCAATGGGATTGGATAGCCAAGTTTCTCAAGGTGCTCTACATAGCCTTTCATTTTAAGCAAGTGAGGACTCACTTGTTGCCCTTCACTTATTTTGCAAGAAGTGAATGCAACAATGGTCTTGTACCTCTCTTCCCTAGCTTGCTCTTGAAACATGGCTCTTAACTCCACGCCTATCTCATAGGCTTCCAAATGTTCCAAAATTTGTTGGAGTTTTGAGCATATAGTAGCAAGCATGAGACAACTTACATCTCTAGAATTATTACGATGTTTCTTGTAACTGTCTCTTTCTACCCTAGGGGCAGTAGGTTCTGGTTCAGTAGGAAGTGGCACATCGAGAATGTACAACTTATCTTCTTGCCTTAGAACAATTCTTAGGCTACGGATCCAATCCATAAAGTTCGTACCATTCTCTTGGAGCTTATCCTTCTCAAGGATCGATCGCAACGAAATTGATTGGTTAGTAGTCATTGTCTACAAATATGCAAAATTTCCAAAATTTAATAAGTACCGGTTTCATTAAAGAAATAAATAATGTATTTTTCAAACAAAAATATTCCCACTAAATTATATAACCCTCATATACAGCCAATGTATAATATAATTTTAATTGGGCTAAGATCCAACTTTAATTTAACTTTTGAGTCCACGGAGGCGGACCGCTCAAAACTAAATTAATTAGGTAGACAATCATGTCAATAATATCCCATATGATTCTTAGATTCTTTTATGAGATTCTTTGAGAAATCCAATTTCAAAAAGCATGTTTAATCTCATCTTTTGCCTAGGCTCAAAATTGTTTTGACGCCTAATTAAGTCCAACCATTTTAAACGTATAGGAACCATTCAGTTTAATGCACCTTGCGGAGGCAAGCCCACATTGAATTAATGAACCTCATCTTGATCATACATGAATAAAATTAATGCACCTCGCGGAGGAGAACCCACATCAAAATCACCCATGTATAAACAAGTGTTTTAATCATGGCATGGCAGAAAGAACTTAAAACTTTCTTTGAAGGTTCATCACATATAGCATACAACACATTTATGAGCACATAATATAAACATGTTACGCATCAAGTTTAGCCACTAAATTAATCTCCATTAATTTAAGCATAATATTTATGTGTCATTAGTTTCTCTATAATTATGAGGATGAGACTCTTTGAACTTTGGTTATCTTCTTCCAAATCAAGACAACAAGAAGTGTGGCCGAAACTAAGCCATAAGGCATCCACAATTCCGCACTAATTCAATAAACCAAGAAAGTAGTCCATGTGGCCGAAACTAAGCAATAGATGGTCTCGATAAACGTAGGCCAATTGAATCCACAATTCCACATGAATCTCCAATCATTGAATCAAGAACTTTGTTTCTCAATTTTAGCAATTATGAACTCTTCATAATTCTAACTTCGTTTTATCTTTGAATCTTTGATTGCGATCAAGTTTAGGAAACACAATCTCGATGAACGTAGATTAGCCATCCAAACCTTGAACCAATATTAGAATCACAAGATCAAAACAAATAGGAAAATCAAACCCCAAGATCCACACCAAAACCAATTGCCCAAAACCCGCTCCAGATCAGCAGGTCTGGCCGGTATTGTCACTGATTCGGTTGGACCCCATCAAAATTCCAGAATCTGATTCTGATTCTGACCAACTGTGCGGCCGCTCAAGAAAATCTGTGCGGTCGCCCAAACATGTGCGGCCGCCCAATATTTTATGTGCGGTCGCACAGTAGCATCAGACAGAATTTTTAAAGTTCCAAAATTTATCTCAAAATTGTTTTCCCGATTCAATTAGGATTTGGTGTTCTTGGTGATCTAATCACCATGATCATCAAAACCTTGAATCCCTAGAATATCAAAACTTTGATCCAATCAAAAATTGATAATCTAAACAATTTTAAATCCACCATAATTTTTTATTGCGATTGAATAGTGCGATTAAAGTTTCTAAAACAATAAACCACATAAAATCATATAACACATAAAAATCATAATCCAATATTCATATCATGCTAGGCACATAAACAATTTTATATACACACAACATGATCTAAGTATTGAAATAATCAACATGAACGGGGCTCTGATACCACTGTTGGGTTTCGGAGTAAGATGCACAGCGGAAAATAGCATTTAAATTTTTATGAAACCCAAAGCCCATAGATCCATTCATATGATTGAATCAAATACTTGCAATATTAATACTAGAAAACTAACCCTTGATGACTGTGAATTAGGTCTTCGATCTCGGTGGAGAAATTGAAGCTTTAATCAGGAACAAGTAAGAAAACGAACTTTGAAGATTATAAGATTCACCCTCTAGCGGTATCCACACCACGAACGAATATCAAGAAAACTTGATCTTGGTTGCTAGACCAAAATTGTGAAAACACGTTTTCACAATCAATATTAACTATATGGAATTTTGTTTGTGTATTATTTTGTTCCTCAATCTAGGATATTTTAGAACAAAATAAAATCTCTCTCAAACTCTTTGAGACTTGCTCAAAAGCATTGGCTTTGATTCTGGCTGAATTTGGCTGTTTATATACAAGTTAGACCTATTCCAAATAGGAAACTTGTGTCTAAACCCATCCAAAAAATTTCCAAATCAAATCAGGAAATCAGTCCCGGCATAGTGTGCGGCAGCCCAAAAACTTGGCTGTTTTAACACAAGTTTCCTATTTGGAATAGGTCTTACTTGTGTATAAACATCAGAATTCGGCCACAACTCAAGGCTAATGTTTGTGTGAGTCTCCAAAGAGTTTGAGAGAGATTTATTTTGTTCTAAGAGATCCTAGATTGAAGAACAAAAATTATACACAAATAATATTCAATATAGTTCATGTTTAATTATGAAAACGTGTTTCATAATTTGGTCTAGCAACCAAGATCAAGAAGTTCCTTGATATTCGTTCGCGTGTGGATACCGCTAGAGGGTGAAACTTATCATCTTCAAAGTTCGTGATTCTTACTATGTTCGTGATCATGGTTTCAAGCCTCCATCGAATTCAAGGTTGCAAAATCAAAGTCATCAAGGGTTAGTATTCTAGTATTCATCATATTGTATTTGAATTAATCATATGAATGGATCTATGGGCTTTGGGTTTCATTAAAATTTTAGATGCTATCTTCCGCTGCGCATGTTGCTTGGAAACCCAACAAGTAGTTCTTTTCGCCTCCTTGAAATCGGTGACTAACGAAGCAAATTGCGTTATGTTTTGTGGAGTCTCGTTGCTCTTGTGCTAGCATAGCCCCTATAGCTTCATCATTCACGGTGAGATAGAGCAAGAGATGCTTCTCTTTGTGTGGCGGGACCAAAATTGGAGGGCATGTCAAGTAATGTTTCACTTGGTCTAAGGCTTCTTGGCATGCGTCGGTCCATTCTAGAGCCATATTCTTCTTGAGTAACTTGAAGATTGGCTCACACATTGAAGTAAGTTCGTGCACAAACCGACTGATGTATTCAGTGTTCTAAAAATTGGCCTAGACGGCGCTTAGGCGCTGGGGGACACTACTCCGCCGCGATTTCCATTAAATCGGCTATATTAGGCGGCTGGCAGGTTAGGCGGAGGTTCGGCGGGCTAGGCGGCGACTAGGCGGGCTCAGCGGGCCAGGCGTTGTCTAGGCGGAGGTCACAGAAAACTCAAACGGTGCTTGTATCCAAGTGTTTGTCGACGGCGCAGAACAAAAACGAGGGGCACCAAGAGCAAGCGAACGAGAGAGAGAGAGAGAGAGAGAGAGAGAGAGAGAGGGTTAGGGAGCCTTACCGGAACAGAGTGAGAGAGAGGGCAAATGAAGGTGACGCTGATCTGGAAATAAAGAGTCATAGGTGCGGCGCTTTTGACTGCCGAGAAATGATAGAGGAAAAGAGGTGGGATCTAGGGTTAATAAGTTAGGCTAGGTTTTCTAAGGGACAAAAATGGGATGGGCTCATTTAAACTAAAAAGAAACATTATTGGGCTAGGATAAATGAATGGAAATGGGTTTGGATTAGTATTTAAATTTATAACTTATATCTATATCTTAGAAACATCATGAAATAATTTTAGTTAGTTATGATTCATTGTTTATTTTAATTAAATAAGTTATAATTTTTGATAAACAACAAAATTAAGTGTCACTATTTTTGAATATATATATATATATAAATATTAAAAATGCGCAAAATTCTTGTCCCCGCCTAGGCCCCTAGGCGCTAGGCTCAGCTCCGCCGCCTAGCGATTTTTAGAATACTGGATGTATTGAAGTCGGCCCATGAAGCCTTTGATTTATTTTTGCGTCGTTGGAGGAGACATGTCAATGATTGCCTTAATTTCGAGGGATCGACTTCGATTCCCCTCTCGATGACCATATAGCCAAGAACTTTGCCTTGTATAACCCCAAAAGTGCACTTTGCGGGATTGAGCCTCATTTTGTGTTGTCGAAGCCTTTCAAAGAACTTGCGGAGATCGATCAAGTGTTGACCGTCGGGGCCTTTCGAGTGAATAATCATGTCGTCCACATAGACTTCAATTTATTTATGGATCATGTCATGGAACAAATATGTCACGGACCTTTGATAAGTATCCTCTGCGTTCCTTAATCCGAATGGCATAACTGTATAGCAAAAACTGCCCCACGGTGTTGTGAAAGCAGTCTTGTGTTGATCTTCCTTGGCCATAAAAATCTGATTATACCCAGCAAAACCATCCACAAATGACCGAACCTCGTTGGCATCAGTTGAATCGACTAACATGTCGATGTTGGGTAAAGGGAAGTCATCCTTAGGGGAAGCCTTGTTTAAATCCTAGAAATCCACACAAACACGGACCTTGCCATTAGCCTTTCGGACTGTCACAACGTTTACTAGCCAAGTCGGATATTCGATGACTTTGATGAAACCCACACTGAGAAACTTCTCTATCTCTTCTTTGACTTGTAGAGACCATTCGGGCTTGATCTTTCAGAGTTTCTGTTTGACCGGCGTAGCGTCTTCCTTGATCGGTATTCTGTGCTCGGTGACCTTTTTGTCTAAACCCGGCATGCCTTTGTATGACCATGCGAAAACATCCACGAACTCTCTGAGCAGTGTAGTCAATCTGTCTTTCTCTTCCCCCTTGAAGAAGCTTCGTATTTTGTTTCCTTTGGCTTTTCGTCGGTACCCAGATTAATGACATGCAATTCTTCATCAGCCCCTGGACCATTTTCACTATGACTACGGACCTGTTGAGCTAATTCATTTAAGTATGTTTCATTTTCGTGGTCTATTTCATCATAGTTTGAATCGTTATTAACTAGTTCATTAAATTCATTATTAGTTAATTCATCATTTATGATGTTTGCAATCTCGGGGTACTCAGAAAGATCAAACTTTTCATTAACAAAGAAAGGGAACACACGCTCGGCTATTGCCTCCATATCCTATTGGGTGAGGGTGTCGAAAACACTCTCAGACTCGAAAGTGAATGTCATTAAGTCTTCGTTCGTTGCCTTGCGGGGAATGCAGCCCATTTTCCCGATCAAGAATTCTTCGGATACCATGGACCCTTTCATTGAATACCAGTTGTTGATCGGCCCGGAGCTCGGTTTGATCTCACTTATAGGCTCGTTTCTCATGTCGATGTCGTCGGAGATGGCGTTGACTTGGTATTCGTCCATTATGGCAAGTCCCTCGAACATGGAGGCTAGATCAGCCAATTCTTCCCCCACTGTAATTTCTGTCTCGGTCTCGAAAGTCACTTTCTTTCCCTACCATTCTCAGGGTGACATCGGAGTAGGTTCTTCTTCACGCTTCTTGATTTCGTAATCGACAAAGATTTTGAGACCGGGACTTCTGATGCCCTTGTTGTTGACCCATGGTTCGGGAAAGATCATGTATGGGACATCTTCCCCTTGGCTGACAAAGTAACCATTCAATGTTTTGTGATAAGGCCTTAAATTGGGGATTTCATAGCAACGGCATTCCTTGCGAGTTCGGGCCTTCTCATTTTTTATGGCTTTCTCGTATTTTATATCATCCTCGGAAGGCTCATAACCCAATCCAAACTTGTTTGTGACAACAGGAACCTCCACGGGTTATTTTCTTCCTTGTTGGTACCTCCCTAGACCTAAACCGGGGAAGTAGTTCATTCTTCTCATCATACGGAGGCCTTTGTGAATACTAGGGGTCCATGTCTCATTTCCCCTTTCTTTGTCAATGGTTTTGATTGAGACGCCGGAGAGAGTAGAGTCTTCTAACCCATGTTGAACTTGGTGGACGGGTTATCCCCCATTCTTGTGGATAGTGACATTTTCGGCCATGATGGTCACTATTTCACTCCCATTTCGGATCTTGACACATTGAGGGAGAGGGGAGGGTATGGCATTGGAGCTATGTATCCATGATCGGCCCAAAAGCAGATTGAATGAAGCGGAGACATCGAGTACTTGAAATGGGACGGACATAACCATGCTCCTAAATTCAATATCCACTTTTCTCATGCCCATGACTGTACGGGCGGTGCTGCCGTATCCTCATATCACTTGGCTAGAGGGTTGTAAATCCGAATTTTTAAGCCCCAATATGCCCCTGATTCGGCTAGGCATTAGGTTGAGTGTGGAACCACCATCGACCAAAACCCTTGAAATTGGTCTCCCTCTTACTCTTACTTTGAGATGGATGGCCTCGTTGTGGTTGGACCCAAATGGTGGAAGGTCCATGTCGGCAAATGTGATGACATTGCCAAAGTGTATGTGACCTACCTTAGCAGTAAGGTCTTCGGGAGTTGTGTCGGGAGAGATTGATGTATCGTCGAAGTGTTGGGATTGCTTGCTATGACCCTGCTGGATTGAGTTAGCATATTGACGCTCCCGTTTTTCTTCTTTTTCCTATTCTCTAAGGCTTCCCTCATTATCTCATCATAAGTTACAACATAACAAGAATTGTCAATTTCATTCATAACCTTAGAGCCCTCATTCACAATTGGAATTGAATGAGTGGTCTTTTCAATCTCGCCTAGCTCTATTACGTGAACATCACCCTCACTAGGAACTATGAACTCTTTCTTGTCGATGAGGTCTTGGACGATGTCTCGAAGGCTAAAGCATTCTTCGGTAACATGGCCACTATGTTGATGATAGCCGCACCACTTATGATGAGCATGGTTGGCGGGGATCATTTTGGCCTCGTACCCTTGTAGAGGGGTAATTTTCCCTTTAGCCTTGAGAGCCTTGAAAACCTCGGTTAGAGTCATGCCTTGGAGATGAGTGTAGACACGATCATTTTGGAACTTTTTACCTTGGGGCGAAGGGACATTGTTGTAGCTCCCTTTGTCGGTGGTGACGGCATTGACAGAGGCCTCTTTTGTTGAATTAGAGGCGGCTTTGTAGCTGATGCTTGGAGTGTTTTTTTTACCTCTTTGAGCAAGTCATCAATTCGGGTAGACACCCCGATCTCGCACCCCTTAAACCAAACCCTAATTTGGTCTAAACGCGATAATTGACCAAAAACCCTAGATAGGGCGGTTTAGGACTACTGACTGCCTTATCGGTGTATAGGATAAAAAACCGAGTTCGAGACTGTGATCAGGACTCAAAACCGAGTAAATAGGCGTATTCTCCCAAAATCGAGCGTCGGGACCCCACGGTAGGCGCCACACCCATAAAAAGCCTTTTACCTTCCATTATTTGCATTTAAAATTATATTTGTGCATTTCTTTACTTGTTAACATATTTCAGATATACCGGCGTGACCAAAAAATTATAACGAGCAACTTTCATTTTTGAGGCACAGACAACCGGATCACCGTTGCGCGCACATCAGAGCAGTTACGGGCCATTATAGAACAAGAAAGCGGAGCCGGAAACATTGCAAAGTCACCTTGCATGATCACCAAGACGTGGCCATCTGCTGGACACTCAAAAGGATGAGTCATCTTGATGGTCCAATGGCGAGACAACACGTGGCGGTCAAAAAATGACTCAGCATTTCTCAAAGCCACCGTACGGCTCCATCCCAGGCATACGGCAGGGATAGAGCCGTACGGCTCCTCCTCTTTGTTTTCCATCAGATTGCTGCTCCTCAATTATTTCCAACAGAATCATCACACCCCCATCACTCCATCAGCCTTGGACGACCCCATCACCTCCACCACCCACTCTAGGACCATGTAGGGGCATTTTGGTCCAAATAAAACCACCTCCTTCCTCCATATACTCCATTCTTGAACTCATTTAGGAGAGAGCTCTCATTCTACACTTTCCATCCCTAGAAGCCTTTCTCCTTCTTCATCCATATTCATAGCCTCACCACTACACCACCACATCTCAACTACTCCACCACCACTAAACCACTACAAATCCACCACAAACAACTCCCAAACAACAAGCAAACTCAAGCAAACTAAATACTTCAAAACCAACTCTACACAACAACCTCAAATCAACAACAAACTAAAGCCTTCCCTTGGAAGCAAAGGAAGCACATCCCCCCAACCTAAACTAGGTAAGATTCCATCTATGTAAGTGGTAAACTTTGCAAAATGTAGACTTTTGTATGTTTAGATTTAGAGTCTAGCCATTAGAATGGCTAGGTTCCCATTTTCTCCATGTAATCCAAGTTCTAGGTTGTAAATCTTCATGTAAATAAGTTATAAATGGTTAAACTTTTGGTCCATGTTGTATATACTCCCTCCGTCCCAGCTCACTTGACACTTAATTCCATTTTGGTCCGTCTCATCTCACTTGACACTTCCTAAAATAGCCTACTTTTTATAATTTTATATTCACTCTACCCCACCAATCATTCTCTCTTTTCATTTTCCACCACTCAATTTATTCAACCAACACTACTATTTACCCCACTCATTCTCTCTCTTCATTTTCTACCACACATATTTCTTATTTTATTCTTTTTCCTTAGTTATTGTGCCCACCTCTTGGGTGTCAAGTGAGGTGGGACGGAGGTAGTATATGTTATATGTTCATCTCATGTTCATCTCCAAGCTTTAAATGAAGGTTTCAAGCATGCAAATGAAATTTCTTTCAAAATGCTCACAATCTATCCATTTCTTGTTCTCTAATGATTATCTGTGTTTTGGTGCACATTTGTTCATGAATAAACACTTGATAATGTTAATAACATGTTAGGGTAGAACCAAGCTCAGTTTCAAGGTCTCATTCCATGTTTAGATCATGTTTTGAAGCTTGTTTCCATGCTCCATATCTGCTGTCTAGTGTATTTTGTTTCTGACCACTCTGCCTTTCCATGCCATAAACATGCATTAAACCTGACTTCTGGGTTTGAGTCATAAAATTACGATTGTTCCTAACATATTACGGAAACCACTCATTCCTTTGAAACATCTAAACATTTTTTCTGGACTTGAAACTTCTCAGGATTCATATTTGATATGTTATCTTAAACTTTCATGTTTTGAGTTTCTCCATATTTGCATATCTTGATGATGTAAATTTTGAATCAAAATGAGATGTGCTCTGTTTTCCGATTCCGGATAGTTCTTGTACCTGTGTTCTCCAATGTGTTGGGAGTAAATCCCAAGTTTTGTTTCTGGATTTGGACTAGGTTTGGACATGTACATTAACATGACAATCTGCAGCAGTCCTTGAACTTCAACAACAACCCTTTGCTTGGACATTTATTCATTATGGGACTTGTCTCCCATTTTTGTGTATAATTTGTATAATTTGTACATAATCCCCCTTTCCCTTTACATGTTTTCCTTTTAAATGTGTTCAAACTATTTTCAAAACCAATCGAGAATCCACCCAAACCGGTTGCCAGTTGCGATCAAAATGAACATTACCTAGATTAGGAGACTCTTTCGTACATAAAACAAATATTTTCAAAATTAGGGCATAAAAGTCATTTTAAAAAGGCACATTAAAATCAAACGTAGGTGGAAGCATGCTAGAGACTGTAAGGGCGAGTGGAGTGCTGCTAATCACATTCTCCTCTCGTAAATTAGCCCCCGAACCCACTTCAAATTCAAAACAAAAGGTTTTATCTCTATTTTCTTAAAATAAAATGAGGTGGTGACTCTATTTTCCAAAACCAAATTAGGGAAAGCATTGTGAGAATTCGAGTGCGAATTAGGTTTCGAGCGCGGGCTCTCACAGACCCCCGCTTCATACATTTGAGCAAAGTCAGAGTAGCAAGCCCCACTTAGGTGGGTGCGGAGATAAATTTTGAGACACTTGAGAAAGATGTTCATTTGCTCTTTCGTATTGGGAATTTCCACTATCTCGACAAGTTTATCATTCCACCTCCTTGTAAAATCAATAAAGGACTCATTGTCCCTTCGGGTGGTACTTTCAAGCTCCTTCTTTGTTGGGCAGTGAGTAGTGTTGCCTTGATATTGAGTTTTGAAGGCAAGCATGGCGGCATCCCAATCAAGACGGATGGTGAGTGGGAGAGTTGCATACCAATCTTTTGCGGCCCCCTTGAGAGTAAGAGGAAAACATTGTGCCATCACCTTTGGGGAAACTTTCTTTGGAACCATGGCCCATATGTAAGTTTCAATGTGGGTCATAGGGAAAGAGTTGCCCTTGAACTTGCTACTGTCAGGCATTTTGAACTTGTCGGGGAGAGTGGCCGTTGTGCTCATAAGAATTGATGATTGATAAAGGCTTGTGTCGGAGCCTTTCCCCAAATTGAGCCCATTGAAGCGTTGGTCGATGTATGCCATGATTAAGTCAACCATTTTGTGATCTTTGCTCTCGGTGCTAGGTTCTCCCACCTTCTTGTTGCGGATACTAACATACGGGCTTTCAAAAAAACCCTTGGTCCACTCGGATTCCTCGGTGTCATCCTTATTCTTGCCTTTGGAAAGCTTAATGAGTTTAGCTTTCATTTGGTCCATTTCAGCTTCATGAGCCTCCCTTTCACTTTCTAGTTGAGCTTGCCAAAAGTCTTCTTTGTTTCGAGCCTCCTTATTGAGAGTGGAGACTTTCTCTTGGAGAGATTGGACCAAAGCGGAGAGTTGTTCGAGGGACATGGTGTTGTCGGTGTTGGATTCATTTGCAGAAGGACCGGCCATTGATGCTGTTGGAGTTGTCGGAGTGATTAATTCTCGAACTATCCTGTTTGTTGAGTCTCGATAAATGCGGTGAGTACCAATCGGACCTAAATTGAAGAAGAGGCCCTTGTCAATCTTGAGTAACACTTTCGGTCTATGGAGAGGTTTGAACACACAATGGGCACACGACTCGAACCACATAAAGAAAAAGACTCATTTTTTTATAAGTCGGAGGGACGGGGTTTCTTTTGGGGTTTCTAAGAAAATAGTGGAATCGTCACACTAGTATATAGACCTTCTTATGGTCCCATATACTCATCGGAATCCACCACGTTTGTGAATCCTACACGTGACAAGATTAAACTAAATTAATGTAGTAAAGCATACTGTGGAGATGGAGTTTTATTTCATCCATAATAACCGCTTGTTTCTTTTGGAAATGGCATGTATGATTTGAAAACAATAGTTTAGGGAAATATCGGCACACGAAAACCGACTTGGTCACGGAGGGTTAGACCTTAACAAGAATGTGTTGGCTTGTTCTCGGTTAAAGAGAGGCTTAAAGGTCACCCCCAGCATGTAGTCATGAACTACACCATGGGTTGATACCGCTTCGGAAGAGTCAAGGTCGAGTAGAGCTTGAAACTTCCTAGGATGGGCCTCGACGGGTTTGGGGTTATGGAATTTGTGCGGCTCGATAGTGAGCAATTCATAGGAGTTTTAGTGCACGTAGTGTGAGGTCAAACACATTTGACAAAACGTTTTTCTCTTTTTTTTTTCAAAACAAAAAAAACACATAAAAAACAGTTAAGGGTCCAAATCAGTCCTGATACAGGCAATTGTGCCCACACCCCATCATTCTGTCCAGTTCTTGGAACCTGTTCATATTCTGGAAAATTACCCAAGAGCGCGTGTTGTTCAAATATATATTTAGGATATAGAATTTCTTAATCCCAATCATAGTTATTACTTAGGATCCCCAATTTTTGTTAGTACTATCTTAGGATTCTTTGTAACCAGCACAGGTGTTTTACAACTCTTCAATACAGACAAACCAGCTAGAGGTCAACAGAAAACATTTCAGCAGATTAGCATTCAAGTTTCCGATCAAGGTCACTCAGTTCAAGTTGCCGATGACATGACAATCAGCAAGGACAGTCTGGACTTTACTGGTAGGCAGGTTTTATCGTTCTATCTTTAAAGTCAACTTTACCGATTGTCTTTGTACTTTCTGTACTTACTTTCTGATAAGTGCTATCTATCTCTATCATGCCTTTCAGCACCGTCTGACATTGAGCTACTTTTAGCTCTAGTCTGTCCCTACTTGCTTTTTGCAGGTAACCGGTTGAGATAAAGGGGTCTTTACCCATCAGACTTTTCCAAGCATGCGTGTACTTCAAATCTCCGCCATTAATGCAAAAGATACCGCATTTAATTCTCCTCAACTACCCAGCTGGAAATTCAAATTGCAAGCCTTCTTCTACAAGACTCAAGTCATTAACTCCTCATATAAATAGAGGACTTAGAGCATTGAAGAAGGTTGGTGAAAAATAGTGCATTGAAGAGAGTTGATTGTTTAGAGCATTCATTGAAGCTCAAACATTCTGTGTCCCAGAAATCATCAGACATTTATTAGGACATACACTTGTGAACAAACTCATCAACATTGTCAGTATTCCCGAACTAGAATATTTTAAGGAATACATTGCATGAGTTAATCACACACCCACCTGAGTGAGATAAGTTCTTTTGGACTTGCCGCTCAAAAACACTTGGTCAGTATTTGTATCATGATCCATTAGTGATCTCTAGATTTTAGTCTTTGTATCCGGCAAAGCCGCACTTGTAAAAGACTAGGGATATCTAATAGTGCTCTGAACCCCAATCCAAGTTCTGACCAAACTTGGTAGAGGACGTAGAAGTATTTACACTGTGAACCTCTCCAAATCATTGTGTCCCCTGTTACTTACTTTGTCCTTTCCGGTTGGAACTCTATCACCGGTAGATCGTATTTGTTCTTACTGATTCATTGTAATTTCTATTTACCAATCTCTTGAAACTGCATTGAACTTTTGAAAATCACCTTGTGTTAAACCAAGCTTTCAAAACCTTTTATAAACTGTTTTGTGTCTCCGCTGCGTTTACTGATAATAGTTTGCAAACTGATTAGTGACTTTGCATTTATAAAGTGTTTCCTCGAAAAAGTTTTAAATAGGCTATTCACCCCCCCCCCCTCTAGCCTATTTTTCCTACAAATTGGGCCTAACAATTGGTATCAAAGCTTGGAATTTTGAAAGAAATTTCCAAGCTTCGTAGCTTGTTTGCCGATACCATGGCAGGAAAAATCATGCAGTCATTCAACATCACCACCATTCCGTTGTTGAATGTCAACGAGTTTAGTGTCTGGAAATATCGTATGATAAAGTATATGAACTCAATCGATGACCGGTTGATGAAGGTCATAGAAGGTCGTCCTATCATTCCATTAAAAGTCTCAACCACCTACCGACCTATTCCCTCCACGCCGCTGACACAACATGCTGATCGTGACACTGAACAAGAAACCCATGTTCAAATTGAAGAAACTTTGTTTGAAAAACCTAGAGAGGAATGGATCGAGGATGACAAACTTTTAGCTGTCCTAGATGGAAAAGCATGCCACATTATCTCTTGTGGTTTGGATGATAAGCAATATAAACTCATTGACTTGAGCTCCACGGCTCAAGAATGCTGGAACAAGCTCCTTGCATACTTTGAAGGTGATGAGCAGGTGAAGGACAACAGACTCTACGATTGCATTGCTGAGTTTGAATCCTTCAAGAAACAAGATGGTGAATCACTAAAGAGTGCCTACGACAGATTCTGCGAGGTAAGTAATTTATGTGCTTCTTTAGGTAAGGTTTATACAATGAAAGACCTAAATATTCATTTTCTAAGTTCTTTGGGAAATGAGTATCATACCAAGGTCACTGCTGTTAGAGAAGTAAGAGACTTAAAGAAGACTTCTATTCAGAATCTTGTGTCTAGTCTATTTCTGTATGAGAGAGAACTGCAAAAACTTAACGTTCTTGATAAAAATTTCAAAAACTTGTCTCTATCAGCACAGTCACAGATATCATTCCCTTCAAACAAATTCTCGCCTATAGATCCCCATCAAGCAACCTGCAGTTCCAAAACCCCAGAAGTAACCTCAGATAAACATATGGAAGAAGATGAATTTGCCGCCTTCGCTAGGAACTACAAAAGGTTTAAAAACTTCAAAAGGATGCAGAAAGGAAGCTATCAGCAACAAAAACCATTCATACCATCATTTCAAAAACCAGCAAGCTACAACAAACCCTCTACAAGTGCTACCGATGGAAAGAATAACAAGGGTGATCTTGTCTGCTTCAACTGCAGAAAACCTGGTCACTTTTCTTCCAAATGTCCTCAACCAAAATATGAGTATGTGAGGAAGTCATTCAGCAAGAGACATCCTAAGTCTCGAAGCTTTGTTGCCGATGAAAGCACAGAAAAGACCTTGCCGGTTTGGTGTGAAACTGACTCAGACGAAGATGCCGATGAAGATGAAGATGCCGATGTATGTTTTGTTGCACTATACTTGGAAGATGCCGATATATCATCATTGCTGACTCCAGTCTACCGAGATCCATCTCCTCCAAGAACTCCAGTCAGATAAGAAGCTACTGGAAGACCTTAACCACACTTCAAAAAAATTAGTGTCAAAGCAGAAAACCCAAATGGATACAAAGTTCATCAAGTGGGAACCTCACTCTATGGGCAGTGTAACTCTTCTCACTTTACTGCCAGCAAACCTAAATCCTTACCGATGACCAGAAAATTCTCATTCGCTGAACATCCAAGCATTGCCAAAAGCCTATCTAAACCCAACTCTTCCCTACCTGACTTCTCTCCTAAAACCATTACTTATAACCCTAAAATTTCAGCCGATCCTTGTCCTGAAATATCTAAAGCTGAAATGGTAGAGACAATGGACGAACTTTTTATTGATCATGAGAAGCTGAGTAGCATTCATAAAGTGATGGCTACTGATTTCAATAGAATTTCTGCAGAAAATGACTTGCTTGTGTCTGAACTTAAAGTTCTCAAAGGACATAAGTTTAAGTTTGTTTCTCTAAAGAAAGAAAACCTGGATTTTAAATGCCAAGTAGCAGTATTTATAGCTCAGATCGAAGATCTTGTGTTAAGAAATAATCATCTTTCAAGTATCATTGATTCTTACACAAAATCTAGAGTTGCTGTTGAAACAATCCTATCGACCCAAATGTCATATAAGGACCAATCTGGTTTAGGTTTTAATTCCAGCAGCAGTAGCTCTACTGAAACTTGTGCGACCGAGAAAAAGGATGATAAAGTTGAGTGTAGTTCTGTTAACTCAGTGCATGTAGATGCCAAGCCAGTATACAGTGTTGTGGCTATGAAGTATCCTAAGAACCAGAACAAAAGGAAAGATAAGCACAAACAAAGTCATGTTAAGGTTGCTGATACTGAGTCTGCTGATAATGGTATTCTTGGTGAATACATCAGCAGAGCAAGTGAATACATCAGCAGAGCAAGTACTGCCCATCTAACCAGTTCTACTGCCGAAGGACAAGTACCTAAAAAGGTAACTACCAAAGGTAAACAGAATGGAAAGAAAGGCAACACTAGCACCTTCAAACTAACTAAGTTTGTGCCTGCTCAATCCTCTAATTCTGTCGATGCACTGACTAAAAAGAATGATGATCTACCGACTCCACAGCCTATCAGTCAAGTGAGATGTTCTAATTGTTCTGATTATGGTCACAAGGCTCATGAATTCCTATTGAAGCACCTATCTGGACCCGCTGAGGTTGCATCCTCCAGTGGTGGCCAGATACCCAAGAATAAGGGGGACTATAAGCATACTGTTTTATTTTAGGAATGCTTCATGGCTCAACTGGTGCAAGCAAGGATTTGTGGATTCTAGATAGTGGCTGTTCAAGGCACATGACAGGATTTGCCGATCTACTTGCCGATATTATTGAAGCATCAGGTCCCCCATTGGTTTTCGGTGATAATGCCAAAGGAAAAATCATCGGTATTGGTACCATCAAGAGAGGTACAGGTACTGTACAGAAGGTCTCTCTAGTGGATGGTTTGAAACACAACCTTCTTTCAATATCACAATTCTGTGATAAAGGAATGCAATGTGTATTTACTACTTCCAGTTGCTATGTGAAAGACATTGCTTCCAACGAAACTCTTCTCACTGCCAAACGTAAAGGTAACATTTATGCAGTAGACTTAAGTGCTATTAATGGTGTTGCTAATGTTTGTTTTGTAGCTAAGAACATTAGTGAGAACTCATGGTTATGGCAGAAGAGACTCAGTTACTTGAACTTCAAATATCTATCTAAGCTTGCCAGTTCAAATCTGGTAACCGGTCTGCCTCAAGTGTCTGCTGATCAAGGAAAGAAATGTAAGGCCTGTCAGATTGGAAAACAACACAAGTCATCTTTCCACAGCAAGCCCTGCATGTCAACATCTAAGTGCCTCCAATTGCTACATATGGATCTATTTGGCCCCACAACTACAGCAAGTATTGGGGGAAGCAGATATACTTTGGTTGTAGTAGATGATTTCTCTAGATATACTTGGGTGGAAACTTTCAGTCACAAAGATGACACCTATGCCATTGCTACCAAGTTATTCACACTATTACAGACCCAGAAAGAAAGCGATATCATCAGTATGAGATCAGACAACGGTACTGAATTGAAGAACAATGGTATTTCTCAGTACTGTGATGATCATGGTATTGAGCACAACTTCTCAGCTGCCGGTACGCCACAACAAAATGGTGCCGTTGAGAGAAAAAACAGAACACTTATAGAAGCTGGTAAAACCATGATTGCTGAAGCCATGCTGCCGAAATACTTTTGGGCTGAAGCCATCAATACCGCCTGCTTCACTCAGAACAGATCGCTCATCAACAAATTTCATAACAAGACTCCTTATGAACTCTGGATAGGTAGGATTCCCAACATTGGATTCTTCAAAATATTTGGCTGCAAATGTTACATGCTTTACAACGGTAAAGAGCACAGAGGTAAATTTGATGAGAAAGCTGATGAAGGAATATTTGTTGGATACGCCAAACATAGTAAGGCCTTTCGAGTTTTCAATAAGAAACTTTTGAAAATTGTTGAATCTGTTCATGTAACCTTTGATGAATTTGATTTGCTAGAGTCTGACAAGGCTCCAAATAGTACTAATGGTTCTAGTGTTCATGAGATAGGTGAATCCAGTAATTCTAACCCTGCAGGTTAAGTACTAGCTGCTGATCCAGTCATTTCAGTAGAAGAAACAGCAGATACTCAGTATTTCCCATCATCGGCAGAACATGATCATACCGATAACTTTTATAATCCATTTGCCGATGCAAACTCTGCTGATCATCATGAAGACAGATCTATCCCTCAGCCAATTTCTGTTATAAGGCCTAACCCTTCAAGTTCTCATCCACCTCTCACATAAAACTCTTCCCTTCCACCATCTGCTGACCATGATCCTCCTCTAGAATCTTTACAACAAGAGTCAGTAAGACATGATGTGCCGAGAGAAGTTAGAGCAGTTCGTGATTATCCTTTAGAAAATGTGATTGGTGATGTCTTTTGTCCCAGATTGACAAGGAACCTTAGCAAAGCATTTGATGAAAGTCTCTACTCATCGGCTATGGTTTCCAACATAGATCTAAAGAAGACTGAAGAAGATCTTGCTGATCCTGGTTGGGTTGACGCCATGCAAGAGGAACTGAATCAGTTTGAAAGATGCAAAGTATGGGAACTTGTGCCAAGACCAATTTCTCAGCAAGTTATTGGTACAAAAAACAAGTTGGATGAAGCTGGGAATATCACTAGAAAGAAAGCAAGGATAGGTTCTAAAGGCTACTAGTCATTAAGTTGATCGAGGATGCTATCAACTATGTCATCAGAATCAAGGGGTCGACCAAGGGATGCAAGCTGGTCGGTACAGGTTTTTATTTCCTGCATGAAATCAGAGACTGGGCGGGAACCTTTGGTTATATTGCGAAGGCGGTCTTTGATTTATTTAAGGTAGCCTTTAGAGGGGTTGGCATAAGTTTTGGCGAGGGTTTTCCGGGCATCATGGGTGGTGGAGCATTGAGAGATGAGGGGAACAAGATTGGAGGATATGGTTCCTACGAGAGCGGAAAGAATAAGTTTGTCTTGCCTAAACCAGGTAACATATGCAGGGTTAGAAACAGTGGGCGGGAGATTTAGGTCGGTTTTAGGTGTGGCTGGTGGGGTATCTATGGCGGCAGTGGTAGGGGCGGCGTTATGGAGAGCAGGGTTTGGGATACTTTGAGGAGGAGAGAGAAGAGTGCCATCAAGATATTGGTAAAGGTCATAACCAAGAAGGGTGGCCTCAATTTGGATTTTCCAAGCGATATAGTTGCTAGAGGTTAGTTTAAGGATGTGGGCAAAAGAGACAACCACAAGGGGAATGGTGGGTTCGGCCGGGTTTGGGAGATGGAGGGTATCACCGGCGGTGGCCATAAGAAAGGCAGAGAGAAAAAAAAAGGGATTGACTACGATGAGACATTTGCTCCTGTTGCAAGATTGGAAGCTATAAGACTTTTCTTAGCCTATGCTGCCTTCAAAGAATTCAAGTTATATCAAATGGACGTGAAAAGTGCCTTCTTGAATGGAGAACTCCAAGAACTTGTTTATGTTGAACAACCACCTGGTTTTGAGGACTCCAAGAAGCCTGATCATGTCTACCGATTGAAGAAAGCTCTCTATGGCTTGAAGCAAGCTCCAAGGGCATGGTATGAAACCCTTTCTATGTTTTTACTTAGCGATGGCTTAGGTTTCACACGAGGTAAAATTGATACTACTTTATTTGTTGCCAAGCATAAGGGTCACTCATTGTTTATTTAAATATACGTCGATGATATTATTTTTGGATCTACTAATGAATCACTTTGCAAGGGCTCACTCCTCTATCTAACTGCCAGTAGGTCAGATATCATGTTTGCCGTTTGTGTATGTGCCAGGTTTCAAGCTGACCCTATGGAATCCCATCTGCAGGCTGTAAAATGCATTATTAAATACTTATGTGGTTCTGCTAAACCTTGGATTATGGTATTCTAGATATTCATCTTTTAATCTAATAGGTTACTCAGATGCAGACTATGCAGCTTGTAGGGTGACCAGAAAAAGTACTAGTGGAACTTGCCAGTTTCTTAGTGATCGGTTGGTGTCTTGGTCCTGTAAAAAGCAAGCATCAATTTCCACTTCTACTGCTGAAGCTGAGTACATAGCTGCCGGCAATTTCTGTTCACAGATCCTTTGGATGAAGCAGCAGCTGGTTAAATATGAAATTCCATCTCAAGTTTGTGACATTTACTGTGACAATCAATCCACTATCTCAAAAACAGATTTCCTAAGAATGTTATAAAGGTCTTCTAAATATGAAAGTATAATATTTGGAAAATTTAATGAAAATCAACTAATTTAGACTCAAAAATCATTCAATTCGAGTCTAAAACGAAGAAGTGATGAGTTACTCAATTTTAACAAGCTTTGCTAGCATCACTAGGACAAATCTGAAGTTTTATAAAATAAGGGACTAAATGGTGATTTACATAAACACAAGGACCTAATATAAATTTTCATAACTATAGGTGCCTAATAGAAATTTTTGAAACTTTCCTTGTTATACATTTGTAAACACAGGGACCTAATATAAATTTTCATAACTACAAGAGCCTAATTGAAAATTTTGAAACTTTCCTTTATTTTTAAACATTACACATATATATACCAACCGTGAAAAACTGGGAAAAACGCGTTTTACGTTAAAGGTGCGTAAAACGTGTTTTTAAGTTTGGCGCGGTGGCATTTTCGTAATTAATGGGAAGTTGTTGTGCGCCGAACGGAAGTGCCAGTGATTGAGTAAAAAAGTGCCAGCACATCTACACTGACACTTATTGACACTAACACTGGCAGTTTTTAATAAGTGCCAGTATCAATGTTAAAAAGTGCCAGTGTAATGGCTTGTAATTATTAACATTACCACTGGCACTTTAATAAGTGCCAGTATCAATGTAAAAAAGTGTCAGTGTACTCACTGGCAATTTTTAACATTACCACTGGCACTTAAGAAAAGTGTCAGTTTCATGTTTGTAAAACGCCAGTATGAAATCACTGGCTATTTGTAATATTAACACTGGGCATTTATCATGATTGCCAGTATTTACGAAAATGCCACCCCTTGTTTTGAATAATAATGCACAGCGCTTTGGAAAAACACGTTTTTCCTTAGCTTAAGGAAAAACGCGTTTTTTGTAAGACTCACTCATACCAACCAAATAAGTTATTTTACATGCATAGTCACACACTGATACATACCAACCCTCCTATTAACAGTCAAACCAGTAGCATCCTGGATTAACAATTGATGTAAAAACAAAGGTGGAGTTTCAAAACATTGGTAAAGATTGTCCAGTGTAGCCGATTTTTTAGCCAATAAAATCGGCTACTGAGCTTCCTTCCCGATACGCAAATGAACGCCAAACTTAGTCAAAAGTTTGCATGAGATTCCTACAGTCAGTTAGCAAATTGTGTGCGCCCACCAGTGAACTTGGCCTTTGCATAAAACATTGAAAATGACTAAGGAATCTGTTTTGATATGAAGATTATCCATATGAAGTGAACGGGCATACTCTAACCCACAAAGGAAAGGCCAATTTTCAGCAATCATGTTCGTAGTATGCCCGATAGATTGACTAAACCCGAAAATGCAACTTCCCTGTTTATTCGAATGATGCCTCCAATCCCAGCACTGCCCGGATTACCTTGAAATGCTCCGTCAACATTTATTTTAAATTCAGTATATAGAGACGGACACCAGTGAATTACAACTTCAATTTTTAACCAACATGATAGTGTGATTTTAAAAGTACTACATTTATCATCTTAATTGGTAAACCCCATTTACCATACTAAAAATTATTTTCATATTCTCAGTACTAATTTGGACCAAAGAATGTCTAATAATATCAACTATAAAAAAATAATTAATTGAAATTTAAAAAAATCAGGAGAAATAATACTAATCATACATGCTATTAAGACATTATAATAATTTAAAATGCTAGTACTAGTAATAATATTATTAATTAGGACAATAAGACAACAATAATACTCCTTGCTTTAAAATTCTGTTAACATCAATTACCATACCAATTAAAATGAAATAATACCAATAATGATTGCTACTACAAATACCATTAACTAAGCTAAAATAATTTAAATGCATAACACGTACGTACCATAAAAACACTCATTCCGAAACAGATTTTGGTGGTTTGTTTATTTTGTCCTCAAATTTTCTTTCCTTCTGCTCCGTATTATTTGCTTGGTCTATTTCTCTACTCAATCATACTACCACTTCTAGAGTATACTACCTCTTCTAGAGTATGACTATTTAAATATTAAAAGGAGAGCTGAAATGAAAACATTAGACAAGCACAATCTAATACCACCTTATCTTTGGCCATGTGCAAATGAAAGTTTGCTGTCGATATATATTTGTTATCACCATTGTGGGGCCTACCCAATTCTATCTACTTCTCATTCTGTACATTTTCTTTTCATTTATTTTAATTAAATAAATAAACATATAACGTAACAATTACAAATATATGTTATACTACTCCTTCTGTCTCAAAATAAATTGAACTAATTATTAAATTATTATAATAAGTTATATTTAAAAAGTAACTATTTCCGTCTTAAATTGCACTAATTATTTAATTATTATAATGAGTTATATTTAAAAATTAACTATTTCCGTCTTAAAATAAGTTGCACTAATCATTAAATTATTATATTGAGTTATATTAAGAATGCTACTAGTAATTATATTATTAATTAGGACAATCTATACTACAATAGAAAGCAAGAATAACCGTTTTACAAAGAGCGGCTGTGATTCATCCTCACTTATCAAATCCAACGGCTCAAAAGTGTCTCGCAAAACAACCGTTTTTCAACTCCCCCCCATGAATAAACTGACTTTCAAAAAATGCAGGCTGGTCTTTTTCTTTTCCAATCCCCAAACAGTTTCACAACCTCTCCTTCACTCTGCACACACTTCATGAAGTACCAAAGTATGGTTTCATTTGCGTAATTGCATATTGTTTTTATACTGTACCGTGCCATCGGCACGGGTGATACTTGTAAGACAACTTAATAAAATTTTTGCTTTATAAAAGTAAAGAAAATAAAATGATTGTAAAAATTGTTGCACTAAATAAGTAATATAGTAAAAGCTATTTAGTAATAATAACTCTTATTTTAAAGGTAATTCCCATTACTCAAATTCATTTTCATCTTTTATGCTCCTCTTTTAAATTCCAAAAAGGGTTCATTTTTATACAAGGAGTATGCTTAGTGGGACCTACTGTCATACACACAACAACTATCCACTTTATTCTCTACACATTTCTCTCTACCAATTTTTTCACAACATCTACGCCACTCTTTATATATAATATTTCTCATCGTAATTATTATGCCCACTTTCTTTTAAAGTATAAAAAACGGGAGGGAGTATTTGCTTGGTCTATTTCTCTACTCAATCATACTACCTCTAGATCTTCTAGAGTATGACTATTTAAATATTAAAAGGAAGCTGAGTCATGCAAGGAAATGAAAACATTAGCCAAGCACAATAATACACTCATCTCATGTGCAAATGAAAGTTTGCTGTCGATATTATACTCCCTCCGCCCCATCTAAAATAGGATTCTTGGTTCCGACACGAAGATTAAGGAATAATAATCTTTTATTATTATATAAATTTGTTTGAAAGTAGTGTTGTGAGTATGAAAGAGAGAGAAAGTGGGTGGGGAATAATAAATAAAAAATTGTTGTGAATATGACAAGTGGGTACTACTAATTAAAAAAAAAAACTTTTCCATTTTGAGATGATTAGATGAGAAAAACGTCTTATTTCGGGTGGAGGGAGTATTTGTTTTCACCATTGTGGGGCCTTCCCAGTTCTATCTACTTCTCATTCTGTACATTTTCTTTTCATTTATTTTAATTAAATAAATAACCATCTACGTAACAATTACAAATGCTATACTGATCCTCCATCTCAAAATAAGTTGCACCAAGTATTAAATTATATAATTTAAAAAACTATTTCTTTCTCAAAATAAGTTGCACTAATCATTAAATTATTGTATTGAGTTATATTTAGAAAGTCTTCCGTCCGTAATCAAATATATAATCATTAAACACTCATATAAAACACTCATAAAATGCAAAACCAAATCTATCCATAATGTCCCCATATAAAATTGTCAAGTACATATATAAATACAAGAGCTAGTCTCCCATAGAACACCTATATCCGTCTCTTCTGGAGACTAGTTTTTTTTACCCACCCGACCGACCCATTGACCGGATCATGACCATGGGCATAACCTGCCACGTGACAACCACCCATTGCCAAAAAAGAAAAAAACAGTCTTTTTTTTTTGTTTTGCTCCCGTCTTTCCTTCCTTTACTCCCTTTAGCTCAAAATAGCTCCAAATAGTACCTGTTTTCTGTCCACAAAACCCATACTACACCACGCACATTATATCCGTAAAAGTAAAGTGAAATAATGCAATATGAGACTCATTAATACTAAATTGACTCTAAAAAGACATATATTTAGACCTTAATGACTATAAAATAGCCATTTATCAACTCCCCCACACTAAAACCTTGCTTGTCCTCGAGCAAGCTTACAATTTTTGAAGAAGAGAGAGTGACAAATGACATAAAATTTTTGAAAAATCAAAGAAGGTTTCAATGCTCCCTCAGAATATTGTTATATTGTATTGCCTTTACAAAATCATTTCCTTTTAAATTTTCCGTCCCAAGAAACTTGTGAGAAAGAACATAAGAGGATATTGGAAAGTAAATAAAGAATTTTGGATGTTAATATAACATGAATAAATACTATTGAACAAGAGCATATAGGAATAACTAAATGAACTTGTGGATTTCAAGTATGAAATAGAATTTAAGTTCACTCTTTGAGTGCTTTGTGAATAGGGTTTTTTATGCTTGGGAATACATTTCTTAAACTCATGATTTTATTCTTTTTCAAAGATATTCAGATTTTGTTATGCTCCTTGAATCACGAAAAATAAGGCGGATGAAGGTAGTGGAAAATTTAATTTCATTAAGTTTTAGAAGTGGCAATTGAGTTCTTTGTAAATCATCACACTCTATAATGATAAATTCATTTGGATATTCGAGTGGATGATATACAAGAAGATTGATTTATGTTATTAAGTCTTAAAAGTGGAAATGGAAAGCTTCGTGATTCTTAAAGATCATAACAATGTAGTAAATCTTTGGAAAAGAGTAGAAGTAAAAGTTTTTGAAATGTATATACAAGGATGTTTTATAACTTTTCACAAGTGTAATGTATTCAAACTTAATATCCACAATTTCATTAATAATGTAATGCTTCTATTCAAGAATATTTAAAAGTCTATATAAATTTTGAAAATTTTTCATTTACAATCCAATATGATCCTAAGTTCTTTGTGACAAATCTCTCAAAAAGTAAAGTTTAAGAGGAAATAATTTTACTTAGGCAAATTGTAAGTATAGATAACATTCTCATCAATGGGAGCATTGGCAAAATTTTATTTTTTTTTTTTTTTTTTTTTTTTTTTTTTAGAATACTTAACTAAATGCAAGCAACAAGCTAACTAAATGCAAAGAAAAAGAAAAACGGATATAATAATTTTATTAAAATCCTCCCCCCACACTTGAACTAAACATTGTCCCCAATGTTTTCATGAAAGTAAAAATTGGACAAGAAAGTAAAAATGGGGACGGGGGAACAAATAACTTATCACTGAAATGGTGGTGGAGGTGTGGTGAGACAGGTTTGAGATGAAGAAGAAGGGAAGAATGAGAATACAATTGAACAGATCTGACCTTTTGGCGAATCGGTATGTCCTTCTATGCGACTGATCCGGGCGGGTCGCTCTGGGGATCCGGTCGGATTTATTATGGTCCGGTCGGATTATTTTTCAGACCCGGACGGATAATTTTCTCTGGAATCTCCAGAGTTGCTGGATCCGGTCGGGTGCTTCAACTTGGCCCGGTCGGATCTAGATGATCCGGTTGGATTATATTGTTGACCCGATCGGATCTTCGAAAATTCTTCCTCTCTTTTTTTTTTTTTTTTTTTTTTTTTTTTTTTTACCTACAAAATGTTAGAAAAACAGAACATAATAACAATATAATAATAATAAAAAAAAAAAAACAAAATAATCCATCGGTTACCACCCGATGATGCTTGTTTAACGTCTTTAGCTCGACGCCTTTTTGTTAATTGGAATGGCCATTGTACGGTATCGAGATGGCCTATTGTCTTTGACAATACGCCACTTCTTCTCCGGTGGATTGTTTAGGGCCCTATGATCAGTACATATGCGCCATCCCATCCATTCTTTGACGGGATTAATTTATGAAAATCTTTGCAAGCTCGTAATCCCGTTATTTTCTGTGGTGCTACTTTCTTTGTTTTTCTATGATGTCATCTCCATCATTTTCATCATGTAGCACCCTCTTCCAGTCTAAATTCTTGGTACTTTCCCTTGCTTCCTTTATTTCTTTCAAATAATTTTCATAAGCTTTGAATTCATCTATATGATCCCTTTTGGAATCCATAGATTTTATGACATTAATTTCCTTATGATTTTCTTTTAAAATATCAATTTTTTGACAAGAGTCTTCAATGGTTGGGGTACTCCTCCAAAATTCCTCTTTTTGATCTCCAACATTAAAGTAAGAGTACCCTTTTTCACATCAATTATGGCTCCCGCAGTTGCAAGGAAAGGCCTTCCCAAGATGACTGGGATATCTTGATCCTCCTCAATCTCGAGGATCACAAAGTCGACAGGGATGATTAGGCTCCCTATTCGACACGGCAAGTTTTCCATAATACCTATCGGGTATTGAATGGATCGGTCTGCCAACTGCAGAGATATGGTGGTGGGTTGGAGTTCCCCCACACCTAATCCCTGACTAACCGAAAAAGGCATTATACTAACGCTAGCCCCTAAATCAAGCATAGCATTATCCATATTGATCCTACCGATACTACAGGGGATAGAAAAGTGCCGGGATCTTTGAGTTTAGGCGGAAGTTTCTTTTGTAAAATGGCACTAACATCTTCCGCCAAAGTGAAATTTTCAAATTCCTCTAAAGACTTCTTTTTAAAAATCATTTCCTTCAAAGGCTTTGCATAAGAAGGTATTTCTTTCTGGTCATCAGAATAAGGAACTCTAATATTCATTGATTTTAATGTTTCCAAAAATTCGGCATGTTGTTCATCAACCCTTTCTTTATTAATCTTTTTGGGTACGGTATCGGTGTTCAAAATATCTATTGTAACTAGTCTCATTTTCAGTCTCAACTTTTGGTGGGGTTGGACTTTCATTTTCCTCTTCTTTATTTATTGAAACTATTACATTTGCATGCTCGCTAGGCCTTTGAGGTTGACCGGGAAGACTCCCTTGTGGTCTTTGCGGCAGGTTGGCCTGTTGAGCTTGCTGGCTCTCTAACATTTTGTTATGAGCAGCTAAGTTATCAAACCTAGCATTCAAAATTTTAAAATTTTCCCTAAATTCATTATTGATTTTCTCTTGGTTCTTATTATTTTCAATCATATATCCATAAGAAGATCTAATTTAGATTTAGGGGGAGGGAAAGCATTATTGTTGAAATTCTTTACAAATCCCGGTGGTTGTGAGGAAGGTTGTGGGTTTAAAACATTGTTATTTCTATAGGACAAGTTGGGGTGATTTTTCCATTCGGGATTGTATGTGTTTGAATACATACCCCCTCGTTGTCCATTAGAAACAAAATTAACTTGCTCACTAGAAGTAGTGTCAAGTAAATCACAACTTTCGCTACTATGTGAGTTTGACCCACATAGTTCACATAAAACATTAATGTTAGCCACGGAATTTGTATTCAAGCTATCTATCTTTTTGAAAAGAGTATCAAATTTTGAAGATAGAAGAGTGACGACATCAACATTATACTTACCTGCTGATACTTGCGGTTGGTCCCTTTCATTGGACCATTGGTAGTGGTTCAGGGCAATGCTCTCGATCAAGTCATATGCCTCGTCCACTCCTTTATTCATGAGTGCTCCTCCCGCAGCAGCATCTATGGTCTCTCTTGTCTTGAATGTGAGACCGTTGTAGAAGTGTGCACTATCAACCACTTTTCAAGCCCGTGGTGTGGGCACATCCTTAGGAGTTCTTTGAAACGCTCCCAAGCATCATAAGCGACTCATCTCCATTTTGACTAAAATTAGTGATCTTGGTCCGGATTTGAGCGGTTTTGAAGGAGGGAAGAAACGTCCAAGGAAAGCCTCTTGAACTTGGTCCCATGTTGTTAAAGAGTTGTGTGGGACCGAGTTCAACCATTGTTTCGCCTTATCCCTTAATGAGAATGGGAATAGGCGCATCCGTATTGCCTCGGGTGTGACTCCAACAATCCTTGTAGTATCACAATACTCCAAGAAAGTTTGGACATGGAGGTGCGGATCTTCAAGTGCCGAGCCACCAAATTGGTTGTTCATAACCATATGGAGAAGTTGTGGCTTTATCTCAAATGTGATTGCGTCGGCATTTGGTACTACTATGGGCGTCCTAGAACCCGGGGTGCTTGGGTTAACAAACTCCCGTAAGGTCTTAGGTGGTGGGGCATCGCCCGAATTTTGCCCGTCTTCGTTGTTTTCTCTCACCATTTCTTTCTCTAAAGTTTCTCTCAAACTTCTAAGTCTTTCTCTAAGGTATCTCTCAGTTCCGGATTGTATTCAACGTAATTGTCACCTCTCCGGACTCTTTTCATAAACTTTGGAAAAATACTTTAAAGAAGAATTCAAAGAAAAATACTTTGAAAAAAAAGATGATGAAATAAATAAAAATAAAAAGAATAAAAACAGAAAATTGAAAAGCAAAAACTCTTTTTTTTTTTAATTTAACCGTTGTCCCCGGCAACGGCGCCAAAAACTTGTTACGTTTAAACCGCAAGTGCACGGGTTATTAATAGTATAGTATGTGCAAATACGGGTCGATCCCACGGAGACAACTTAATTCTAAAAATATTTTTTTGCTTTGGATAAAAGTAAAGAAAATAAATGATTGGGGGTAGGAAAATTTGTTTGTCACTTAAAATAGAAATGATAGTAAAAGCTATTTATGTAGGAAAAACTCTTATTTTAAAGGAATTCCCGGGATTGGGACTCAAGTATTCATATATTCATCATTCATTTATGCTCTCTTTTAGATTAAGGGTTCATTTTTATACAAGGATGGTATGCTTAGCCTACACTACTTCTCACGATCAAGCAAGTAGTGTTTGTATTCTCATACTAATTATGTCCTAACTCTTGAGAAATCCGTTTATGTTTTTCCCCCGCCCTGTCACAAACGGGCATTCCGGCTTATCTCTAGCTGACCATAATTAGTAAGAATCCATTAGGTTTTCTTATGAAAATCGGCACACTTTCCACTCAAGGAGCATCCCTAAGCCATTACACTACTCTCGTGAGTAATGAACTTAGTTTTGACTATATGGGTCCGCTAATCGAGATTCACCGCTAGGTCCTTCTCTCGATTAACTGGAGTTCATATAACCAAGGACGTCATCGTGGTTATAGGCGTTTAGATTGATATAGTAAAATTGTTAAAGATGAAGAGAAATGAATTTAGAGAACATAAAATTATGATGAACATATGAACACAATGAGTATCCAACCCCAAGAAGAGGGGGATTACTCACTAGCCATTAAATAAAACATCAAGAATAAGAATAAAGGATAAGATAGAGAAGAGAATACTTATTCAGATTGGAGAACTTAATGATGGAGAATACTTCTTTATTGCTTAGGAATCCTCTCTCAAATTCACTCAAAATTCTGGAATGATAATGTATACTTAGAATTTCACTATAATAACTTTACAATCAATCTCTAAAAATATCTCTATCTTTTCTAAGGCTGTTGTAGCCTTCTTATATAGGCCCTAGGACTGATTTGAGTGTCTGTTCCCGGATACATCCACCAAGAGGAGTGTCTGTTGGGAAACACTCTTTCAGAACAGGCGTCAAGATCCGGGCGGGTCTTCATAATGGTCCGGCCGGATTCCAGTTGGTCCGACCGGATTTTCTCCTTGCCCCGGTCGGATCTTTGTCTTCTGGAAATTTGTTCTTGTATTGGTGAGGTCCGGCCGGGTCTTATAGATGGGTCCGGTCGGATCTTTGACTTCTGCATCTGATTTCTCCTTTTTAAATGTTTTGCTCCCGTCTTTCCTTCCTTTACTCCCTTTAGCTCAAAATAGCTCCAAATAGTACCTGTTTTCTGTCCACAAAACCCATACTACACCACGCACATTATATCCGTAAAAGTAAAGTGAAATAATGCAATATGAGACTCATTAATACTAAATTGACTCTAAAAAGACATATATTTAGACCTTAATGACTATAAAATAGCCATTTATCACTCCCCCACCATGAATAAACTGACTTATCAAAAAATGCAGGCTGGTCTTTTTCTTTTCAATATCCCCAAACAGTTTTCCACCTCTCCTTCACTCTGCACACACTTCATGAAGTACCAATTATTATTTGGTACTTCATGTTTGCGTAATTGCATATTGTTTTATTATACTGTCACCCGTGCCATCGGCACGGGTAGGAGTACTTGTAAGACAACAATAGTACTCCTTGCTTTAAAATTCTGTTAACATCAATTACCCTACCAATTAAAATGAAATAATACCAATAATGATTGCTACTACAACTACCAGTAATTAAGCTAAAATAATTTAAATACATAACACGTATCATTAAAATGCTACTAGTAATTATATTTGTCCTCAATTTTTCCTTTCCTTCTAATACGTACTCACTCCGTCCCATTTTAAACTTCAAAATTTTCCTTT